>JAGPOW010002514.1:44926947-44950929 GCA_030014935.1 Caiman crocodilus | reverse complement strand
TGTAGTCATCCAAGTCACAGCCTCTTAACTTGTTCACCAGTATGGTGTGGGATACCATATCAAAGGCCTTCCTGAAGTCTAAGTAAATGATGTCAACCCTTACTCCTGCATCCAGGTGTTTTGTAACCTGGTCATAAAAAAAGAGACTAGATTAGTCAGGCATGACCCATCTGTTACAAACCCATGCTCGTTTCCCCTCAGCATAATTTTTCCTGTGGGCTCTCACAAATAGGAGTGTAGCTGTCAGGCCTCCTACATCTTGCTTCGGGGTCCTTACTCCGAGTGCTCACCAGTACTCAGCTTGCTGTCACAGGTGACCTTCGGGGAGGTCTTTCCATGAGCTGCAGTGTGCCCTCTCACTTGCCACAACTTGATCTTTCAGTGGGTGGGGCTTCATGTAGAGCGGTTACCTTTGTCAGGCACCTACGTTGTAGATGTCTTCTGCGAGGCTCCTCCTCCCCTGCACCTCGCTCTTCCCAGTGGATCTTGGCTGTTTCTGTGGGTGCTTGAATAATTCCCCAGATACTCAAATAACAAGCTCACCCCTCGTTCCCACTCCCTGCTGTTGCACACTTAGCCCCTTCTAACCCAGGGAAACACAAAAGGAACCTTTCAAACTCAACTAAAACTCTATGGGCCTAATGAGAGGCGTAACCCTGCCCCTATTAGGCTTCCTAGTGGAGCCAGTAGCCTCTCTGCTCCTGTCCTTAACAACTGGGTCACATGCTCGTGGCTCAGTTCAGTACTCCTCTCTTTCTAGGTCTGATTCCCGCCACTCCTTGTCAGGAGTCTCCCAGGGCAACCCTCTCTCCAGGTCTTCCTGAGCCCTCAGCCCTCTCTCCAGATCTTCCTCGGACCGCTGACCCCTCCACGCCACCGAGGCTCTTACTGCTTTCTCTTCCAGCTCACCCACCACTGTCGCACTGTCCTCGGGTGTTGGCTCATCTCCAGGCTTCTTCAATTATCTGCGGGGAGCACAGACAGTCAGCTCCAGCATTCTGCACCTGCAACTGACTCCACCTGCCAGGCTCCCTCTTGGCAGCCACGTGCAGCTCTCGCTCCTCTCTGCCACCAGCCCTTTTATCGCCACCAGCCGGGAATTAGGAATGAAGTCACCCACCAACCTCAGGTGACTTAAGGCATTGTCCAGGCCACGTGCGAGCTTCTCCGGCTATCCCTGCTCTGCCTCACATCCTGCAGTGAGTAAGTTATTTTTTTCCCCCCTCCATTCTACCCCCTGCCTCTGGGGCTCCCTCCATGGGCTCGGGAGTCTTCCCGGTCTTTCTCCGCCTATGATAGTGAGCCTTGATAATTTTTTCAAAGATTTTGCCTAGGATGGAGATGAGGCTGACTGGCCTATAATTGCCCGGGTCCTCCTTTCTCCCCTTCTTGAAAATGGGGACCACACTGGCCCTTTTCCAGTCCTCCAGGACCTGGCCTGTGCGCCACGAGTGTTCAAATATTCCCACCAGTGGCTGTGCAGTGACGTCAGCCAGTGCCTTCAGTACCCTCGGATGGAGCTTATCCGGGCCTGCCGACTTAAACGCATCCAGTTCCTCCAAGTGACTCTGCACCATCTCAGGGTCTACGCTTGGTAGTCTTACATCCTGATGTAGCCACCTCTCTACAATCCCAGTGAAAGCCTTGTCTTGCTCCTCACTTTGCCTCATTGTTCCTAAGAACTCATTGAGGAGTTCAGCCTTGTCCCCCTGTCCATCACCAATTGCTTATGCCCATTTAGTAGAGGTCCTATGCCACCCTGGGCCTTCCTTTTACTCCCTATATATCTAAAAAAATTTTTTTGTTATCCCTTACTTGGGATGCCACCCTCAGCTCCATGGTAGCTTTGGCCTGTCTAACTGCCTCCCTACAAGCACAAGCAGAGAAGGTATACTCCTCTTTAGTAATCTCTCCCCGTTTTCACTTTTTATATGCCCCCTTTTAGCCCATAAACTGCTCTGTATTTCTCTGGTCAGCCAAGGAAGCCTCTTGATCCCAATGCAGGGAAAAAGGGGGAAAGGAGCCATCTCCCTCTGTGCCCAAAGGATCATTTCCTTAAGGCACAGCAACCCTTCCTTTACTTTCTACCACAAGTGTTTTGGGGCACCCTAGCTTTATGGGCTATGCATGGCTGCAACTACCCATTTTACCATGTCCCAAGCCTTGCAACTGGAATAGACATTGTTCCATCTGGGTCTATACTCTCTCTCTGGTGCTCAGGCTCTCCACAGCCCTGTCTATCTTTCTGTGCCCTCTCAGTAACACCACCCTCTTCTCCAGGGTTCACCACAATGCTACCCCACTTCTCCAGGGCTGACCACACACGCACACACATTGGGACTTCTCAGCAACACCCCCTTCTCTGGGGCTTCTCAACTGCACCTCTCTGGGGCTGGGGTCTACATACCCTGAGTGCTGCACCACCCCTGGCACTCAGGTCCCCACATTAGTGCAAGTCCCCTATGAGGCCTCCTCCAACCCCTAATAGCCTCACCCAAACCACTAGTGATAAATAGCAACACAAAATGTAAGCCCATCAGCTATAACTTAAACAGAAGCCACCCAGCCATAACAATGCTCAAGCCTACCATGGATTCTTCATCCCACAGCAGTGTCAGATACCACTCCTTCATCAGGCTTCTCTTCTTTTCCACAGCAGAGCACTCCTAGACTACAGACAGAAAACCACCTCTAACCTCAGCCCCTAGAGTTTATAAGGGCCAGGCCCTGCCCCTTACAGTCAGCTGACTGCTGGCAGGTGTAGGTTGCTTGCTGACTCCAGTTGCCCTGACAACCAACAGCTGGGCTCCTTATTCACTGCTAGGGCTCTTTCCTTAGCAGTTTTCCCTCTTTAGGAGCAGGGCACCCCAGAGCTCTGCAACAGTGACAAAACCATTCTGACCTGTCTTGGTCTTTCCAAGTTCTTTGCAGGAGAACTGCTGTATTATTTTTTCATAGTCAAATAAGGAGCAAAAGCTAAGAGCTGACATTTTCTGAGGCATGCCTTGAATCTAATGAGGTTGGTAAGGTAACTACTGTTCTAGTTCTTCACATTTTTGTTGATACAGGAATATTGGGATAATAGTATTTATTACTGGTTTTCAAATCTCTTCTGTAAGTCTCTTATAGCTTATCAGTTCTTGAAATGTTACCTCTTAAAATGCTAAATTTTCATTGTTTAGTGCTGGGGACTCATCTTGTAAATTTTAAGCAATTAGCTACAGCCACATGAAAGCCATTTAAATAAAAATTAGGATCACATATGATTTCATGGTATTCTCTCTCGCCTCAGTGGAAAACTCTGTACTTAAATTTATGAAGCCAAATATTGTACTAACTTAACATCAGTCAGATTTTGCATAAACTAACCACTTATGTGGCAAACCTTTTTCTAGAGAGAGGTAGTTAACTATGTTAGTCTGAAGTCAGGTAGAAGGCAGGGTAGATTTGCACCATATAGACTAATCAGAGATATATAGAATAAGCTTTCATAAGTAAAGGGTTTACCTCTTCAGGGACTGCTACAGATCAACACCAGACTTGCAGAACTGAAATAGCATACAAAACCAGATGTAACAGCCAGATATAACAGCCATTTACTAAGAGATCACTGTAGAAACTCATCACAAATGCCTTCACTCTTTAAAGAAGATGAGGGAAATAAAACTCTCTAAACTTACATGCTTCAACAGCGACCCTTCAATCCATGGTAATATTATAAATCTACACAACCACACCCACAGCCTGAACAAGCTGTCTACTATCCTGTGGTTTTTCTTTCTGTCCACTACGCAATTCAAGAAGGTGCAGCTGAATGGAGGCTGAGGCATTTTTTGGCCACCTAAAACTAAGGGAATGTTTCCATGACAAGAAGCCAGGCAATAATCATCCCACCACATACCTGAGCCATACCCAGCACAAGAAGAACAGCTCCTGGATTCCACCTGGATCCAGTCCTACTCTAGACCTGTACATAAACTGTTTCTTCCTCTGCACCCACCATGAGCTTAGTTAAAAAAAAAAAAAGGCTTGCATTACAACCTTAGTCCTGCAAAACAGAGACCTATACTCAGCCTTTAAAATACTCTGGTATCATCATACAACAGGCAGATAGGCGGCATACCACTGTTGTCATGGGCAAAACAATAAGAATACAAAAAGTATAAGAAACAACTTTCCAACAGTTTTACAAACTCTTGACTGAGGATCCCACTCTACAATACCAGAAGGAACTAGATAAACTCTTAAAGAGGCTACCCCTGAAAACACAGAAGTGATTGATACTTCCACCTCCTGGGGGCCCAGTTTAGGCCACTTTAACTCATTACCCAAGACATCAAGGGCTATAGACTGTAGAAATGAGACAGATCAGGGAAAAATTGCGGGGGGGAGGGGAGTGTAGTGCTCTGTGTCAAAGAGCAATACACATCCTCAATGATCAGGATGGGGTCAGAGGAGGGGAAAACTGAGGCACTCTGGGTAACAATGTAAGGGAGTTCTGGGGAAAGGGACTTGATAGTGGGCGTCTACTACAGACCGTCTCACCGGGAGATGATCTGGACCTGGAATTCTCAGGTCAGCTCATGGAGGCTGTAAAGTCAAGGGATGTGGTTATCATGGGTGAGCTAAACTACCAAGACATCTGCTGGGAGGAGTAGTCAGTCAGGTCTGACCACTCATGTAGTTGGGATTTACTATCCAGAGCAAGGTGGAGAAAGCAAGCAGTAAGGCAAAAGTCCTTGACTTCAGGAAGGCTGACTTCAATGAGCTAAGATGATTAGTAGGAGATGCATTGGGGTCTTGGAGCTTCAATGAGATGGGAGTTCAAGACTGTTCCTCAAGGAGATGATCCTCCGAGTTCAAAGGGAGTCAGTCCCAATGCATACCAAGCAGGGCAGGAGTGCTAAGAAACCCCCATGGATGGGCAAAGGCATCCAGGAATGCCTGAGGGCAAAAAAGGAGCCATAGAAACAATGGAAGCAAGGGACTATCACCAAGGATGATTACACCTCCATTGCTTGCGACTACAGGGAGGCTGTTAGGAAGGCCAAGGCTGAGATGGAGATAGGGCTAGTGACCAGAATTAGGGATAAAAAAAAGTCCTTTTTTAAATACATAGGGAGTAAGAAGGTGGCACCGGGTAACATGGGGCTCCTACAGAATTGCAGCAAATGAAAACACTGACCTCTTTAACAAATTCTTTGCCTCCATATTCCTGAACAGGGTCCAGGACATTTCCCCCACTAGGATTACAGATGGACCCAGGGCAGGCACTGCAATGCCTAGGGTCAGGGACAACCTAATTAGGGAACTTTTGGAGGGGCTGGACGTGTTTAAATCAGCAGGTCCAGATACTCTTCAACTGAGGGTACTGAGGGAATTGGTGGGGGTCATAGCACGGCTCCTGGCATGGTTTTATGAGCACTTGTAGGGCTCTGGTCAGGTACCAGAGGACTGGAAAAGGGCCAATGTGGCCAATTATATGCCAGTCAGTCTTACCTCAGTCCTTGGGAAGACTGTTGAGAAAATTATCAAGGAGATAAGATAAGGCTGAGAGGGGATCTTGTGGCTGTTTACAAATTCACCAGGTGGGGACCAGTGGAAATTGGGTGAGGCTCTATTCCCTCAGGCAGCACTGCGGGGTACTAGGAATAATGGCCACAAATTAGAGAGATCAGGCTGGACATCAGGAGGCATTACTTTATGGTTAGGGCTACCAGGCTCTAGAATGGACTACCAAGGGAGGTGGTACTCTTTCCTATCTTGGGGGTCTTCAAGAGGAGGCAGGATAGATATTTGACTGGGGTGTTATGAGCCCAGCACTCATTCCTGCTTAGGGCAGGGGGTCAGACTTGATGATTTGTTTAGGTCCCTTCTGATCCTAAGCGCTATGATACTATCTACAAACCTGGCAACCCAGGACATCCTATTGATTCTGGCATTGGCACGGTCATGAAGGGAGTTTCTGGATACATTGACTAAACCTTATTTCAAGACGCTACAGAAGCTGCCAGCTATTGGAAAGATACCTCTGATTTTCTAAAGAAACTAACTTCCATTGAAAAACTTCTAACTACCACCATATTGGCTACTGTCTCTGTATACCAGCACTCTCCATGAAGATGGATTGCAAGGATAAAGAGCATTATTCTCAAAGAGGATGCAGCATCTGTTTCCACCAAACTCTCCCACTTCATCCTCACACATAACCACTTTAGGTTTGGGGACTCCCTATACCCACAAGTGGCACTGCCATGGGCATGCATATGGCCCCCCCAATACGCAAATATATTTATGGCAGACCTTGAAGTCTGCTACCTCTGCAGTTGCTCTCCCATCCCCCTGGTATACCTAAGGTACATTGATGACATCATCATATGGATGCATGGGAAAGAATCTCTAGAGAAATTCTGCCAGGACTTTGACAACTTCCACCCCTCCATCAAACTGAAAGTTTGCAATATTCTTATGTAATGGGTGACACCCCTGAAGCCTCCTCAGCACTTGTCCTCTTCCCTTTCTTTGGGAAATCTCTCCTTCAATTTGTCTGTCATGCCTTGATGTAATTATACTTTTAGGAAAAAGGAAGGCTGCCTCAGGACTCCCCAGATGAGATCTCATACTCGGGAACACAGGCGTTGCAGCTCAAGACCTTAAGGACTAATTCCATGGCTTCATCTCCCCTTCTAGCCACACCCAAGCCTCACAGGTGTTACCAATCATTGGGTATTAAGGCCCATCATCAAATCCAGTCACTCACATCCATAGATATTAATGAAGGAGGTGGGGTCTTACTATCACCAAGCGCTGGCCTACTGCCCAGCCTCACTTAGCGATGAAGAATTAATTGGTAATAATAGACAACATAAAATAGAAGGGGGAATAAAAGTAACTGTATTCAACAACAATCAATCAGAATTCTTTTGATTGTCCCCTACAAGCCCCAACTTGAACAACTTAGATACATCATTAATGATCTCCAACCCCTCCTGGAAAATGATGACCCTCTCAAGGCAACCATGGGGGACAAACCTCTCCTGGCTTACAGGCAGCTACCACAGCCTCAAACAGCATCTCTTTAGCAACAGATTACCATCAAGGCACCAGATCTTGCTTGATGCCCAGATGCCTGCTGGGCCCCAAGAAGAACACAGACAATATCTCCACTGGACCAACTAACCCAGATTATAACATCTCAGGTTCCTTTTCCTCTACCAATGCCATATATGCCTTCACCTGCTTCCAGTGCTCCTCTGTTGTCTACACTGGGCAGACGGAAGTAAAGACTAATCTAACATCAATTCCAGAAAGACATACAAGCCTAGACTTCCTATCACTTTAACCTCCCTGGACATTTAATCACTGACCTCAGAGTGGCTGTTCTTAGACAGCAAAACTTTAAAGACAAACACAAAATCGCAGAACAAGAAGACATACACAGACTACATTGTATTAGATGTGGTTTAAACCAGGAGTGTCAAAGATAAAGCTGGATTTAGCAGGTAGGGCCTTATCATTTGGCCTACAATGTTGTCTGTGGGTCTCTGACTGATGTACTGGCCTAGCCCCACTGTGCGTCGGAGCTGGAACATGTGGGAATGTGCTGCATGAAGTGCTGACGCTGGACAAGCCATATATGCTGGATCCAGGATTGGTCTGGATTGGGCCCAAAGACAATCACAGGTGCCACATGCAGTGCACACCCTGGACTGGCCCTACATGCTGAGTGCATGTGCCACATGCTGTGCACAGGGCTAGAGCAAATGTGTGCTGTGTGTGTCATTCATGGTTGGAGCCAGTGTATGTGCTGTAATAGATACGTGGGGCTGGTTGAGGCTGTGCTCTACATGTGGTAACCAAACTGGTTTGCCCCTGTGTGCTAGATCTATCACGTGGGGCCTTTGTGGGACTGATCCAGCCCAGAGACTGGCCTACACCCTTCATCTGGCCAGTGAGGGATCCCTTAACCAAGACGATGAATTCTTATCCTCTGATCTGGATTAGCTTTTATAACCCCTAATTCCGTCAATTGGTTAAATGCTTTGTTTCTCCCTCTTCTACGCATCTTTCCTTTCTCAGCAGTCCTTCCTCCTCTTTCTTCCCCCCTTCCCTACCCTTTGTATTTGTATAATTTTTTTCTATTTAGAAGCTCTGTTTCCTGAGGTCCCTTCACAGCATCTTACAGAAGCTTAAGCTCTGACTTAGCTTATAAAGTGCAAATCTACCCTGACTTTTGCCTGACTTCACACTAAAATGGCTAACTATCTCTCCCTGGGATGGTTTAGCGAGAGATGTTTCTGCTTTTCAGGGGTTGGACTAGAAGACTTTCCAGCTGTAGTTTACAATGAACCCTTTTCTAATCAAGCCATACATCTTCATATGCCTGATACGTTCTTTGAACCAAATAAGATTTTCCCACATTTTACATACAGCTATCCCTAAGATTTGTTTGCCACTATTCTTTCTGCTGTCAGCTGTTGAGCCCATAACGAGACTTACTCCACCCAGCAGGTATGCTACTGAAGTCAGAAATCAGACACACTATGTATATCTGTCTGTAATCAAGATTATGCTTTCCTGAAGAATTTCATTCATTGCCTATCCATAACACTGTCCATAACTTTATCACTACATTCTTCATGTTCATGAGCCTATTTACATCAACCTTTCCATTCATTTGCAGTTAGCTTATTCTGTATGTGTTTTGGAAAGCAAATCCCTCCCCTCTTTCAAATCTTATATTTAAAAAAAACTGCTAGAGAGATTTAGACTAGTTTGGAAGAAATTTATGGATAGAGCGTGGGTTGGAGCAGATTATCAGTGCAAGCATTTTTTTTTGCTAGCAGCAGCAGACCATGAAAATTTAAAGCAAGTAAAATGGAGCACCATTTCCTGTATAGATTTCTAACAGCAAAGAACAAGCAAACAAAAGAGGCCAATAGTTACAAAAATACTCAGTCCAGCTGTGAGCAATTGCTCACTAATGTCTCTGCAGCTTGTTTATGAGTTACTGCTGTGCTTCTCCACTCAGCTTTCAGTTCTTGCTTTCCATCTTCATGCCAGCTCAGCCTGCTACTAAGGGCTAGAAAATGTAATCTAATGGCAGAGTAACTTCTGCAAACAGATTTGAATGAATTGTCACACAACCAGGACCAGACACAGGATTTCCTTCTGATTTCTATTTTAATTTTAA
Organism: Caiman crocodilus; assembly: GCA_030014935.1. Taxonomy (NCBI): domain Eukaryota; kingdom Metazoa; phylum Chordata; order Crocodylia; family Alligatoridae; genus Caiman; species Caiman crocodilus. The sequence continues at coordinate 44,941,736 of JAGPOW010002514.1, read as the reverse complement.
GAGTTATTACACTTACACTGTGTAGGGACTTCTTAACCAATAACTGTACATTGCTTATCTATATAAGTCCATCTGTGGATGAGATAAAGTGGTAATTGTGGCTGCACCTGGAATGAATCCACTTTCAATGAAAACTCAAGGCTGGTTCACGGCCCACGTTTCCAATTAGGTCTCTGATTAGAATAGTTTTTGTTACTTCAGGATTGAATTGGAAAATTAAACTATATTTGACTCTGACTCAGATGCAGAGATGTCTTATATTCCAAGGAATTTAGGAATTGCAATATAGCTTCAGACTCAGGATTTGTGTAGCTTTTAACATATTGGCTCAGGGACCTAACACCAAATGCTTCCAAAACAGAGCAAAGAGCCTTAGTAAAATAATTCCCCCTCAACAAGTCTGAAAATTCAAGGGATCTGGCAGTTGTAGAATGACATTTTTTTCCTTATAATTGACTATCCGGTGGATACAAAACTGTCTGGACTGTGGGGTTGAATGAGTAGAATCAATGGCTCAATGTCTAGCTGGCAGCTGGTATTGAGTGGAATGCCCCAAGGGTTGGTCCTGGGGCCAGTTTTGTTCAATATATTCATTAGCAATCTAGAAGATGGCATAGAATGCACCCTCAGCAAGTTCATAGATGACACCAAGCTGGGGGTATAATACATACACTGGAGCATAAATCTAGGATTCAGAGTGACCTAAACAAATTGTAGGATTGGGCCAAAAGAAATCTCATGAGGTTCAACAAGGCTAAGTGCAAAATCCTGCACTTAGGATGGAACAATCCCATGCACCAGTACAGGCTGGGGCAGACTGGCTGGGCAGCAGCTCTGCAGAAAAGGACCTGGGGGTGGAATATGAGCCAACAGTGTGCTCTTGCTGCCAAGGGCTAGGGACAGACATTCAAAAAGACTGAGCCTGAATTGATTCACTCTTTGCAGGTTAGTCTAGGCTTCTCAGCTTAAAATGATTAATAACTGGCCTGACATTCACAGTAAAATCAGGAATTGCAGTCACACATCTGCAGTGGCTCAAGCCAGAAGCTGGGGGGGTGCTTAAAGTATGCTTTCCAGCCACTGCTAAAGGAGAGGGAAGAGAGACACCCACCAAGGCTCCCACCCCTCCCTGCTGGAGTGGAGGGGGCATGGCCAGGCACCAGCTGGGACTAGCACAGCACATGGGATGCCAGCCACCAGCTGGGAGGGGGGAGGGGAAGAAGGGCAGCTGCTGGCAGACTGAGGAGCAGGGATGGAGAAAAAGTCCTCTCTCTGAAGCAAGCATATATTGAACACAGCAATTTACAAAGTATAGAACAGGGAACTACCAAAAATCTTTGCCTAAGCTAAGATACAGCCCAGTAAAACACAGCACACAAAACTTAGTCTAACTTAAAATGTAAACCAGGAAGACAACAGAAAGTCTTGCATAAGTCTTACATGATCCTGAGGGCAGAGTGTCTCTTTACAGCCAGGCATTCAGAAAGACTTTGTTTAGGTATTTCCACCTCTTACAGGTTCTGCTTTATAATGTAAGTGTAGCTCTCTGAATTCTTTGGTGAAGCTCTGGGCTCACAGGTGCAGGGCTTGGATATGCACACAGAGGACTAGCTTGCCTCTTTCTCTGCCCCCTGGGACCTACTGTGAAATTATGCCCCGCCCTGCCTGGCTGCAGGCAAGGGGTGGAGGTGTGGCTAGGGCTGGCAACCCCCAGCTACAGTCCATAGGGTTTGCCAGTGGAGGGGGAGGGGACAGAGGGAGGAATTTGCATTAGAGGCCACAGCAGGCCAGCGGCTGGCCACACCTTGCCCCTGCTCCAGCTAGAGAACAGAGGCCAGCCCAGCTCTCTGGAGGAGCAAGCAGAGCCCCATCTAGCCCAGAGAGAATGCCAGGATGGTGAGGGACTCCAGTTTAGGTTAAACAAGGAAGGGGTCTGGGACAGGCATTACATCAACTGGTTTGAGCCGAATCAGTTAAGTCTGATTCTACATTCAACCAGGTTTATCTCAAACTAGTTTCAGTCATTTTTAAACTGGTTTATGTGGACTGAATGTCTATTCTGTTACAGGTTTAAACCATTTTTTGATCACTTAAACTGGTTTGTGTGTAATATCTGTCCCTAGCCAAGAAACAAACAGCATACTGAGCTGCATTGGTAGGTGTGCAATTTCATTGCCAGCAAGAGAAGTAATTATTCCACTTTATTCTGCACTGGCAAGGCTGCGTTTGGAGTACTGTGACCAGTTTTGGACCCCCGACTATAGAAAAGATGTGGACAAGGTGGAGACTGTCCACTGGAGAACAACAAAAATGATTTGCGGGCTAGGCCACATGGCTTATAAAGAGAGGCTGTGGTAACTGAGTTTATTTAGTTTGAAGAAGAGAAGACTGAGAGGGGATTTGATAGCAGTCTTTAACTATCTGAAGGGTGGTTCCAAAGAGGATGGAGCTAGATTGCTTTCAGGGGTGACAGATGACAGAACACGGAGCAACAGTCTCAAGTTGCAGAAAGAGAAGTTTAAGTTGGATATTAGGTGTGATGGCGGCGTGCCGCCGTCATGGGCACAGGTAGGGCAAGAGGAGGGTCCCAGGTGACTGGCAGGCTCACTAGAAGCCCCCGAGGCGACCCGCTTACTTGCCGGGGGGCCGACAGTGCTGGAGCTGGGAATGTGGCGGCAGCAGCGGCCGCTGCCATTACAGCCACGTGAGACGCTGCTGCGCCACGTATTTAAACAGCTGTTCCCGGCAAGGGGAACAGTGGAGCCAATCGCGGCAGCCATTGTGGCTGCTGTGGGAAAGTTTAAAAGCCCCAGCAAGCCTTGCGGCGAGGGGCAGATAGGAGGGAAGGGAGCAGGCAGGCAGCACGCTCGTGTTGCTGCAGCTTCCCTGGAGGCTGCCTCAGGCAGACAGCACTCACTCAGCCCAGCAGCTGAGTCAGGCAACCGGTGTCTGGGAAGTTGCGGAGAGTTTGGCCTCTGGGGATTGTCCAGATCCATACTCTGCCCGAGGAAGCTTCTCTGGGGCACAGGATTATTATTTCTAAAGCCAAGAAAGGAACAAGTCCAGCAATAGTGTGGAATACGGCCGGGTAGGAGGGCACGCAGACTGGGAGCCAGTATCAGCTCAAACCCAGGAAGCGGCAAACACCGACTGGTTGACGGACTGTGCCCATTATCGTGGTCCCAGCAAACCATCAAGTGACCGGTTGGCGAGTGGACAGGGTGTAGGGGTGGCAAAGCCCCGTGGAACATCGGACTTCGCAACTGTGAGTACTCCTCAGTGGGAAGACCCTTCTGATAATAAGATCTCCACTGAACCCCTCTTTTAAACAACCCATTCCATCAAAGTCATGGCAGTCGAGGCAAGGGGGAGGGACTACCCACGAGGGGCATCACCGAGTGAGGGCCACGAACGCCACATTAGGAAAAACTTTCTCACTAGGAGGCTGGTGAAGCACTGGAACAGGTTACCCACAGAGGTGGTAGAATCTCCATCCCTGGAGGTTTTTAAGGCCCGGCTTAACAAAGCCCTGGCTGGAATTATCTAGATGAGAATGGTCCTGCTTTGAGCAGCAGGTTGGACTAGATGACTTACTGAGGTCCCTTTAAACCCTAATTTTCTATTATATTCAATTAAACTTTTTTTATACACAGTATTATTCATTGTATTCTATCCAAGAGAACTATTCAGAAACCATAGACATTGCAAGTATTCCTGAGTCATATAAAAGGCATAGTTAAATTGAAAAAAAAATAGTGCTAGGTCTCCCTAGAACTCTTCCTGCTCTAGTCTAGTTCAGCCCCAGTTGGGGTTCTTCCTTCTCCAGCAGTTCCCCTTGCTAATGCACTGTCCCTGCAACTGGGCTCTAGCCTCCCAGAGCAGACTTTCTTCTCCTCCTTCCTCTCTGGCAACCTCGGTGCCTTTTAAACTTCCCACAGCAGTGTGCTGGGCTGACATTATCATCCAAGCACTGCCCATTCAGACCAAGGAGCTTAAAAACTGTCATGGTTGTCCCTCGTGTTGCTCTAGCCTGGGTTCCCTTTCTGGTAAGTCTGGAATTATCTTCTGTGACTCAGGTCCTTTTCAGACTGGTTTAGAAAGGTGAAGGGGTCAGGGTTCATGCAGGCTACCCATGCTGCCACAATAGCTAAATAGGAAATATTATCATACTCCTTTGTTTTTACACATTTACACATTATAAAAATGTACACATGCACCTGCAAACAATATGTACTGAAAATGACCCCGGTGCCACTACCCACCTCCCAAATGTAAACTTCAAGACCAAGGCAGTAAAAGGAGGTAGAGCAGGGACCAGGGGAGATTGTTACAGGCGACTCTGGCCAAACAGACCAAGAAAAATAGACAAATTACCCCTTTTTAGCTGTTACACATGGCTATGTATCTCTCCATTTGAGAGTGTGGTAGATTGAAGCACATTATTATTTATTGTTTATAAGTACCTATGCTCTGTAAGGTAAGATTGCAGTGACAAATTAATTTTTGCCCTAAACAACATATAATATAAAGGCTTAGGCAGATATTTACATAGTTCTTTTTAAACTGTCTACCTCTGTCTCACTGTTTTTTCAGCTCAAACATCATACAGTTCAACAAAGCCTTTTGTCTTGCTCATTTGTACTTGTGTCTCCCAGTAAACTTCCCCAGCAGCTGGTCAGGATCAAATTTACAATGAACTTACCTCTACCACAAAGCATGTATTGTTCTCCCTTCTTACAATAGTCTGAGAACTCTTAAAGAAGACTTGTGGTCTTCCATCTCCTCCCTCTTAATGAAAGCAGACTTGGAGAGGCGTTTTGTTTGTAGGTGGAAGCTCCACAGAATAGCAACAGCAAGTGTTTTCTCTGGTTCTTTTATGTTCCTTGGGTACCAAGCAGTAACAATTTTTTACCTTTGACTGCACTGTAGAGATGTGGGCGGGGGGGGGGGTCACACCTATTTGTGAAAGAACAGTCCTAAGGAAAGCAAAATAGCAAGTCATATTCTTTGTTTCATGGCTTGCCATTTCCTTGTTATCTGATCATCTTGTACTGGGAGCCCACTGATTCAGTAGCTTTCTTATTCTTGCCTATATTTGGCAAGGTTGTGTGCGCAAGTATTTATAAGTGTGTATGTGTCCTGGTGTCATTTAATTTACAGCATTGTTCTTTTTAATATGGCAGGAGATCTAGTAGTAGCTATTAATTTATTCATGACCTATTTGTATATTACCTCCCTGAAATACTCAGACTGTCAGGGATAGAAGCCACATCCATGTGAGTGGACAGATTTGAAAGCAAGTGTGTGTGTTCATGTATCTGTGCACACATTAGAGAGAGGATATGCTAAATCAATTAGATTTTCTGAAATGGATACATATTCAATTATTATAAAGAGAACATGAGGTTTTCAAGCTCATTTACAAATTTACAGTTCGATCAGCATTTTCATTCTCAACTAGATTATTCTGTAAGTACTAGGGCTGTACGAAGCTTTGGGTGCTGATTCAATTTGGAAGAGATTCAGCCCGATTCGGCAGCAATCTCCGAATCTGAATCCAAATGGGAGACCAATAAAAAGGTATGAATTGAATTGAAGAGCTCCAAATTAACCTGGAAAAGATTCAGAGCATTTCAGAGAGAATCAGGCAGTCCCCACTTGCCGCCATAGAGAGCTGGACCCGGACTCCATGCCGGTAAGTAGGAGGTGGGGGGAGAGGACCATGGGTGGACCACCACTAGGCCCCATCCCCTGACTGTTCCCCCAGCACCCCTGAGCACCCTCTGACCCCAACTGACTCTCCCAGTCCTGTCAATAGCTTCCCTGCCTGACTCCAGTATCCTGGCTCTTTTAAAAAAGAAAAGAAAAGAAATAAATAAAAGCCTCACACTCACCGGTTCCTGCCAGGTGGGGGATGATCCCCACTACCCCATGCATCCCAGCTCTTAAAAAAAAAATTTTTTTAAAAAGCCCTGCACTCACCAGCTGCTGAAGTGGCTGTTGGGACTTCTGGGGGCTCATGGTAGAGCCCTCCACACAGTGCAGGGCAGGGATGATTATCTTCCCACCACCTGGCAGCAGCTGGTGAATGGGGTTTTGTTTCTGTTTCGGGTTTTTTTTAAGTGCCGAGATGCTGGGACTGGGTAGGGCATCCATTGACAGGGCTGGGAGAGTGGTCAAGGGATAAGGCTTGTTTGATTCAGAGATTTGGCCAATTCAGCAGCAGCCAAATCAGATTTGGCTGCATTGATTTGGGACAGTCATTCGAATCACTGAATCAAATCACGGTCCCCCAAGTCGACCAAATCTGAAGTGAATATTAGCTATTTCCCACAGGCCTACTAAGTACCTATAGAGGTAGAGTGCCTTTCATCTAGTAGAAAAATGGCTAGGAACTAAAGCTAAAAGAATTCAGACTAGAAATAAGGTACCACCCTTTAATGGAGAAGGTAAGTAACCATTTGGATAATTTGCCTGGGAATATGTGCTAGATTTTCAGCCATAAAAGTCTTTACCATGAGACTGGCCGTCTTCCCAAATAACAGGTTCTAACTCAAAAGGATGTGTTTGATGCAGGAATTACTGAGTGTAATTCTTTGGGTTATGCTATGCCCAAGGTCAGACCAGAAAAAAAAGTGGCTCCCTTTTGGCCTGGAATTCTGTGTTAAAACCTTGGCTGAGGATTGTATTGGAATTGTTTGGGGAAAAAAGGAAGGAAAGATGTTGTTGTGATCAAAGCAGAGCATTGGATGTATGGAGTGAAATCCTGACTCTAATGAAGTCAGAGGCATTATTTCTGTTGACTTCAGCAGGGTCAGGATTTAACTTTTGGTTCTGGTCCATGTTCTTCCAGTAATATCATCTGCATCCATAGATAAGTTGCTTAATTTTGTGCTTTCATGTTCCTACCTGAAAAAAGAAACTAATGACAACTGCACATCTCAAAGGCTTAAATATCAGTTTGCAAAACCCTTTGACATGCTGAGAAAAAAGATGCTAGATAAATGTAGCAGGTAATGAGCTCCCTGATACTCAGAATTCAAGCAAATAAATTGAGGCTTTTGTTGTAGCTGAAAATGTAAAAAAAAATATCACAAGTTAGAATATTTCTTTAAAACATTATGGGTCAGGTGTGTATAATAAAGGCCAAGCTTGAGACTCAGTAGATCAGAGCAGGTCAGAGTCTTTACCCCATGTGGGGAGCCAAAAAGACAGAAGCAGTCCTATAGAATTAATAGTCTCCTACAGAGTCTGTGGAGCAAGAAGGCACTAAGTTTAACACAAAATCCATACTTTTGAGAATGCTGTAATCCTTCCTGGACAAAAAACTGCCTTTGTAGTAATAATAGGAAATTTGTGGATGTCCTTGAGAATACAAAGAACTTAAAACTTATGAAGGTAAGATACTTAATTTTTTATTTTAATTGTCTTCATAATACATTTGAAACATAAAGCATACTTTTGCACCATTTAGCCTAATGACCTCCTTACCCCGATTTTGTTTCAGTCAATGCTGGCTCAGTGCTTCAGTGGTTACTGACTCACAGAGATTCTGCTGCTGCCCTACTCTACTGGGTTAATATCTTCTGGGATACACATGTGAAACTGGTGAAGTCTCAGTAACTACTAGAGCATGTCCTTGCTGCTGGAGGAAGTTTGGGGCTTTGCCCAGCCCAATTGCCAATTATGAGAGTAAGGATTTATTGGATTTGGCAATTCTTGCAGTTTTATCACAAGCCTTGTGATGTTTGCTGTTATATTCATAAGGCTCAGTTCATGGGGCCAAGGGATTATTGGAATTATTGCTTGCTTGCTTTGAATACAGTATCTACTCGAATGGCTGCAAAAACAGCAAGAAAAAGAGCCTTGGATATGTGAATCCTATAAAGCCTTGAGAAGGCAGAGAGCTAACAAAAGAAGCCCCAATATTTTTTTAAATATTGTAATTTTAGGAGCTGACTCGTACATATATATATGATATGAGGATATATATATATCTTCATCTCACAGAATCCTTCTACATTAGAGAAAAAAAAGGGACAGAACTGTTCACTAGCTGCCATTCTTCTCCCTGGCTTATATATATTTGTTAAGGATAGGAATGAGCTTTAAAACTCAAAGTATTTTTTAAACAGAGAACAAAATAGTTGCCACCCCTCTTCCACCATTCCCCTCTCAAGGGCCGACTGTGGGAACTATTTCAGACTCAATATTTTCAGCAGCCCCAGCATGCTTGCACGGCTGGAAGATGGAGACAGGGACAAAGGTAATATCGACAGCAGCAGCGTGTGGAAGATGGAGGGCTCATTTCCCTGAGAACCTGTGCAACACTTATTCAAAATGCTCCAGATTCGTTCCCTCCCACCCGCCCCCTTATTAGGCTTTTATTTATTTGGCCTTCTTGAATTAGTCAGCCTTTCATCTGGAATGGCTGCCTAGTCCTTGGTCCAGGAGGTTGGGTGTCTTTGTGTTAGCCCAAACACTTTCCTGGATGCAATACTTCTGTTCTCATTTCAGCACACTTCATTGCTCCCAGCGCACACAGACCGAAGGTCCTCTTTCTACCCGTAGATTCCATTTGGACACAATAAAGCTGGTCCTGAGCCTCTGGACATTGATTTGGCATCAGGCAAAAGCACTGTGACCCTGTGGAAGGATAAGCTTAAATTTAGTTACAAATATCATGCTGTGTGTGTGCATATTTTAATATTTGGTTATATTTGAGAGAACCAAAAAAGGATAATGATATTGCAATATGATTGTATAGAAAGCCCAGGATGTTAATGACATGGGGAAAGAAGCAAAAACAAGTTTTAAGCCTCCATTTTCCAAGACTCTGACAAGCTTTAGTTAAAGTGCCCCCGCCACCATTTTTCAGCATGGGGGCACTGATACACATGACACTCCAGGCACTTTAATTAGAGTGGCTTTTGGAGCAGGTTTAATTAAAAGTACCCCCTATAGCTCTCTGGTACTAGCATGTGGTAAATCTTGTTAGAATTTGTTATATTATTTGTTTCTCTCCCTCCCCTCTCCTTTTTTTAAACAGGAATATGTTCAAACACCTGGTGTTCTCTTTTCCTTTTCTTAACAATGGTGTAAATGTGTTTATTCAAGATGACTTGTTCCTATATAGTGTTTCCATAGCTGTATCTATAACAAGCGTTGGCAAAATATAGCCCATGGGCCAGATCCAGCCCACCAGGCCATTCTATATGGCCCACAGGGCCCCTAAAACATTTATAAAATTAATTATTATCTGCACGTGACTACCTGTCAAACTTGACAAGGTGCTAGTGACAGCAGGACCCAAGGCAAGCCAGCAGCAGGATCCTGTGGCTGAGCAGCAAGGCCTGCCTAGCCCCCAGACCCCCACCCCCAGCCCCTAACCAGAAGCCTCTGCAGCTTTTAGCCATGGTGACCTTTTGGCTGTTCCCTACCCTCCCTCCATGCGAGTGGAAAGTCAGATAAGATTGGATGGAGAGGCAGGGGGCAAAACAGCCGTGATCAGCACACAGCTGGGAAATGCGTGGTGCTGGCTGGGGTCAGCTAGAGCCAGAGTGGTTGTTGATTGGTGAGCAAGAAGCAGCAGTGGCAGCGAGGGAAGCAGCCGGAAGCGGCGGGGGGGGGGTGGAGGAGCAGGGACATCAGAAGTGGAGGCAGTGAGGGGAGTGCACTGGCAGGTGGGAGCACAGAGTCATGCTGGTGCTCTAGGGCAAGTGGGGTTCCAGGAGCGCAGAGCCTGGATGCAGGGTCTTCCTGTTTGCATCGCGTGAGGCTTGCATGCAGTCAGAGAGCCTCATGTGATGGAGCCAGCGGCCCAGCCTCATCTCTCTCTCTCCTACCCCACCCACCATAACTCCACACTCTCCCACAGCCCCCACCCTAAACACATACCCCATACCCCTCCACACCCACGCCTCATACACTGCTCTCCCACACAGACCCCCACTCCCCAACCACACCCCACCAGATACACTCACTTACTGCCTCCACACAATATACAAGAGTAGGACTGTATTTTGAGCTATTATGCAATTGCCTCTAGAAATACATCACTAATACACATAAATCAGTACAAAAATATTTAAAAATAAAGTTAAAATAAGTTATAGTAGATGTTTTAATTTTTTTGTATATGATTTGGTTTTGTTTTTTTTTAATTTCAAGATTGCAGCACCCTACCTCCCAAAAGGAGTACTTCTGGTGGCAAAGGTCAGGGGATAAGGAGTGGGACTTCCAGTCCCACTATGGTGACCAGGGGCAGGGCAACTGTCAAGGAGCAGGGCTACTCATGCAGGTCTTGATAATTCACCAAAACTTATTAAGCAGCCCTCCAGCTGAAATAATTGCCCACCCCTGTTGCATAATGTTTCCCAGCACTTGTTAAAGAATATCAAAGTTGGGTCCCATCATATTTTAAACTCCTATTTTATATTCCTTGGAGGATGTGTGGATTATTAATGCTAGATTACTGATACCATTAAAAAGATACTAAACTGTATGGATTTCAAGTGACAAATGGACAGTATCTATCTTATTAAGGCATTGCATAGCCAACCCACATTGGTTTGAATCCTGCAGAAATAATCTGTTTTGGAAATGTTTAAATACAAAAGTTTGATTATCAGAATTTCTATTTCTTAATAGCTTGAGGCTTTATTCACAATCAACATATTACTCTCAACTCATTTGTGTTGCTTAGCCAGCCTTGTGGCAGAGTTAAAGGTGACAGTGGTCACACATACTTGAGCGGTGGACTGCACAGTAACAACTTAGAACTTGCATAAGCAAGTACTAAATGACTGTGCAGTAACTTGTGGTACTGCACAGAACCATCCCTGCACTTTTTTTAGTTCGTTAGTACTGTGCAGTAGCGGCGCATCATGGTTAGTGCTCACCAACACTACTGTGCAGTATCACATCCATTCTTGTGCCTTCCCATTTCAAGTAAACTTTGGGGACATGAGAGGCCTCCAGATAATCATGGACACACCTGGGCTGTCTAAATAATGTCAAATTCTCAGGCTGCCTTAAATACTGCAGTGATGTATGCTCTACCTCTGACATTTACAATTTAGCTCCTACAGCAGAGTTTATGTGACAAGGAGCCCAATGCACCTCTCACTTTAAGTAGAGTGGAGCAGGCCAAAAATGCTGCCTAGGGCTGCAGCATGGGAACACAAGCTGGCCATTCAGAAAAGTGAAAACCTATGCATGTGGCCAACCACATGTCCAGAAGGGATGGGGCTTAGAAGTATATAAACCTAGGGCCCGAGACAAAATGGAGCAGTATGGCCCTTCACGCTTTGAGGGAAGGAGCTCCTGGGAGAGCGGGACTTCAGGAAACAGGCCCACAGACACCCATGCTACCCAGGGGAGCTAGACAAAGCAGCTAAAGGGGAAGTGAGGCTTGTGATGGGACACTGACCCAGAGAGGGGGTAAAGTTCAGTTTGGGAAGTGGTTTGCTTATACCTGTGTTATGTTTAAGACCAGAGGACCAAGTTGTGGCTATGAAGGCCATGGGGCACCTGAGAGCCACCAGAATAGAGCCCAACAATGGTCAGAGACCTCAAGGGGCTGAGTGGCATAAGAACAGCCTGGCTTGGGTCAGGGACCCTAGTGGGGTGGGATGCAAGACAGCAGACTTACCTGGGTCAGGAACCACAGGGAGCTGAGCAGCCTGAGAAGAGCAAAATGGTATGGGAGGCCAGAAGTCAAGGTCTGAGACAGTGGACCTAGGCTGATGGGCCAGAGAAAAGGGGCCAAAGCTAGGAAGGCTGAAGCCACAACAACGTTTTGAGGCCTGAGGCAGCCAAGTGTTGTAATGGGGCCAGGGGGCTCCTCCAAAGTGATACGAAGTACCATCTGTGCAGCATGATATGGTTACAGGGGAGGACAGAGGCCATGATGAATGCCCCTAAGGTGATTTAGTCCCTGAAGGCAAGGCTGATGCCAGTTGGGCACATGGAACACAAGACAATTGATGGACTGAAGCTCACCTTGGGGTAACTTCTTACAATACCATAATTTCCATCCAGGTGTGGCAGGTGAGTAAGTAAAGGGAAGATATACCCCAAGGAGCCAGAGCAGGACAGGAGTCACTGGGCCATCAGATAACATCACAACCACACTTGAGGGGAGCATCACAACCACGCTTGAGGCCAAGACTTTTGCTACAGCTTACAACAGATCTTTTTCAGGCATTCTTGCACGGTCTACTGTGGTCCCTGTGCTGGTGAAATCATCCTTTAGCTAAATAAAGGGCTTTTAAGTCTCCTGTGTACCATTGTAGTCTTTTGCCAGTAATGAGTGTTAGAGTCAGAGTGAAAATTGTACTTTCTCTCCCTGAAAATAAAAAGAATAAACATGGCTGCCACTTACCCCTGCCCTAGCAAGGCCACTGTGTGTGCTGGACCAACCAACAAATATTTCTCAAGATTACAGGAAAACTGATGGTGACACAGTAAACAGCAGGGTATTGCAGAACAGTTATGCATTAATCCTCTTAGGAGAGTACAAAAAGTCTCTTAATACATGCCATCCTGGAATACAGTTCCAGTTGTAAATTATAATGCTGAAAATGTATTAAGCATTGCTACCTAATCCTTACTGTCATGGTACTTTTGAAGACCTTACGGAATATTTGATATGCTGCCCAGACTAAAGCATGAAGCATGGGATTAGAGGATATATGCTATCCCATCAGAGACCAGAGGATCAGATTCCTGACTGGATTTCTATCATCAAAGAAAGGGAGTTAGCTGTGCTAGTTTGAAATCAAGCAGAAGGCAGGGCAGGGTGGCACTTTGTCATTTGTGATGAATTGACTTGCAAAAAGCGAGTTTCAAATTCCATTCTTCTAAAACCTTGGCTTTCTGCAAGTCCATTATAGCATTTGATAAAATTGGTTCAGACAGGTATAAGATTTCATAAGCAACAACCTATCTCAAAGGTGCCACCATTCTCTGTCTTCCATTATCAAAGTTATAGGTAGTCATTGCTGTAAAAAGTTTAAGTTCCTTTGGTCATTTGGGGGATTTTTGTTTTGGTTTTATTTGGTAATCAATATGAAATGAATGTAGTAATCTCAGTTCACTGTGTGATGAAGAGATGCACACAAAAAACCCTTGTCTGCACAAATTATTGTTGGCCAGATTTTGATCCAATTATACACATCTAAATCCAGAGTAACTCTACTGATGAACAACCCATAGAAGTTTGGAATAAGATAAATGAAGCTCATGTAGAAACTCTGGCTTTACACCAGTATAAATAACTGCTGAGTATTTATGATGTACTTCAATATGAGATCCACAAATTTATATTTATATTTTTATATTAGGATTATGTATATTTTATTTATACTTTTTAACTGTGCGATACTTACCATACATACCAGTATGGCACTCATATCAGAGACCCAGAGAGCTGGTTCTTTTTGTCGTACTGTAAGTGACCACATCAACTGCAGGTTGGCACAGAATTTACCCTAAACATCCAGGCCTGTGCATCTGATCACCAATGGAAAAATGCAAAAAGTTTATTTGCTGGTTTATTATTGCTCATGTTTAGTCTAGGGATGTAAAAAATAACAGGGACTAAGCTTAGTTTTGGAGTAAGTAGCTGCAGTGTTCCTCATGTAATAAGGCTCAGCCCATTAACCTTTTTGGGCACATCCACATATGCAGGCACATGTGCTTGCAGCAGTTCATCAGCAAAGCTAACTGCACTTTATCATGCATCAGCAGATGCATGACAAACAGATCCAGGGAGAGGTTATTTCCCCTCTATGTGGCATTAGTCAGACCGCAGTTGGAATACTGTGTCCAGTTTTGGGCACCATACTTCAAGAAGGATGTAAAGGGTCCAGAGGAGGGCCACTCATATAGTATGGGGCTTACAGGATAAGCCCTATGAGGAGAGATTAAGGCACCTGGACTTCTTCAGCCTCCACAAGAGAAGGCTGAGAGGTGATCTTGTGGCCACCTACAAATTCATTAAGGGGACACAGCAAGGGATCGTAGATGCTCTGTTCACCAGGGTGCCTCTTGGGGTGACAAAGAGCAATGGTCACAAACTGACAGAGAGCAGATTTAGGCTAGATATCAGGAAAAAACTTCTTCACAGTAGGGGCCAAAATTTGGAATGGGCTTCTGAGGGAGGTGGTGCTCTCCCCTACCTTGGGGGTCTTTAAAAGAAGGCTGGATAGGCATTTGGCTGGGGTCATCTGACCCCAGCACTCTTTCCTGCCTAGGCAGAGGGTTGGACTTGATGATCCAGTGGGTGGCGAGTCCTAGTGGACTCCAAGATAAACATGAGCCAGCAATGTGACAAAGCCATCAGAAAAACCAATGGCACTTTATCGTGCATTAGCAGATGCATAACGAATAGATCTAAGGAGGTGATACTTCCCCTCTATTGGACGCTGGTCAGACCACAGTTGGAGTACTGCGTGCAATTCTGGGTGCCGCACTTCAAGAGGGATGTCGATAACCTGGAGAGGGCTCAGAGAAGGGCCACTCGTATGGTTAAGGGCTTGCAGACCAAGCCCTACGAGGAGAGACTAGAGAACCCAGACCGCTTCAGCCCCCACAAGAGAAGGTTGAGAGGCGACCTTGTGGCTGCCTATAAGTTCATCATGGAGGCACAGAAGGCAATTGGTTAGGTTTTATTCACCAAGGTGCTCCTGGGGGTTACAAGAAATAATGTCCACAAGCTAGCAGAGAGCAGATTTAGACTGGACATTAGGAAGAACTTCTTCACAGTTAGAGTGGCCAAGGTCTGG
>JAGPOW010002514.1:44865126-44926847 GCA_030014935.1 Caiman crocodilus | reverse complement strand
ACATTAGGAAGAACTTCTTCACAGTTAGAGTGGCCAAGGTCTGGAATGGGCTCCCAAGGGAGGTGGTTCTCTCCCCTACCCTGGGGGTCTTCAAGAGGAGGTTAGATAAGCATCTACCTGGGGTCATCTAGACCCAGCACTGTTTCCTTGCTATGCAGGGGGTCAGACTCGATGATCTATTGAAGTCCCTTCTGACCCTAACATCTATGAATCTGTTGAGGTCCCTTCCAACCCTACGTGGAAGATGGGACCCTAACAGATCAATCAGCCCCAGTGACCCAATCTATTAATAGAAACATTGCAAATTTGAGCCAGGGCTTTTTGCCTCAGCACACATGCTCGGACATGCACTTTGGTGTGGGACAAATTGTGCCACTTGTGGCAAATTAATCTTGCCTGGCTCCTGCTGGAGCTCAGGGCCAGCACCTGTGCTGTCTCCAGCAGTATAAAAAGCTGCCTTGTCCTGTCCCCATCAGCACAACAAGCTGCTTTGGTAAGTAGCTCAGGGCCACTCCCTGTCATGAGCTTCTGGGGCCCAGCCAATTGTATCCAGGGACACTACCCCTTGTGCCAGCTGGACGGCCAGTGGGCTGTGGTTTGCAGGATTGGCCTCTGTGCAGCACTACTGCCATGTGTGCCCCCACCTGGCCATCTGAGCAGCTATCATCTGGAAGATATTTCTAGTGTGGTGGCCTGCTTTGAACTATCAAAGCAGGTCCTCCTGGCTCCAATTGGCCAGGAAGTCAGCCACCTCCAGCTGGGTCCAAGGTGCCAGCTCTGAGCAGGCTTCTCTGCCTGGGTCCTGCCATACGCCTCCCTAGCAGGAATTCTGCTGTTCCCCATTTGAAAACTGAAAAATCCCTGATAAAAAAATCCTAAAGTCACTGTGTAAAATACCCCCAAATCCATGTTTCTCCACAATTAAAACAAAAGAGAGCTAGACAGAGATCAGTTGGGCAATGGATTATTGCTAGATCTACAGTGTTAAAGAAATTTGGAAACTTGCCAATGTCTCTCTCATCATAATAAAATGAATTCTAAATACCTACGTTTTGCTGTTTGCCTTTGTTTTTTTTTTTTTAAATAGAGCAGTTAGAGCTCCCTGGGATCCCTTCACTAGCCAGGTTGTGGGGACAACTACCCCTGCAGCTACATCTCCTGCCAGTAGGCCTCATCCTGTCTGGCAGATGGGCATGCAGGGTGTGTGCTGGGGGGATGTGGGTGGCTGCGGAGTGATGTGGGGAGCTGTGGGGTATGTGGGTGGATTGTGGGGAGACCAAGCAGGGGTGCTGCTCAGGACGGGTAGGTCCTCTGCCCCCCACAGGGTGAAACCCCCTGCACAGTTTAGACTGTCCCCACAGGGCTACAGACCTCACCACAATGACCATAGATCCCCACAGGAGCTACCAACTCCACCGCAGGGCCCACATGCCCCACCCCCACTTGCTTCCCCAGCCCCCTGGATTGCCGCCCCATGTGGCCCCATCTCCTGCTGGTTCCTGCAGCCCTCAATGGCTGCTTCATCTGGCCCCACTCCCCCAGACCCCTACAATGGCTGCTACACTCAGCCCCATCCCTTGCTTGCACCCCCTAGTCCCCCAATGGCTGCCCCCCCCAGTCCCAGCCCTCCTGACACTTGGGGGAAAAAAAGCCCCACACTCACCAGCAGTAGCAGCTGCCGTGGGGACATTGGGTTCTCATGGCAGAAGCCCCCCATAAAGTGCGAGGCAGTGGGGCCTAACCTGAACTGCCTGGCACCTCCACTATCATTGCAGTGCCCTGCTCACCTGTGCAATGGGGCACAGTTCTGCACACTGTCAGGCAGCTAGGGCCATTGCAGCCATCATCTGGGCCCTGTGTTGCATGGCGGGTGGGGTGCTCTGCCACAAAGCCCCAGTGACCCCAATGGCAGCTGCTACTGCCAGTGAATGCAGGGCTTTTTAAATTGCCAGGATCCTGGGATTGGGCAGGGCAGCAATTGGAGGGACTCAGGGGACAGATGGGGGATGAGGCCATGTGGGGCAGCAATCGGGGGGCTTGGGGAACAAGTGATGGAGCCGGGCGGGACAGTGATCAGGGGGGCTGGAGGGACAGGCAGGGGATAGGGCTGGGCAGGGCAGTCATCAGGGGGCAGCTCAGGGAGTGGATGGGGGATAGAGCCAGGTGGGGCAGTCATCGGGGGGCTCGGGGAGTAGGCAGCAGTTGGGGGCAGGCAGGGCAGTGATGGGGGGCTTGGAGGGGCAGGTGGGGGATAGAGCCGGGCAGGGGAGGGATCCGGGGGCTGGGGAAGCAGGTGGGGCCAGCAGGGGTCTCTACTCCCCTCCTCCAGCCCCACCCCCACTACTTATTGTCAGGAGACCAGATCAACCCCCCTGCAACTGGCACACTGCCTCCCCCTGCATGGGCAGGCAATGTGCTTCAGCACTGGAGTGAAGGTCAGCCATAGAGACACTCTGGCTGGCTACCTCTATGGAGGACCAAGCCTCTGGTTGCCTCACGGCATGGTTGGGGACTGTGCCCTGCCCCATTTCCCACCCCCCCAGTTTGTTTTTTTTTGCACCCTGGATATCCAAGGGTCTAATTTTGCTCCCATGCTGCAAATTAGTCATGCAGAGAATGTTTTTTTGTGTCCTTTGAGATGCTGCAAGACACATGTGTGCACTTGTGTGGATGCACCCTTTGTGATTTTTGGACACAAGGTGCTAGTAAATCACAAATACATAATTTTTTCGCTTGTCTTTAAGTCTGTCTCCCTTGTGAAGTGATGACAATGCACAGAGAATGGGTATCTGACTGATTCTCTTGTTAAGAGTGTTTCCATATGGAATACAGTTGATGTAGCCAGATCTAAACCATTTGCAACTGAAAGACAGTGAGCGTGTCTACATAAGACAGTACTCCACAGTGGTTACTGAGCATTTGTTTAGTACTTGATTATTTAGCTCCTGATTATACAAGTACTAAATAAAAGGTGTTTGCTGGTGCTACTGCATTTAAGTGATGCTACTGTTCAGTGGCCAAATAATACTGTGCAGTAGCATATTAGCACTGGCAGTGCTGTGATATGCTACTGCGCAGTATTATTTGGCTACTGTTCAGTCAGCATAGTGTAGACATGCCCAGTAAAATGCAGACCTGAGTCACACCAGGGGTAAAAAAAAATTCCCTTTGCATCTTTTCTTTAAGGGTAGTTCAGATGTGAATCAAAAGGGCTACAAAGCTCACTCCAAGAATGGTGAAGCAGCCTCTGCATTTTCTTGTCACTGTTTGAGGACTAGGCAAATCACAGCATGCAGAAGTCATACCTGAACATGTTTCCCAGTCATAGCACGTGTCATAGCCACAGGCCACTTTCTCTGAGCTACTTGCAGAAAGTTTTGTCCTCTCAATAGGCCATTTTAGGTTAGTGTCAATAACGCATGGGCCAGAATGCAAGAAATGGAGTGCTTGCTCTTTGAGGCATTTTTCAGCTAAACACTGACAGCTGGGTTTCGTCAAGGAACGTTCTGAAACTGCATCTAATACACAGACATCTTCTGAGTAGTGACTGCCACAAGACAAAAAGTAAAACCTTTATCAGAACAGAAAAATAATGAGAAAAACAAAGGAGATGCACTTCAAATTCTAAGTATTCCATCAACATTGATAGACATGTTTATAACAAACAACTACACATCTGTCTCTGTAGAGACATCTACCTCAGAAATATAATCCTCATCAGCATAACATCTCAGTATATCATAATCTTTGATCCTAAGAACAAGAAAACCCCCATAAGCTGGCTGGACACTAAGAACCAAGGATTAGATATTGATATTAACTGTGTGACAGGGGACATGCTCAGGGCCAGGCCTCATGCCAGTCTACCCACCCTCATGCCAGTCTGTCCCATCTCACCTGCCATGACATTGCTGTTCCCATAAACTGGTGGAAAATGCAGGAGACTATCCATTACATGCCCCGATGCCGGGAGGCACTATCTGAGCTCTGAACCTTCCCTACAGCTCAGCCCATGCCTTGCAGATGGCATCCACATTATGTAATCATAGTCTACACCATGACTGGTGCTCCAGGTCCTCACAGGGACTCTCCCTCCCTCCCTGGAGCAGCAGGTCATTGTGCTTAGCCTTTAGTTCTTTCTTTTGACCCACACTCAACCTCCTTGCACTGGAGGACTTACCAGGGTCAGGACTCACCCCTAACTCTCTGGTTGAGCCCCCCCCCACTCAGCCTCTGGCTCAACTACAGCCTCAGGCATCTAAGTTGTACCTTGGCCTACTCCCCACTCCTGGAGTTTCTCCTGCACCACTCCAGGGCTTCTACACCACACCCCAACCTTCTCCTCATCCTCACAACCAACTACTCCTGGGGCTGGCCCTTGCACTGCCCTTCAGGCTTACTCCCAGCTTGGCCCTACTCAATATGCCCCTGGGACTGCCCATCAAGCCTATTCCCATTAGTCCTTCTCTGTGTGAGGCCACACTCTATGCTCCCCACACTCTACGCTCCCCCTCTGGGATCTCACATCCCTGCTGGGCTCAGGCTCCTACACATGAACATACCTGGCCCCCACTACTCCCACATCTCCACACTACCCACTCTGGGGTCTCTGGGATCTTGTATCCCTGCTGGGCTCAGGTGGC
Source organism: Caiman crocodilus (assembly GCA_030014935.1). Classification (NCBI taxonomy): domain Eukaryota; kingdom Metazoa; phylum Chordata; order Crocodylia; family Alligatoridae; genus Caiman; species Caiman crocodilus. The sequence continues at coordinate 44,922,204 of JAGPOW010002514.1, read as the reverse complement.
ACTCCACTTGCTATGCCTGGCCCCACTACTCCCACAGCTGCCTCCAAAGCCCACCCAAAGATGGGGGCTGGGATTAAGTCACCTCTCCTCACCTTTCACCAGGGAGGTAACTAGCCTGGCATTTCCTAGAGGTTCCCACATCACTAAGAGACCCACCAGGCCACTCATCCCCAGCAGGGTGCAATTTTAGGTCAAGTCCAAGACCAACAGTCTCCTGCTCTTACCTGTGAAATATTTCATACAGCCTTTCAGTCAGATGATGTTTCTATCTGGCTGCCAGCAGCCAGCTGCTGTGTTTATATAGGCCACCAGTGTTTTAAAATGGCTGCTGCAATCAAGCACCTGCTGGCTGCTTGACTCAGCCCTTAAAGTGGCAGGCACTGCAAATGCACTGCCACAAACTGCATGACATACTATAATTTACTTGACTCTGGATAATCTTTCTTCACACTACACATGATAACAACTCTTTCCTTTTGAAACATCTTATTTTTCCACTCATCAAGCTATTCATTCTTCTATGATTTGCTTGTCTGCTACCCCTAGGAATTTCTCTTTTCTCCAATTTCATGGCCTTGCAAACTGTTTTTAATCTTTTGCTGTCCCTGCTTTTCCCTCAGACCTGAAGAAAAATACATTACATTTTAAAGTTTGTCCAAGTCTATCCCAACCATACAGTAAAAAATATTACCCACAAGAATCCTTACCCCTTGCCAACTTTGATGAAGTTATACTCACAATTTGAAGCAGGAAAGTAATAGTAATTACTATTTCACTTTAGTAATAAGGATCCAAGATACAGAGGTTGTGTCTACATGTTCATTAATGTACTTTTGCTACTGCACATTAAATTTAGTACCTCTAATGTGGGTGCATCTACATGAGATGCTTAATGGCAAATTAGAATAATTTATTGTGAAGTAAGCACATAGGTCTACGTGTGCTCATGCTTATTTCACAGTAAATCTCCCTAATTCTGTGCAAGTTTGCTATCTGCTAATGCAAGTAGCAAATTTACTTGGCATTAACAATGGTGCTATACTGCTCATGTAGATGCCTGGGAGGGAACCAAATCCGCTCCTTGTCAGACGTCCATTAGGGGGCAGAAGATAGTTCCCTGCCTCCAGAAGCTGCCTGCCACTGGGCAGCCTCTGCCACAGGAGGCCAGGAGGGGACTATGTCCCCCTCCCCCAGCAGCAAGGAACTCCAAGCCCCCTGCTCCCAGATCATGATTGTGGAGTGGGAGCTGGGAGACACTTATCAGGAAGATAAAGGTCTTCCAGCCCAAGCCCCATGACCATGGGACTCAGGCTGGGAAATAAGCATCTCTCAGCAGCAGCATCCCTGTGATTATGAAGCTGATGCTGGGAGCTCCCTGGGGAACTTGTTCCCCACCTAGCTCTGTGAGATGTCTCTTGGCCCGGTGCTCCCAGCCAGCCTCTGTGCTACCACCCAGGGGGAGCCTGGAGTTCTCCCCAGTGGCCATGGGGGTACATTGAAGGGCTTCAGGGAACTGGAAACAAATCTTCTCCCTAATCTCTGCATGTGTAGACATCTTCTCAAAAACCCTTACTGTGCAGTATCTTACTCTACAGTAAATCTAGGCTGGAGTAGATGCATGTGTAGATGCACTGTATGAGGTACTAACTATGCCTGTGCAAAGCAGCTAGTATTCGCTTCGGATTTGGCTGATCTGGGGGACAGTGATTTGATTCAATGACTCGAATCACTGTCCCAATTCAATTCAGCCAAATCTAATTCAGAGATTCAGCAGCAGCTGAATCTCCAAATCAGCCAGGCCAGGCCCATCCCCTCCCCGCTCCCCCAGCCCAGCAATGTCTGTCCCACCTGTCCCATCTCCCAGCACTTGGGGAAAAAAAAGCCCCGGCTCAGCAGGTGCTGCTGGGTGGAGGTGGGGGGTGATCCCCACTGCTCCATGCTGCATGGGGGACTCTGCATGAGCCCCTGAACCACCCCCCTGTATCCCCAGACCCGTTATGGGTGCCCCGCACGGGCCAGCTCCAGCCCTTTAAGAAAAAAACCTGAAGAAACCCCAGGACTCACCACTCGTGCCGGCAGGGGCAATCTCTGCTGCCCGCCACTGCCCATGCCACGTGGGGAACTCTACAGAAGCCCCTAAAGCCCCGAGGCTGCACAAGAAGTGGTGAGTTCCAGGGCTTTTCTTGGCTTTTTTTCCTTAAAGGGCCAAAACCCCAGCAGGCCGGGCAGCTGTGGGGGGCCAGGGGAGCAGGGGGAGGATTAAGGGGACTTGTGCAGAGTTCCCCATGCAGCATGGGGCAGTGGGCATCACCGCCCTGCCCAGCAGCACTTGGTGAGCACTGGGGCTTTTTTTTAAAGTAAGGAGCTGGGGTGGGTGGGGGCAGTGGGAGTGGACAGGGGTTGAAGGGTGTTGGGGGGGTGGACGGGGGAAAGAGGGCCTGGCAGGGGTCCCCCCATGGTCACCTGCCACCTCCCCCAGCCTCCCTCCCCCACTCCTACTACTTACCAGCTCAGAGTGGCTGCACCGGGTACTGCCCAAATCCTCAAAGCAGCCTGAATCTTTGCCAGAGAGTTGGAGAGCTTTGAATCAATTCAGACCTTTAAATTGGTCCCCTGAGTTGATTTGGATTCGGAGATTCGGCCAAATCTCCGAATTGGGCCAAATCTCCTCTGAATCAAATCACCACTCAAAGCTTTGCACAGCTCTAGTACTAAATAGGTGTACATTAGCCTCCCCTAATGTACAGTAGCAAAAGCGGATGCTTTTTTAGTGACATTGAATGCATAGTAGCCTAATTTTACTGCACGTTAATGTATTAGCATGGTTTTTGCCATGGTGCTCTAATGTGCAGTAAAATAGGCTTTTGCATATTAAAGCACATGTGTAGAAATGCCCAGAGAGACTGAATAATTTCCCCAAATCTGACAAAGTGGTTGTGGTAGACCAGGGTTTGAATCAAGATCTACTGCACTAGCAGATGCTCCTTCATGTCAGAATAGCTATGCACCAAACACTACAGCAAGCACACATATCCATAGTTACTAGTACTGTATGAAGCTTCAGTCACCAATTCAATTTGGCAAAGATTCAGCCCATTTTGGTGCCCGAATTTCCAAATCTGAATTGAATCAGGAGACCCTTTACTGTCTCTGAATTGAATCAAAACTCTCTGAATCTATTCAGAGAGATTCATAAAGATTCAATGATTCAGACATAGACACAGCTTTAAATGTTTTTTTCTTCATACCTCATGGTACCAGGTGTTTCCTGAATGCCAAGAAGCTGGGGCGGATAGAGAGTACCACATGAGCATGGGGGAATTCCCCAGCATGCTCAGCAGCAGACCCAGAAGGGAACCAGAAGCACTTCCGGTCCCCTTCCGGGTCTGCCAGGGAGCACATGGGGTGCCACCACACCCTACCTCCAGCTTGGAGGCTGGTGCCACCTGGGTTTTGGAGGGGAGGTACCTGGGTCCCCTGGGAGGCCGATTCCTGAGCCCCCCAGCATGCTCAGCAGCGGACCCAGAAATGGACCAAAAGTACTTCCACTTCACTTCTGGGTTCACCGCCAAGCATGCGAGGGCCCCCCCACCATGCTCCTTTGGGACACTTCATCTGCCCCATCATCACAGCATTCAAGAGCCATGCCCAGTACCTCAAGGTATGTAGAAAATACATTTAAAGCTGTGTCTATGGCCAAATCCGTGATTCAAAGAATCAGCATCAAATTTTAGATTTAGATTCGGCCAAATCAAATTGGGACAGTGATCCAAATCAGTGAATAGAATCACTCTCCCTGATCTGGGCCAAATCTGAATCCAAACTGAATATGGCTTGTTTTGCACACCTCTAGCAGTTATCATGTTACAACAGAAAAGACACCAAATTTCTCCAAGGTAACAGCATGTTTCCTGGGAGACTCAGGAACCGTTGCACTCTATATTGTGTAAACAATGTTTCCTAAAAAAGAAGAAAAGTAAAGAACAGGGGTCTTTGTCTTACTCAGAACCTTGAGCTCATTTTAATGCTTTTTGTGGGTATTCCAGTGCTCTACAGTTCCAGGGAGTCGATTTCTTATCTGTAGTGCTTTACTTGACACACCAGCCTCTGATTTATAATTCCTATTTAGTCTTTTCTAGAGGCTCCTTACTCCCATTCATCTTCTTTTCCTACAGATGGCTTTACAAGCCCATGGTATATCATCTTATTTATATATAGATGGGAGGACAAGTGGCTCATTCCAAACCCAAACCAGTGAAGCTCAGAGTAATTTATTATGGGTGCAGTGAGTAAATATCTTTTGTAATCAAATACCTGTTGTGCAAAGTTTTAGTTTTACATGCCAGCTAGACTAACCAAGTCATCAAGGATGGGAGAAAAAGTGGAATGGCCAAAGGCTTAGCTGAATTAGACCTTACAAAGAAGATTAAAACATACAACAAAAGGGTCATTGGTGATTTAAGTGCAAAGAGTACTGGAAGGGACGAAGGACTGGTAATCAGTGAAGATGGGCTGGAGATGAAGGCTAGGACCCAAGTACTTAATAAGCAGTTGGCCAGGGTGTTCAAGAAGGGCAAAGATGCAACATGCATAATGGTAGGGTACCAAACAGAATGAGGAAATGGTTATGAAAATGACTACTTGTGAGGTGGAAATAAAATGTATTCATATTTACTCAATGAAAGGATAGAAATCCCAAATATATGGAGGTATAATGACAATACGTGACCTGGTGGCATCTAATATGACCAGGACTGGTGAGATTTCACACATGTAATTCAAGTTTATAAGACTACTAGAGAGTGGGACTTTTAGAAGTCTGTAATGGGTGAAATTAGAAGAAAAAGGGAGAAAGGAAGAAATGTAAGTCTTCAGTGCCAGGTGCCAGAGCATGGAATGGAAAAACTACATTTTAACATGCTGACCACTGGAGAACCTTATTGCTAATGCTACAGGCATAGTAGCTATATTTCAGTCTGTATAAACAGTGATAATCCCAAAGTTGTTCTTATTGTTCTGTGCTGTTTTATGGTCACAGTAAACTACTGTTCCATCAATCAAATAGCTGTGTTAAGTATATAACTTACCCACAATCCTCTGAGGGTGACATGCAAATACATTGAGATCCAACTTGTTTTTGTCCTGGGCTACAATTACCTCTAGCTTTAGTTTGCTCATCTGAAAAATAAATAGATTATATATCTATATAGATATCTATCTATATAGATATACAGATAGATAGATAGATATATTTACACTCACACACACAGAATCTTAAAATGCTGCTGTCAGAACTAGAGGGTATTTATTTGACTTCAGCCTAGTTTCCCATGAGAGCAGGCAATGAGTCTAATCCTTATTTTACCAAGGAGTCAGGTATAATTTCAATATTTAGAAGCAACATTAAAAATGTAAATATAAACAGAAAGTGCATTACATAAAAGACAGAATTTCGAAGAGTTTCCAAAAATGAAAAATGATTCCAATCATAATGCTGTTGTTGTATGCTCTTACCAACTGATTTTTTTTATGTCTTTATGGCTATTTTTTATTGTTATTAGATTTGCATTGTGTTCATCAGAATTATATTGTGACAACTACAGAAATTAAAATGAAAAAACCTCTCAAACCGCCTCAAATTTTTATGTACATAGAATGTAAAATAGAACAAGTTTTGAAATGAAAGGCCTTCCCCTTAACTAGACCATCCTGCTAGTTAGAAGTTGCAGTTCAGCCCTGGAGACAGATAGCGAAGGGCATTCCAATAGAACCTAGCTACCGGGAAAGGGCCTAGGCAGTTTCTGAGATGGCCAAGTCAGCCCCACTTGAGAAGATTTGAGTTGAACCCAAGACTTGTCAGTGAAAAAGTTAAGGTTAAAGGATGAAGCTGTCACACATTTTCACTTGTCTGCATCACTAAGGAGGTGGGGGGTAGATTTATGCACTAGTTCAAGCTGCTATCAAATGGCTTGGAGGTAGCTCCCCAAAGGAAGTGGATTACACTGCTTAGGTTTGGAGAAGTGTGAATCTGAGGTTTACCTTGGGCTTAGTTTACCTTTTGGCAAAGTACTGAGTTGTTTCAAAGACTCTTCTCAAGATACTCAAGTCATCCCTGGGTTAGATAACCGTGATGAACCTTATATCAAACAGGAAAGGTTACAGTTGTGGACTGGTCATTGGCACTGAAGCGTCCTTTGTATGAGCTCCACTACCTGAGTAGTAGTATCCCTCTCACAAGCTCTTCTGAATACTGTAGTACACAAAATATGAAGATTGAACTCACAAGTAAAGGGATACCTTTACGATCCAATTAATTAAAAACACTTACTTCCAGACCTTTTGCAGCAGCATCTGTGGAGCAGGAGACATTTGCACAATTAAGTGCTGCATTTCCATTGGAATGGAAAGAGATGATAATGCATAGTATGGCTTCCATTCTTTGAATATAAATTGCTCCATGGCATTTTCCAAAATGAAGCAGAACACTCTACCTCTTTTGTAAAAACACGATGGCCAGTCCAAAACTTAACTTTCAAGGCAATAACTTAAATAATAATCAGACATCTTACTTTTTCCTTTTTTAAAAAAATATCCTATTTTAAGCATTATTTCATATGACACCTAAGGATGAAGCTATAGTCATTGACTATTAAAGGTGTTCAAGGCTCTTTATTTTAATAAAGAAAAAACTCAGCCTGTATGATCTGAGTTGCTTGTAAAAAATACCTCTCTCTTTAGTGAGGGAAACTGTCATTTCCTGTCTTAGAAAACAGGCAATTGCTTTTTAAGAAAGGGGAAGAAAATAGCCTGAAATAAGTCAGTAAAAAAAACCCTGTTGGAAAGTGCTAAACAACCAGCAAAAAACTGGACTGGCTGACAAAAAAGTTGTTGAGTACATAAACAAAATGAGTAGTTTGGATGTAAGCAGAGAGAGAAAATAATTTACCGCAGGGAGGGACAGGAAGAAGGCAAATCAGACCCATACAAAACATGACAGCTTATGTTATTGAAAATATTTAATAATTCCAACTATTCTGCAGCCTCTAATCTCAATTTCTAAGGACGCAAATCAAGAAACTAGCCAAACCTGTTCTTTATTGCCAACTTCCAGCTTCTAGTAACTTGTATCTTACTCATTCTCCGAGAAACTTCAGAGATGGACAGTAAGTGAAGTGGTCCAATTCCTTCCATTCAGGTCTAAACCAGAGGCTCATGATGGACAACTATTTTGTCATCTCCAAAGCCTTATGTGTGCAGTTTCACAAGGGTGTATCAAACTATATGAAACTACTGGGAAAGTTGGTAAGAGCACCCATGCTAAAATTTCAGCAGTATGCAGATAACATTCAGAGCTATACCTGTTTTGCTTTCACAGTGTTCACTTGGTAGAGTTGATTTTAAACAAATATCCATCTACAACTATACAGCTTCACTGTTAATAGTTACAAAGGTATGCTATGGATACAGGATCACTGGATGAAATTCTGTGGCACTTTCTCATGCAGGAAGTCTAACCAGATTAATACAACAGATGAATTTGATTGTCTCTCTTGGCCTTCAAATGTACCACTCAATACTCACTGTAGTACATTTAGTTAGAGAGTTATAGTTCCAATGCATTTTGAGATACATTTTTACTAGTTGCTTCCAGGGATGTATTAATTGCTTAACAGGGTACTAACCTTTTTCACAGGTAAGTGTTCTCAAAATAGGAGGGATCCAAGACAGGTCTTTCCCACAAGTGTAATATGCTTGTCCAGTGACAACAAAGCCAGCTGGGCATCTTAGCTGGATGGTTTCACCAATGTTATATCCGTGTTTAAATGGGGAGATTGCAACAACATTGGACATTGATGGCTTAGAGCAGACTAATGCTGTAGGAAAGGTAAGATTTGAATACATATTGTGTTGTTGTAATAAACGTGGTCTTTACAGAATGTCATATATGGATGAGTTATAAATCTATTGTGAAAATAAAGCAAATGAAGTTGTACATTTTTGTCACATTTGAGTTTTTAAAGTTTTTCAATTTGCTCAAGTGGCAATGTTCCATATATAAAATATTTCTCTATCAATGACTTGTATGGAAATTTTATTAATTTTATAATTAAATTATACTATTTTTCTATTAATGTTATGTTACATATGTTGGCATTGACAATTTAAAATGACTCCTGACAGGACATTCTTTGCAACACGTTACAGGTATTAAATCTGGCAAATAGAATTTATTTTCAAATTGTCTATGATGTTAAGGTCAAAATTACAATAAATGGCAGTTGAAATATTTCATATACATTTAATTTAAATTCATGATGTTCACTCTGTTCAACCTTAAAATTCAAGTCCAGGTTGTTGCTTTGGGTTCTTGCAAAATATTGGAAATCTTAAATTTAACAATGAGAGAGCAAGTCTTTTTAAATTAGATTAAATTGTAATCACATCTAAACAAGGACTTCATGGTTGAGGTTTATAAAGCGCCATGGATGGTTTAGACACACATATGCAGTTAAAATTAATGGAAAAAAGATTTGTCCCCCAGACACACTTTGAAAATATTCACGTTATATTGCCTTATGTATCTGTCCATTCCTGAGAATGCTGTTCAATATAATTATTAAAAATGTAAGCCTTATTAAGATAAGTTTGAAAATGAAAAATAAGGCCTATTGTCAATGATATTTAAATTTAGACTGGCAAAGTCTCTAGAAAATACTTATCTTATATTTTCTACATAACCTAACAGTATAGTGTTACTTATAGATCATACAGACCCTGATAGATGTTGCACTAAAGACATGGTTAACTGGTTAATCATGTTTTAAGTACCGTGGCCACATGATCATTCAATTAATGGTGTGATAAAAGGTGGAATAAGCCACAAAGTTATTACACAAATAATAACTTTGGGCATTTATACTTATTGGTTCCATGATGTGCTAAAGATCTGCTGCTTCAGAGCAGACTTGATTAACTGAGTTTGCTTTGCATGCGAGCTGACACGTGCTGCAATGCGTCATGTGCAGTTGTATGCGTGGCAAAAGGTTGTGGTGCTTGCATGTGTAAAGATGCCCTTAGTGGCTGGTTCCCATCATGACTTGAATTAAATGCATGGCCAGTGCTCCCAACCTTAGGAACGCACCAGAGCCCTTGAAGACTCTTGTGTCCTACTAAGGCTGGGAGTCCCAATCGCGTGATTGGGACTTCCAGCCAGGAGAGTGCATCAGAGACCTTAGCTCAGAGGTCAATTATTTTGGCTGGCAAGCCACTTACTGAGTTTTGGTGAGTTGTTAAGGGCCATACACATAAAATCTTTCAGAAAGATATCATTTTAACAATATATAGATTAAAAACTAATCATATACTAAAAATCAAGCATCTACTATACCATATTTTAATCTTATTTCAGAAAGTCATATTTGTCCTGATTTATATTTTTTTTGAGTAGTGTATAGTTTTCCACTCAACACACTGGACAGCTGGAGAGGGTGGAAGGCGGCCAGGAGCTGGGGCTGGAGGCCCCGCACACTAAGGCAGGAGCTGCCCAGCTGCTGCTTCCCCCTCAACCTGGCAGGGCATGTGGTGCATGGCACACATCCCTATAGCTGCCATCACTTCCTCAGGCTATCTGCTGCCTGGAGTAATGCAGCAGAGGCAGGAGGAGCTGCTGGAGGTGGGAAGAGCCAAGCAGTATGTGGGAAGCTGCAGCCACACTGGTAGCACCCCTGCTGGGAAGCTGTGCACGCTTGCTGAGACCAGGGCCATGGGTGGGCACGGACAGGAGCGTGGCTCAGGCTGCCCTGGGCAGGAGCAGTCAGGCCTTGGCCTCAAGTGGAGTGCCACAGGGACAGCCATGGGCCAGATACAATCAACTGGCAGGTGCCTGTCTATGGGCTGAAACCAATCAGGTGGCGGGCCAGATTCGGCCCACAGGATGTATTTTGATTACCGCTGCCCCACCTCCTGTGCGTTCCTTCAGCTGGGAGCTTGAGTCCCATGGACTCCTTCAGCTGTGAGCCCCAGTTAGATGACAGGAGCTCCCAGCCATAGGAGCACATAGGATGCCTATACATGAGTGTGAAGACTGGTCTGACATGCTGGAAGTCCAGTGCATCAGAGCAGACTTGATTAATCAAGTCTGGTGGAGAGTGACGATTGCTGCACTCCAGCAGCCTCCTATGTCTTGTGTAACAGTGTCTCCATGCTTGAAAATGGTGGTGGGGGCACTTAAACTAAGGCTTATTGAACAAACTTTAGTTCAAGCACCCCCGCTGCCGTTTTTAAGTACCGAGACACTAATACAGGAAATGGGCTTTAATTAGAGTGGCTCCCCCCAGCCACAGAGCATGTGCAAAAGTTCCCACAGAGCCTTTGGCGCCCCTCTGTTTCCATGGCCGGAAGCCCACATCAGCTGACTATGGCTCTCAGCCACAGGAGTGCAGGGGAGCTAAGCTTGTCATTTCTCACTACACGTGGAGCCCAGGATTATGATCCTGGGCTCCCCCTGCACTGACAATAGGGTGCAATTGGGATCTGATCCCAATCCCACAATTGTACCTCTTGCCAAGCATGCATGGCATGGCAGGAGACAACTGCTGGGATCATGTCTCAGATCTTACTGAGCTTTTAATATAGTGTCTGCCAGCGGCCAAAGTTGGAACAACTGAGAGACTATAAAAGAACAAATCTGACAACCCAAGAGGACTTTGCCATTTCCAACATTTATAAAACAAGGATTAATTTATTTTTAAGCCTTTCTAACAGAGTCTGTTAGGAAAATCTGAACTATATTGTATTTCCTCTATTTGTTCCTGTTGCCAAGCCTAACTGTTCTCCAATTTCTTATGGCTGGCATTCAATGGGCTGCTGGATCCAGGTTTGATCTGGTAGACACCTAAGGAACTGATACCCAATGAGATCATATCCAGTCATGCAGGCAATCTCAGCTTCTTCTCCAACAGCATAATAATTTTTTTCATTCTACAATTAAACCAAATTCTGGGTAAGTGGAATGGACACTGACACAAAAGAAAGACACTCAAAATAGTATTTTAAAAGTTTCATCATACTGCAGTTGTCATAACAATTTTCTTGAGAGCCATTCACCCGCCCCATCTGTCTATCCATTTATTAATATTCTAATTTTGTTGACCCCATCGTGTGGTGGTCCTGAAATTGGGGGCCATTAAATGCTGCCTGAAACAGAACCTATATACATTATCTTGCCTTTAGATGTTGGTGGATCTTGCTGGGGTCATCTGATCCCAACAGCCTTTCCTGCCCAAGTGCAGGGGGGCTGGACCCGATGATCTTTAAGGTCCTTTTGAGCCCCTAACAACTATGAAACTATGACTCTGTTAGAGCTCTATGATATGGGGAATGGCTGTCTGGAAGAGGGAGTCTTATAGTATGTCTATATACAATGTATGCAGTACATCTAGCTTTCTGTTGGCAAGCTAGGAAAGGGCTGGGAAAAGACTGTCAGGTCAACATAAAAAAAATATTGATTTCCCCAAAATTAAAAGTTTTACACAACTGTATAACTATTTTTTTTTACTGACATGAGACTCATATACACACAGTGGACATTCATCAGAATCTTAAAATGAGTGCTGTCTTATCCTTTTAAATCATTCACTCTGTAAGCCCCTTTGCAGCAGATTTATTTTTTCAGTCTTTTTCTGTTAAGATTTGATAGTGGAGGAAGCATTAAGATATCAGTCACTCCAGTACACAGATGACTGTGTGCTGCCCTTATCTTATTTCTTAGCGTGGCCAACACAATGTGAGATAAGAAAATAAACATTTTTTTAAATTGAGAAGTTAGGAAATATTTAGAAGCAGACAGAAGTATAGCCATTGAAGGAAACACTGGGGGCGGAGGGGGGAAGGCGGGGGAAAAGAAAATATACAGAAGAATATAAGAAAAAAAAGGAGTAAGAAAGACTTCCAGCTGAGGAAAAGCCTCTACGTAAAGCATGAACTGCCAACTTAGATTTTGGAGCTTTCTACTATCAACCACTGATAAATAGTTTCATAGTTGGTAGGGTCAGAAGGGACCTGAGCAGATCATCAAGTCCACCCCCTGCCATGAGTAAGAAAGGATGCTGGGGTTGAATGACCCCAGCAAGGTGTCTATCTAGTTTGGAAGTTGGTTCCAGATCCTAGCTGCCCTGACTGTGAAGTAGCACCTCCTGATATTTAGCCTGAATCTACTCTCAGTCAATTTATGGCCATTATTCCTTGTTACTCCCAATAGTGCTCGGGGGAACAGGGACTCTCCCATTGCCTGCTGGTCTCCCTTGGCCAATTTATAGATGGCCACCAGATCCCCTCTCAGCCTTCTCTTGTGGAGACTGAACAGGTTCAGGTCCCATAGCCTCTCATTGTAGGGCCTGCCCTGCTGCCCCCTGATCATGCATGCGCATGGCCCTACTCTGGACCCTCGCAATGCTGGCCACATCCCTCCGGAAGTGCAGCACCCAGAACTGGACGCAGTACTCCAACTGTTGCCTGACCCGTGTTGCATAGAGGGGGAGAATCACCTCCTTGGACCTGCTCATGATTCATCTGTGAATGCATGACAAGGTGCAATTAGCTTTCCTGACTACGTCCCCACATTGGCAGCCCATGTTCATCTTGGAGTGTATAATGACTCCAAGATCCTCTTCTGCCTTTGTGCACGTGAGAGGGGAGTTCCCCAGCCTGTAGGTATGCTGCTGGTTCTTTCTTCCTAGGTGCAGTACCTTGCACTTGTCAGTATTGAATCCCATCTTATTCTCATCTGCCCACCCCTGCAACCTGTCCAGATCCAATTGCAGCCTGTCTCTCCCTTCTGGCATGCCCACTTCTCCCCACATCTTAGTGTTAGCCACAAATTTGAACAAGGTTCTTTTCACTCCCTCGTCCAAATAGCTGATGAAGATGTTGAACAGTGAAGGCCCAAAGACCAAGCCCTGCAGGACCCCACTGCCCACATGCCTTCAGGTCAAAAATGACCCATTCACCACCACTCTCTGGGTGCAGCCCCCCAGCCAATTGGTGACCCATCTGACTGTGTAAGCATTGACACCACAATCTCCTAATTTTTTAATGAGAATGGGGTGAGAGACAGTGTCAAAGGCATTCCTAAAGTCCAGAAAGACGACATCCACCGTAACACCTGTATCCAAGGATTTTGTGACCTGGTCATAGAAGGCCACCAGGTTGGTCTGACAGGACCTGCCTCTAATGAACCCATGTTGGTTGCCCCTAAGCATACACCCCCCTGTTTGCCCCTCGCAGATGTGCAATAATTCTAGCTTCTATCTAGAAAACATTTTCATTAAATAAGGCAGAATGGTGTTCTCTGCAAGGTGCACGGTGTCATGACATGGATGAAATCAATATAATCTGTGGATGAATTAGGTTTGTGAATTCAAAAACAGAAGTTCTATAGATTGGTAACCTTGGAAGTTCCCAGAGCTCCCATATGCCCTATCATTTACATATTTTACATGGTACAGCCCTCTCACCCTGATAAATCCATTTTCTGGTGGGATTGGCTTAGAACATCCAGATTCAGGTTCACCAATGAAAACATCCACTTCCTTCCTTGCTTCATCATCATTTATACATGGAGCCCCTCTGAAAAACAATAATTTGCAGTTTAGGATGCATAGGAGGCACTGGTTTCAGAAACAAGAAGGTAAACTCTTACAGCATTAGCCAAAGAGGAAGATGAGCTAGCAGTGACACTGTTCCCCTAATCCAAAAAAGTGGAGCAGTACTGTGGTCCTGTCTTGTTAACTTCTTCATTAACCTATGTACCAAAAGGAGCCTGACCAACAGTGATCATTATAGGAAAGCAGATTTTATATCAGCATAAGTTCTCCAGACCACCAGAGAATTTGACATAATAGATTAGAAGAGATGGGGCAAAAAAGATGGTACATTTGGGCTGCCTTTTTTAGCAATGACTAAATTTAAGTGGTTCAGCCAGAATTTAGAGTTCATCACAGTTTGGTTAGGTCATATGTAGTGTAGCTTAACTTTTCTATTTAAGACCAGCAGTGGTTAAATGTGTGCTGCACGTTACAGATGTGGGGTTGTACAGATTGTGGTGCTTAGTGAGGGAGGGAGAGCACCATGTAGAACTAAAGTGCTCATGTCCAACAATCTCAAAAAGAATATGCTATATATTAATCACAACAGAAATAAAATTACTAGTGTTATAGTATCCACTGTTTTTGCCACAATAGGAGCTATCCCTGTAAAGAATTATGACTACGTTCATCATTTTCACATAACCCTCAAATAAGAAAGTGAAGGTGGTTTTGGCTTGGAGTTAACATTTTACTTTAAAACCTTCTAAAAATTCTTTTTCACAGTGTTGAAAAGCAGTACCAAATAAAACTCAGGTTTTTTCAGTGAATTTATCTTTGAGATTTCAAATTCAAACGTAAAGCACATAGAAAGGAAGCATTGATATTCAGACTCATGTGGTTCAGAAGTGGGAAAAGAAGTTGTATAAAGATGATGAAGAGAAATGAATGAAGATTCTCAGTCAGAGACCCATACAAACTATTTTAAAATAAGTATATGATCAATCTTTTGGAATTCCCTGATAAGAAAATGCAAACAAAAACAAAAGTTGTAACAAATTGCAAGGATTTACAAATATTTTCCTTTTTCAGACTAATCCAAAGAAACCCAGACAAGAAATTTATCCCTACTGTTAATCACCCTTAATAGTCAATAGTCAAGTTTTGAAAACTTTCTAACCCGCACCATACTAGTAAGTAGAATTTTCCATCTATCATCTTCTTACTTGTCCACAAACAATGAAACATAACAGTCCTCCTCTTGCTCATGTTCACCCTCACAAGGCTTTCCTCCATTCATTGGTGATGGGTTATTACACATACGGGTTCTTCTTTTCTTGAAAGACCCATCACATGGGCTCCACGTTGACCAGCAACTCCAGTGGCCATCTACTGCAACTGGAACAGATGAATGTAAACTCCAGCAAATGAATGAATCTGCAATATTTCCTTACTTTGTATATAACAGTTTAATTAATTGAGAGGCAAGAATTTTTTAGTGTGGTATTTTTGTATTGGCCCAGTTAGGTAGTTTGGATAGAGATTGTCACTGTTTCAGAGGATTTACAAGATTTCCCAGGCAGGGGAACATGTTGTTTATAAAATATTAAATTTAAAGATGAGATGAGCCAAAACCAAATCTGAACTGCTTTGAACCTCAGGGAAGTCTGACTATTCTTTCCTTTTCAATTTAGCTTCAGATCACATTCAAAACCAAGGGCGCTGACAGACATGGAAAAAGAAAAAACAAAACTGTGCTTTACTGGAAGCAGTAGCACATTAGTGCAGCACCTGTGTAGATTGCGTACTTCAGCAGGGTTTTTAGCCTCACTAAATAGCCCCACTAAAGCATCCACTTTATACAGCTGTTAAGAAAGCCAGGTGCAACCAAGGTGCTGCCTCTTCTGGGCACACCAGTTTAAACTAAAACACCTTTTGATTTTTTTCCCAGCTCTGCAGGCAGCCCAGGTGTCTATTTTCTAGACGTTCTAGATCAGAACTCTTTTGAGCAAATAAGCACTTAAATAAGGAATTAGGCATCTAAACTCCAAAGTGTAATCCAGATTAGCCCTGCTCCAGCAGACACAAAATTGAATAGGTGCTTAAACTCAGATATTATTATAAGTAAGGACCTACTAAATTCACAATTTTGTGATTTTTGCAGAAACCGTGAATTTGGTGGGTCCACTGTGAGAAAGCCTGATTCCCATGAAAAAGTGCAGGGACTGCAAAAAAGCTGGAAAATGGCCAGCAATCAGTGCAGGGGGAAAGGAGCTGAAAACAGAGGTAGGAAGCCTAATGTCCTGAAGCACAGGGTGAAAGGGGAGGGAGAGATGGCGAGATTTTCATGGCAAAGTATGGCAGGGTACCTCATGCCTCTGATTGGCTGAGGGCCCCCAGAAGTCCCACCTCTCCCTGGAGATTCACAGATGGCCATCTGTCAAACTTCAGGAAGGAGTGGGACTTCTAGGGCCCCTTGGCCAGAGGCATGGTGTGGGAGGGGAGGCTGTCATGCCAAAAATGGTGACTGTTGCCACACTGAGACCACGAAATTGTGGGACAGACCCCATGAATTAGGTAGGTGCCTATGAGTTTCCCTAAAGTCCTAGATTTAGACTTAACCAACTTCAACAGCACTGAGTTCTGCTTAAACACATCAGTTGTGGGGTTATTCACTTTTTGCACAGTTGCTTCCTGGTTTAAGTACTTATCCAAGAAGTGGGAAAGCATCAGGTCTAGATCCTGGGTGACTGATTTAATCATTAGACTACTGTGCGAAGGTGGGCCTCGATGTTGGTAAGGCACCTACCTTCAGTAGCAGGAGCATGTGTTCTGGATCCCAACTAAATAATGATGGCATCTAAGGGTGCAGACAAAAGTACAGCTTTCTGCTGTAACTGAGAATGCTTTGCAGGAAGTGTTCTGAGTTACAACGATCCCCCAGACCAAACAAAAGTTCACTGTTGGTTTTGGGGGGGCGGGGAAATCTAGCTGCTGACTGGGACCCTGCAGCCAGTTTCCCTAGCAATGCCCCTGCTCCCTCCCAGCCTATGCTCTTTTCAAAATGTGAGGGGGAACACATTTCTAGGGACACTAAAGCCAGCAGTGGAGGGTGGGGTGCATGTATTGGAGCCCCCTGATCTTGGAGTGGGGGGCCCAACACACCAGCTCCACCCTCCAGTGGGGGCTGAAAACCCCCCAGACTGAACTTCCTCCCTTCCCTTTCCCACTCCCATTCTGAAAACAGCGACAGGCTGGCAAGCAGCTCAGACAGAAGTGACAGAAGACCCTATGTTTTGAAACATCTTCATCTGAACCTTCATGCAATGAGGTTTTACCTGACTGACCATTTTTGAAGTGGTCTGCATCCATGCTCTTGTGTTTGGTCATGGTAACAGACCACTTTCTGTGGCCAAATTGAGGGAAAATTTTCACATCTGTCAGCATCCTAATGTGCAACTGGAGTCAGATGCCTAAACTGTCATAGAGAGACTGCCAAAGCTCATCCATCTCTCAGACCACTACTCATTCCTGCTTGTCTGTGTTGGCACCAATGATACTTCCAGGAAGATCAAAGGCAACTATGAGGCTCTTAACCTGAAGGCTTTGATTTCTTTGACAATGGGTGGATGTTCTGGAGGAGTGGCAATTTGGACATACCTATGACATTAGTATTTATTGTCTACCTCTAGGTGCCTCTTGGATTTCTAAATCATACTTCAGAGGTGAATAAGAATCCCGTAGCCTAATAGGGAAACAGGATGTCTAAACCCAGTCAAATTGGACCTCTTCCTTTGGCATGAGCCCTACATGAGTAAGCTGATTCTGTCCCCACATTTTATAAATATTACAATAGTTACTAAAGAAACATGACATGAATAAGTATTTCCTTGTAAATATGCTATTCATACAAACTAAAAGTTAAAACTCCTGGATTAATACTTAACATACATTAGTACATAATGTACATGTGTATACAGTGAGTTAAATATACATTCACTATATAGAATTTCACTCCCTAAATACATTTTCAAAATACGAATCTGATGAATTCAGCACAATCCTAGAAAATTTTTTAACTAAAGCTGGTTGCATATTTCATGGTAGAACAACTTTCTATCAGCCAATACTTATCAAGGCTGCTTGCTTTGTTTACTACCAGATCATTCACCAGCATGCCAGTAGGTAGGCAAGCAGTCCCTCTACTTGATAGCCTTCCCCAGCTGCCTAGCTTTGAGCCTGCAGATGCTTCTGGCCTGACTGCCCAGCCCCCAAGGCCCCTTGGGTTTACCACCTGGCTGCCCAGACTCCCCAGCTAGCTGGCTGTTGGTTGGCTGTCAATCTTTCTTCATAAACAATTTCAAAATAGGAATCAAATCAATCAATGTAGTCAGTAACTGGTCTTACAAATGGATTTTCCTGTTGTAATGTGTATAATACAGATGTTAAATATTTTTAATTTTGTATTTTTATAATATAACAACAGGAAATTCCTATCATGTGGCAAGAAATTATGAAATAGTCTAACCTTTACATGCTATAACAACATAATAACACAGCTGAATACAGGGTCCCCAGATGGGGGCTCTAGGACTACTGCACCAAGACGTAAGAGAAGGTGTAGTGGTGGTTGGTAAATCCCTTCTGTGGGGGACAGAAGCACCAATTTGTCATACAGATTTGGAGTCCCTACGAGGCTGCCTGCAGCCTGAATTCAGGATGTTATAGAGAGACTACCAAAGCTTATCATCCTTCAGAACACTACTCTTTCTTGTCTGTCCATGTAGGCACCAACAATACTCCTGAGCAGGCCAGAGGTAATTAAGAGGGTCTCAGTTGGAGGATTAAGGAACTTGGAGCACACGTGGCATTCTCACTGATCGTATTTGTGGACAGCAAGAGATCAATCAGGAACCATCATATCCTGGAAGTAAGTGTGTGACTGAGACAGGGGTGTCAGCCTGAAGGCTTTGGATTCTTCAACAATGGGATGTTCTGAGAAGGAGGACTGCTATCAAGAGATAGGGACCCACCTGCTGGAAAGAGCATCTTTGGGTATCATCTGGCCAACCTAGTAAGGAGATCTTTAAACTAGATTCCATGAGGGATGGTGAACAAATCTCACTAACAACAGAGCAAGCAATCCAGTAGGGAAAGGACTGGAGGAAGCAGCTCAAGTCTGGGAAAGAGCCAGAGAGCCACAGAACAGCAATATGTGGTACAAAAGGGAAATGCATAGGTTATAATACAAAATACATCTGATCTATGTATACAAATACAAGAAAAATGGGAAATAAAGATGAGCTGGAAGTTGCAGCCTGTGAATAAAATTAAGATCTAACTGGTATCACAGAGACATGGTGAGATGGCTTTTATGACTGGAATATCAACATTGAAGGTTACGTTTTGTTTCAGAAGAACAGGGTTGAGAGGAATGGAGGTGGTGTTGCCTGGCATGTCAAAAACACATTTGTTCCCTGGTTCAGAAGGAAGAAGGTAGTATATCAGAATGCATATGGGTGGAAATCAAAGGTGAAAGATGCAGCACTGATATAATGATGGGAATTTATTGTAGGTCACAGAATCAGGGAGAGGAGGTGGATGAGGCACTTTTCAAGGAGGTGGCAAAATAATCCAAAAGCTATGAGATGGTACTGATGGGAGACTTCAACTTTCCAGACATCTGCTGGAAGAATAATACAGCAAAACATAAAATGCTGAGCTGGTTCTTAACCTGTGTGGAGTAAACTTTATCTTCCTAGAGGCTGAGGACACAAATAGGAGATCATCTATCTTGGATCTTGTTCTGACCAAGAGAGTACAATAGGTGAAGGATGTAAGAGGTGATGGGGAATTTAGGAAAAGAAGTAATCACATTAAGATAGACTTCCAGATCCTAAGTTGGGAAAAGCATAAAGTCAACAAAATAAGGGTTCTAGATTTCAAAAAGCTAAATTTCAACTGACTCAAGGGGTTAACAGTGTCATGGAAAGACAGTCTGAAGAATAAAGGTACCCAGGAGGGCTGGGATCTTCTAAAGGGCACAGCATTGGAAGCCCAACAATTTTGACATGATGGAAAATCAGAAAGAATGGCAAGAGACCAATGTGGCTGGCTGCACAAGGGGCTTCTAGGATTCCTCAAATGCAGAAAGAAAACTTTCAGGCATTGGAAAAATTGACTGGTCACCAGGAAAGTGTACCAGAAAATAGCAAGAACCTGCAGGGACAAAGATCAGGAAGGCAAAGATAAAGAATGTGCCTAGCTAGGGAAGTTAAAGACAACAAGCAGAGGCTCTTTAAGTGTGTTGGTCAGAAAAGAAAGACTAAGAAAGCTGTGGGTCCACTGTTAAAAAACCAGCAGAAACTCCTAACAGAAAGCAGATCTACTCAACACACACTTTGCCTCAGTTTTCACAAAAATTAAGCTGCAAAGAGATGTCTAATAAAGATTTGGATAAAGAAGGGGACAAGATGAGGGATGAAATAACAAAAAAGACAGTCAGAGAGCTTTTGATGGGTTTGAATGAATTCAGATCAGCAGAACCAGATGAACTGAATCTCAGGATACTGAAGGAACTGGCAGGGGATCTCTCGAAGCTGTTGACAATGATCTTTATGAAGTCATGGGAGATGACTTCATAAAGGTACCAGAGGACTGAAAAAGAACTAATGTAATACACCTCTTTAAAAAGGCAAAAAAGGAGGACTGGGAAACTATAAACTGGTTAGCCTCAGTTCAATACCCAGGATGTTACTGGAGCATATGCTAAGGAAAGCTATTTGCAAACATCTGGAGAAGGAAAGGCTGATCACAAGCACTTAGCATGGGTTTACTAAGAACAAATTACATCAAACAAACTTAATCTCTGTCTTTCACGAAGTAACCATCTGGGTGAATGGAAGGAATGTTATGGATATAGTGCATCCAGACTTCAGCAAGGCTTTTGATGAGGTCCCATATGACTTTTTATATACAAAATGAAGAAATGTGGGCTGGACAAAATTACTATAAAGAGGATAGACAACTGGCTCAATAGCTGCAAGCAAAGAGCAATTATAAATGGATTCATGTTTGGATGGCAGGAGATTTTGAATGGAGTCCCACAGGGATCGTTCCTGGGCCCATGTTTATGGGCCCAGGACATGTTTAATGCGTTTATTAATGATTTGGATGCTGGCATAGAAACCTTCCTGAGCAAGTTTGAAGATGATATGAAACTAGGCAGAGTTGCAAACACACTGTAGAATGGCACCACGATTCAAAAAGATCTTGACAGACTGGACTGTGACGTTTCAGTTAACAGAATGAAATTCAGTATTGACAAATGCAAGGTGCTATACCTTGGGAAGAATATGCATAATTAAAAATACAAAATATGTGACTTCTGGCTGAATGGTAGAACTATGGAGAAGGATCTGGGAATCTTCATAGATCACACAGTCAACACATGTCTGCAATGTGATTCAGCCACACAAAAGGCAAATGCACTTTGGGGATATATAGATAAAAGCATTAGGTGAAAGACACAGGAGGTGATAATGCCTCTCTACTTAGCATTCATCTAGAGTATTATATGCAGTTTTGGGCTCCACACTTTTTAAAGGACATTTAGAAGTTATAGATGGTCCAGAGATGTGTGACAAAAAAGATAAAGGGCTTGGAAGGCAAGTCATACAAGGAGAAGTTGGTGGAACTAGACACATTCATCTTTTAGAAAAAGCACCTAAAAGGGGACATGACAGCATTTTTCAAATACACCAACAAGATGGAAAGCACCTTCTCTCTCCTGTTGCAGAGTGTAGGATGTCAAAAATGGCTTGAAGATGCAGCAAAGTAGGATCTCAGAAAAAAACTTCTTCACTGTTAGCATAATGAGGCAGTAGAATAGACTGCCTAGGGAAGTTGTCCACTTGTCATCATTGGAGGTGTTCAAGAGAGGCTGGAGAGTCCTGGTCAAGGATGATCTAGAAATAGCTGTGCCTATGTTCTTCTATGGGTATTTCACGTGCTTCTGGGCTTTGCTGGATGCCACATAGGGATAGGAGGGATTTTTCTCCCGTCTACTGCTACATTTGTGTTTTTATTGTTATTTTTTTTAAAGCCTTCCTCAGAGGTATTAGGTATTAGGTATTAGGTATTTGGCTGCAGCCAAAGACAGGAATTTTGACTGCAGTGTGACAGTGTTCCTGGTGGGACTTACATCTGGAAGTTCTTGGCTAGAGGGTCTTGGCCCTCAGCTCAGGGTCAGACCAATCACTCACTATATTTAGTGAGAGGAATGAATTTCACCCTATGGTCAGACTGGTATGGACTGTGGGGATTTTTGCCTTCCTCTGTAGTGGGGGGTGTGATCCTTTTCCCAGGATCTCTCAAGCATACATTAACATTTGCAGTAGCAGGATGTTAGCCACCATGGTCCCCCTGCTTTATCTGTAACAGTTTACAGTGTTATGCCTTCAGTTTTGTGTCAGTGCTGACTGACATTTTGCTAAGAAGTTAGAAAATGAATTTATATGGGTTTTTATATGTTTTATATAAAACATATGTTTTATATAAATATTTATATGTTTTGACAGGACGATGCTGCCTCAGGTAGGGGGCTAGTTTAGATGACCTCTGGAGGTCACTCCCAGTCTTACTTCTCTATGATTCTAGGATAAAGTTGGAACACAATAAAATTATTCAGATCTTATCAAGTTAAGTATTTTCATAAGGGCAAAATAAAATGTTCGTCTGATTTTTTAAATGACACTCAAGAAGCTTGACCTGTTGGATACTGAAACTGTAATTTTTCATACTGTGTGGAATGAAAACAATATAAAAAAATCAAAATGTTGACATTTCTCACAGAATAAAGATATCACAGTCAGACCTGCTCTTCAGCTTTTACATTAAAGCAGTTGTATGCATAGGCAACATGTAAAGGGTGCATGGGGGGAGGGCATGTACCCCCCTGAGACTGCTGGTGCCCCCACTGAATCTGGCTGCTGCCAACACCACCACTACTGCCTGTGGGTGGTCACTTGCTACCCCCCCATCACTGCCGACACTGCTGACACTGCCTGTGGGCGGTCCCTACTGGGCCTGCCCCGCCCCCGACATCTCTGCTGACACCTGCGGGTGGTCCCCATTGAGTCTGCCCCTGCCACCGCTACTGCCTGGGGGGGTCACTGTGCCCACCCCAGTCCTCAGAGGCACCGATTGTTCATGGCTGTATGGGTTAAGAAAGGATTATATTTGCATTGTTACAATATTCCCATAAATACCTGATGTGTAATCTGGTGCTCGTTTCTCACAGTTATTCCCATAGGTTCCAGCTTGACACACACAGAGACACTCTGTTCCAGATAACACAGGTTTGCCATTATTGGGACAGGGAGCACATTTACAAGGGTCAAATCTGTCCATGTATTCAATTAGGGCTCTCCAGAGGTTGCGGCGTTTAGTAACAGCACATGGAAAGTTTTTTACCAAGTCCAGGATGGGAGACAACTAAGAGAAAAGGATATGGAAAGGGATCATAATACAGAAGATGAAGTGGGCATTTCCTTGCAGTACAGCTGTATTAACTTTTTCCTATGGATAGCTACGCAGCCCCAACATAACCAAAAGAAATCTTTGTAAACACCAGAGCCTATATAGCTATGCTTCATGGCTAGGGTACTCCATCCCGACCCACAAGCCAAATCCATCCCACAGAGCCCTGACATCCGGCCTGCAGAGCTCCCCACAGGTTGGGAAATTTGGTGGTGGGGGAGCAGTGGCAATTAGCAGTGCCACTCATCATCTCCTTGCTGCCAAATTCTTAATCCCTGCCTGGGAGGGTCAGGGCTGGGCCATGCCCCCATCCCATCCATGTGGCTAGATTGGGCTGAGCCATGCCTCCTCTCTCGTGCCAAGCCCCTTCCCATATGCAAGGATGAGCCAGGGCCAGGGGCTGGGGGCCTGCTATTGCCCCCCACTCCAAACAGCTGGATTGGTTTCCCACTCTGTCTGCCCCATGTGCCAGATCATGTTCACCAGCTACATCCAGCCTGCAGACACACTGGGCTGTGGGACAAAAAGATTGAGCATTACTTTTCTAGGGGCACAGTGCTGAACATTAGCCAACTCCATATTCTTTAAAGGGGTAGGAAAAAATCCATTCATCTATATTACCAATAATCATCCTGTCATCTTAACTAGTCTTATAGACTAATATATATAAGTTTAAGGCCTTATATATATATTCCTAAAGACATGTCCGGGAGGATGGTGTAAATACAAAACAGGAGGTCATGTGGCATCATGGGAGAAGCAGGGGCTGTCTCTACTCTTACCTCAAAATCAACCACAACAGGATTGTCCTTTGTTGATTCCAGCCAGTTTGTGAATACAACATGCTCTGGAAAAGACCCCTTTTTCTCCCAAGCTAGAGCTGCAGCATATTCTGTCCTGCCACCTTTCACTAGTGAAATAGACCGTTCCGCTGACTGCAACATGGAACCTGAAATAGGGCTTCAATTACGATTTTTTCAAACATAATCACAACTTTCCTATTGCTCATAAATACCAAGGCTTTGCTTTCTAAAATAATAAGTGAATGAATGTGATTTGCTGGTGGCACAGAAATGCCAAGTTATGTTGCAGGGAGATGAAGTAATACCCCTCAGTCATTTTGTTCTCCCTGGGAATGGGAGGCTCGTCAGTGGGAGGTTTGTTCTCACAGCAGGAATCAGACTGGTACTTATGTGACTTTCATGAAAGTGAGCTGACTATGAAGATCTTTTGTGGTTAGACAGATATACTAGTTTTACGCACCCATGGAACATCCTTGCCAGGGGAAGATAGCCCAGTGTAAAGCAGGGAGGAGTTTTTGGGCCATATTTTTTTTTTTTTGGGCGGGGGGGGGGGTTGGTGTACACTGTAGAATGGACTCAATGCCTGACTTGGAATACAAAAAGTGAAAACCTGCCCTGCTTCCTCCCCAAGTTGCTGGGAGTTCTGCCAGTGATTTCAGTAGAGCCAGGATTTCACCCTGCATGCCTGACTGCTGACAGCTAAGGGTATAGATACGATCCCAACTGGTACATAACTGTACATTCACCTTCATGGCGTTCAGTCAGTTGATTTGTGGTACAGGTAGTATGTACTTTCTTTTTCTTTCTGAAAAACACACGCCTAGTTGTTTCTGTCCGAACACATTCATTTGATTGTTGTTTTGTCAAACCTAGATAATATCAAACAGCAAAAACATTAAAACATTGAGCAGCATTACCAGACACATCTACCCAGTCTATTGCAGTCATGCAAGTCACAGCGTTCTTCAGGTTGAACACCTCATTCAGTTCTTTCAACCTTCCACATCAGGTTCAACCTTCCCATCCTTCTTCTGAAAGTTTGCTGCAGCCAATAGCTTTTCCTTCATGGTCCTCCTCCACCTCTCCCATTTCTCACAATCTCCCATTCTCAGCTTGCTTTCTATACTTCTCCCATTGCTTTTGGGCAGCTTTTCCATGCCACCCCTTTTATAATGTCCTTGGCCTCTCCCCTCTAGCTACTAGCATGCAAGAGGACAGCCTACTTATTCAAATCCTCTGCAAGGCATAGTAGGCCAAATCTACTCCTATCAAAAGCTTTCTATTCTATAGAGCATAATTGTTAAAACAACCAACTGTCCTGAATTTTCAGGGGCAGTCCCAAATATCACAGCTGTCTTGGTATCCTGAAGGACTGCATGTCTGGAACTGAAAAAAATGATGCCAGGGAGTCTTCTACTGAATTTAGCAAGTGAGACAACATGATGCTGCCTGACATCAGGGAAATACAGCTATATTGCTTCTGAGTCAGGAACCAGGAGCAGTTGCAGCCTGTGGCAGCTCCTGATCTGGAAGCAATATAGCCATGTTCATATCAACCTGTGCCCTGGCCAACCAGTCATCTGCTATATGATACAGTACATTTTGAGTAACTGGGGATGGGACCCTAGTGATAGTGATGAGAGAAGGATGCACCATCCTTTGCTACATTACTATCCCCACAATATACTGCTGTATGATACTTTGGTATCTATGGGATACTTTTGTGTTGAGTTTCTGCCTTCAGCCCAGAATGGGCCCCATTCTATTCCCCATGTACCAACAGCATTGGACAGAGTCATATTTGCCAAATCCTTTTAAGGATCTACTGATGCTCCTGATACATCCTTTACCCTTCTGTTTACACTATACTAAGAATACACACAAAATATCCACCTACAACTGTGAATGACAGCTCTTAACCAAATAGGTTTAGGTTTCCATTTTTGTACAATGGTTCTTTCCTATTAAATCATTTGATTATCCTACTAAGAATTTTGCTGGCAACTGTGATCTCTAATAATTCTCTTACACTTTTAGTGTTAAGGCTAGAAAGCACCACTAGAATCTTTCATATGACTTCTGGTATAATACAGAGCATAATATTTTACTTAGTTATGCCTGTTTTTGGATCAAAAACTTGTGTCTGAGGTTGAAGTTACATGTTACACTCAGACCATACTAATGGGATTTAAATTGTGAGCATCCATAAATTAAAGCTCATTAATTCATGCTAATTGTCTTCTGAGCATCTCAACGTTATAACACTTCAGAGAAGAGTTAACTCTGAGCTGTGCTACCTAGCTTATGTTAGGGTAACTTTAGTCGGCTTCATGGAGATAAAACAAGCAATTTGAAATTCTCCAGGATCTTAGGATGCATTACTCTCAGCCACAGCCAACCTAAAACAGAGACACAGCCCGAGCATCCTGTTTCCTAGCCACATCCCTGCTCACCAGCCCTCTAGTGGCAAGTCAGAGCTGTGTAGGCAGGAAACAGTATTAACCCCTAACATGTGATTTCTCACAGTACATTCTGTCTTTAATACCACTTACATTGCTACAGATTTAGTATGGTCTGAATGTAACATGTAACTCCACCCTGACAGAAGGGTCTCTTCCAGAAAAGCATCTGGTCTTGATCTGAAGACCACAAGAGATGCCAAAGCCATTACTTCCTTTCTAAGCTCTAGAAATATGTACATAGTTACAACTGAGGTGTCAAGCATGCAGCTTGTTGGCTGGACCCAGCATTTAGGGGTATGGTGAGGAAGCATGACCTATTGCAGAGTTTGAGGCCCCCAAGCCCTGCTGGACATGACTGCCAGAGGAAGGGGAGTAAGTCAGGGCCCATCATTGCTCAGCCCTGCCATTGCCAGCTCCCTGTTACTGCCACTTGGCCCAATGATGCCATTGCCTCTGGACCCACATTGCAGCGGGTAGCCCTGTGGCTCAAGCCTGGGACGAGCTTCATAGTCTAGATCCAGCTCATGGCTTGAGACAATTTTGGCATCCATGGTTTACAGGGTTAGATTCCTTTTACTTTGAGTAAAATAAGGGATTATTCTATTGCATCTTAACTCAGAAAATATGGGGCAGTGCATTCCTCAGAGGCACTATTAGCAGAATGATAGGAAAAAAATGTTGCCTATCATGTGGGCTTTTCTCACCAAAGGTTACATACCTGAGTTCTTCAATTCCTCAGAGCTGTATTGATAAAGAAGGTCATATGTGCCACCCATCGATCCAGAAGCATAGTAATGAGTTCCAAAGTCATCAAAGATTCTGCTATATAAAGCATAGTTATACTCTAGAGGCAGACTGTTAAGTGCCTTTAGAAAGCCATCAGAGAGCTGTAGATCTGACTCCTTTGTTGTGAAGTTTGAAACTGCAATCACTTTATGGACCCTAATAAAATTAGAATTCTATAAATAAAAAACAAAGAGAAATAGAATGTTGGTACACTTTGATTCGTGGCAAAAGGTAGAAGAGCTAATAATACGTTCATACTCTGTTGTATACTGCAAAATGGGCTGGTATATTTCACTTGATTTAATCTTGAGTAAAATCAAGTGGTTAATCCACTTGAGACAACAAGCACATTGTTAGATTTGAGAGAATATGACTCATTGTACACTATGTCAATAGGGCAATTGTCTTCTCATTTTTAATTTGTTTGTATTATGACAGTGCCTACTTTCAGGAATTTCATCTGATATCAACTGTGCTAGGCATTACAAAGTTCAGAAGGAGGCAGTCTCTACCTTAAGAATGTACAAAATAAATAGACAAGACAGGGACAAGGTTGGGAATAAGTCATGCAGTGTAGGAACAAGTGATTTATCACTCGGGGCATAAACAGCTTAAGTATCTAGGCTGTCATTTGTTCACAGCTATTTTCACATTCCACTGTCTAGATGTGAGGACCCCATGCTTCTGCACTTAGCAGCTTTAGAAGAAAGCCACCAGAAGGAATGTCCCAGGGATAAGGATATGTTATTTTCAAAGTGTTCAACTCTGGGATAGCAAACTATGCCAGAACTCCTAAGCTCTTGGTTATAACACTTTAGCAGGCCCAAATCTAATCTGCAATGTTACATTTAAGCTTCTGACAAAAGGTAGAAGAGCTGAGAATATGTTCATCACAATTTGTATACTACAAATTGGGCTATGCAACAGGAAACCTGGAAGTCCTGACTCCAAGGAATCCAGGATACTCAGCAAAACTGATATCCTGTCAGCTTCACGACTGCTATGCTGAGCATGTCAGATTTAATTGAGCAGCATCAGGGAGAATATTCATTTCCAAAACACTAAGGGCCTCTCTACAAATGCAGGTAAAGGCATGGTGGGATCTAATGTGTGATCCACAGAATTGGACCTCCTGCCATGCCATACAGGAAGTGCAAGGAAGGCATGGCAGGAAGTATGACTGTGGGATCATGAATTTGATCCCATCACACCGTATTGACAGTACAGGAGGAGCCCAATCCTCATACACTGGGAAGAAGCAAGCTGCCATGGCTGGGAGCCCTCTCAACTGATGGGGCCCTGAAGCTGGGAGCCCCATCAGCTGACCTGGGCTAACAGCCATGGGGCTTCCCAGGAATCCCCATGGCAGAGAGACTACATCTGACATACTGTCATAGCTGCAGCTGGGACACCACAACTGATGCGATGTCCAAGCTGCAGGCATGCTTCATGCACCAGGGGCTGTGAGACCACAACTGACACGGTGTCTCGGTTGCGGTCAGTTGACTCAGTTGTGGTCCCGCATCTGTGGGGATTCATGGAGCAACCCTGCGACTGGGACTTCACATCAGCTGCTATCTCCCAAGCCACAGGCATGCATGGGGCATCCCTACAGCTGAGAGTCCTGTCAACTGATGCGACTCCCAGCCACTGTGGTGTATGTTCTCACAACAGAAAGCCAGCATCAGCTGGGAGCTCCCAGACTCAGGAGGGGCCCAGGCCCACTTCCCAGGTGGGGGCTCTGACCAGCTGTCAGGGCTCCCAACCACAAGAACTCCTGGCCATACATTCAATTAAAAGCATAATAAGAAGCAGTTACAAAGTGGTTACACACATTTTGTGGAGTAACTTTGTGGCTTATTTCTCTTTTTATTACATCATTTATTGAATGGACTTCAGAAAAGCAGATTTTGACTCCCTCAGGGAACCCATGAGCAAGGTCCCTTGGGAAGACAGTCTGAGAGGGAGAGGAATCCAGGACAGCTGGCTACACTTTAAAGAAGCCTTACTGAGAGTGTAGAAACAAACCATCCTGATGTGGGGAAGACTAACAAGTGTGGCAAAAAAACAGATGGCTTGGCAAAGAACTCTTCAATAAACTAAATAACAGAAAGGAAGCATATAAGAAGTGGAAACTTGGATAAACAAGTACAGAGGAATACAAGAGTATTGCTCGGACTTGCAGGGTTGAAGTCAGGAAGGCCAAAGTGCAGTCGGAGTTACAGCTAGCAAAGGATGAGAAAGGTAACAAGAAGGGTTTCTACAAATATGTAGGTAGCAAGAGGAGGATCAAGGTAAAGTGTGGGTCTCTTACTAAATAGGGGAGGCAAGCTTGTGAGAGAGGATGCAGAAAAGGCTGAAGTGCTCGATGCCTATTTTGCTTCAGTCTTCCCAGGCAAGGTCAGCTGCCAGACTACTGCACTGGGCACCACAGTTTGGGGAGATGGGGAGCAGCCAACAGTGGTGAAAGAACAGGTTAGACACTATTTAGAAAAGCTGGACATATAGAAGTCCCTGCGGCTGGATGAAATGCACCTGAGGTGCTGAGGGAGTTGGTTGATGTAATTGTAGGGCCACTGGCCATCATCTTTGAAAACTCATGGTGATCAGGAAAGGTCACAGATGATTGGAAAAGGGCAAACATACTGTCCATATTTAAGAAAGGGAAAAAGGAGGATTCAGGGAACCACAGACCAGTCAGCCTCACCTAAGTCCATGTAGCATATCCTCAAGGAATCCATTTCTAAGTACTTGGAGAAGAAGGTGATTAGGACTAGTCAGCATGGATTCACCAAGGGCAAGTCATGCCTGACCAACCTGATTGCCTTCTATGATGAGATGACTGGCTCTGTGGATGTGGGGAGACTAGGGGATGTGGTATACCTTGATTTTAGAAAGGCTTTTGATATGGTCTCCCACAGCATTCTTACAAGCAAGCTAAGGAAGTATGGGTTGGATGAATGGACTGTAAGGTGGACAGAAAACTGGCTGGAGCATTGGGTTCAGAGGGTAGTAATCAATGGCTCAATATCTGGTTGACAGCTGGTATCAAGTGGATGCCCCAGGGGTCAGTTCTGGGGCTGGTTTGTTCAATGTCTTCATCAATGACTTGGAAGATGGCATAGAGTGCACTCTCAGCAAGTCTGCAGATGACACCATGCTGGGGGGAGTAGTAGATCTGCTGGAGGGTAGGGTTAGGATTCAGAGTCACTTCAACAAATTGGTGGATTGGGCCAAAAGAAATCTCATGAGGTTCAACAAAGACAAGTGCAAAGTCCTGCACCTAGGACAAAACAATCCCATGCACTGGTACAGGCTGGGACTGAGTGGCTGTGCAGAAGCTCTGCAGAAAAAGACCTGAGGGTTACACTGGACAATACACTGAATATGAGCCAACAGTGTGGCCTTGTTGCCATGAAGGCTAACAGCATATTGGGCTGCATTGGTAGGTTTGTTGCCAATAGGTCCAGGGAACTGATTATTCCCCTCTGTTCTGCACTGGTGAGGCCACACCTGGAGTACTGTGCCCAGTTTTGGGCCCCCCACTACAGAAAGCATGTGGACAAATTGTAGAGCATCTACCAGAGGGCAACAAAAATTTTTGCAGGAGCTGGGACACATGACTTCTGAGGAGAGGCTGAGAGAACTGGGCTTGTTTAGTCTGGAGAAGAGAAGACTGAGAAGGGATTTAATAGCAGCCTTCAACTACATGAAATGGGGTTCAAAAGAGGATGGAGCTAGACTGTTCTCAGTGGTGGCAGATGGCAGAACAAGGAGCAATGGGTCCCAGGAACTGGGGGCTGTGGCTGCCCCAGGGACTGCTTCTTCACGGCTGTGAATGCTGTGGCATCTTATGCAGAATCCCACAATAATGCCTCCTGCCATTATGCTGGCAGGGGGCACAATTGTGTGGGTCATGCATCAGGTCCCATTGTGACTTTTCCTCCACTTGTAGAGCAGCCTTAGAAAACCTTTTGACAATCTTGAAGTGAATGTAATATTTGTAATGAAATGCATATAAAAAGAACTGTAATATAGCGAAAGCATTTTCTGGTATTCAAGCTGTAATTAGAAGTTGTGTTAAGCTGTTCAAAGTTGTGTCTGTCTACTCTGTTTTGTATTGCACTACAAAGTCTTTAAAGGCATATCAATGCCATTTTGGACCACCTTAGGGAGCTCTTCCATGAAAATGTCCTGTCCATTCATTTCCACTTTGTGCACTGCAAATGCCAAAAAAATAATGTACTTGGCTTTGGCATGCGTTCAGCATTGCGCTCATGCTCTGTTTCAGGCATGTTTATTAATGCAGCACCAGGCAAGCCAGTATAGACACAGCCCAAAGAACTCTAGTCTGCTGAAGCCAGCTGTCAATTATTTAGTCCATTATAGAGTATCCAAGGAGGCAAACACACTTTAGACTCTCCTAGAGACAGTTTCTGTCTCTCTTGTCTGCAGTTCATAAACTAATATTATAATCAGTCCCTTGGCAAGGGTCTGTTTACTCTTTATATATGTAAAACCTGAAGCAGATACAATCTTAGCAGGATCTTACAAGTTTGCTTAGTTTCTTTTCATGAAGTATAAAAATAACATTTAGGGTAGAAGCTTTTCTCTTAATTGAAGACATTAAAATATATATTAATATACATTTCATTTTAGGGACAAAGTATTTTCTTTTTTAAATAACCCAGCATAAGCCACATGTTTTAAATTTTTATGCTGATGTTGGCATTTTTCATGTTAGAATATTGTTAATTCATTCTGGAAACAGACACATATGGAAGAAGCAGCAAAAAAAAATTGCTGCACATCAAATGCCTTTGTGAAGAATGGTTTCTTGAACTAAGTAATTCAAACACTATCTTATCCAGTTGAATATTGCCAGATATTCCAGTAAAATCTGGCAGATCAAATGGGTTCTAGGGAGCCTGATCCAGAGCCGAATGAGTCTTTCTATAGACTGGTGAATTTTGGCTCAGGCAGTTGCTAACCCCAACTGTGCTGGGCACATTCCAACAGACCATATAATCAAATGGTATATGATTATGATAGGCACAACAGGAGCCAAGTGATAAGAAATAATGGAAATATTTAACACCAATAAAGCAGTTTAAAAATTGCCCCAGATTTCCTTATATGTAGTAAAGAGAATGATGAAAGAGTTATTTATCATTTAATTGGGGAGGGCTTAGAGCAAATTTATGGGACATATAAAAGGATGGGGAAATATGTCAGATTGCTCATACCAAAAAGTTAGAAGTAGATCTAGCCAGAAAAGAAAAATACAGTTTAATGAAAAAAATTCAAGTTTTGATTCCTTCCAGTGTAGAATAAAAAAATAGACCTTTTAAATGATTCTGCCATAGTATCTGAGTTTCTGAACCAAAGGCTGGGTTTAGGTCGAGGTTGGAATGCTTTAACTGAATGGTTATTCTCAGCTCATGTATGTTTTTACAGTATTCTATCATTGTAATGCTATGTGTTTTTTTAGGTACAATTAGATCTACTTTGAGGCTTCTTTTTTTGGCAAAAATACTTAGTAAAGGGAAATGTTGTATTTGTGTGCAAATTCATTGTATTTTTGGGCTACAAAATAAAGCTCCTGTTATAAATATCACCATTTATGGTGATAACCTATGTTTTGAAAATTAGGATCTTTAAGAACCTCAAATAAACAGAATTGCCTGTTTCTTAATTCAGCAATATTCTGGTTTGATAGACATATCAGCCTAGTGTACCGACTGCCTTTTTCACAAGCCCAGTAATTTGTCATCAAAAGGGTTTTTGTGCTACCTTGATGATGAAATGTGACCTCTTACATATCCACCATTCTCTGAACTAAGCAGATGGAGATAAAAGGAAAGGACAAAATTAGGAGGCTAGTTTATTCTACCTTTTTATAGGATGCTTCAATAGCTTCTCTGAAAGAGGAAGATGATGTGACTTTTACTTTTTTCTTTTTTGAGAAAAGAAATGGGATCCCAGAAGAGCTTCTACCAGATGAAGAGGATGAGCTACTTGAAGTAGACTCAGAGTTTAGAGGAATTAAATCGTTGTAGAAATCTGATTTTACATCATCTTCTTCATTTTCTACCTGAAAGTACAGAAAAGAAAAACAAATTACTCAAAGAGGATGCTGAAGCAACAACAATCTGAAATTTTCCAGGAACAACACGCGTGCATATTTTAGAAATGGTGAATTGATTAGTTGTGAGACACAGCAACATTCCAGCTCTTAGTAAGACAAGATCTGACTGGATGCAAGCCAGCTGAGGGAAGAAGGTAGAGGCTACACTGTTGGAAATCCTTGCAGACCTTTGTATTCTTGAAGAGATTTGGTGTTGAGGGTTCTTCATATTGCTCTTGTAGGCTTTTGGTGTTTTGGAACAAGCTAGATGTATACAATGAAGCTGACAAGACAGTGATATGTCCAGTAGTCATCAGTTCCTTGCATAGCTCATGTGATATGGATATCCATTCGATCACTGGCTCTTACCATAAAATAGTCAAGGAGATGCCAGCACTTACAGCCAGGGTGTCTCTAGATAGTCTTGTATTTGTTACTCTGCCTGCTGATGATGTTCATGATGACATGATCATGGTCCACACATTTGCTGAGGAGAAGGATGCTGTTGAAGTTAGCTTTCCCTCTCCCTCCTTCCTAGTGGTGCCACAGCAGAGTTTCAAATCATGTCTGACTCTGGTGTTAAATTCATCTTATCCTCCTTGTGAGAATTAGTCAGAATATGGTCAGGGTTGGAGTAGAAGTGTTCTTTGACATCATTGTCAGCATTAAGCATTGGGGCATTTGCGCTGCTGCTGATGGCATACTGACTGTTGTTGAGCTTAAGACAAAGGGTCAGATGATGTGTGTTAATGCCCACAGGGAGCTCCTTAAGTTGACTGACAAGCTGATTCTTGCTGGTAAAGCCAATGCTGTGAAAGCATCTGTCCTGTGCTTGTTTCCCCTTCCAAAAAATCCTCCATGTCTTATGGGAAGATCACAGCACAAAGGCTAGCATTGTTGCTGAATTTAAAGTTACCAGCATTGAGTTGGTGATCGTCAAGCACCAACTTTGATGGACTTTGATGGACTAGACACTATGTGTGGATGCCTGACTCCTGACTCCCAAAAAAGCGCTTTACTCTCAGCTTAGTTGTGGCCTGATATCTTGTGATGGACAGAGGAAACACTACAAGGACACTTTGAACCTCAAGAAAATGGAGGCCAACATCAAGGGTTGGGAGGAGCTGGCTGCTAAGCAACCTCAATAGTACCACAACTGCAACCTAGTGGCATCCTGTTTTGAGGCAAAAGGTCTTGCCCTCAAAGCACAGAAGAGAGAATGGAGGATATTCTACTGATGACTACTGGACATATCACTGTATCGTCAGCTTCAATATGAACATCTACTTCTCAT
Organism: Caiman crocodilus; assembly: GCA_030014935.1. Classification (NCBI taxonomy): domain Eukaryota; kingdom Metazoa; phylum Chordata; order Crocodylia; family Alligatoridae; genus Caiman; species Caiman crocodilus. The sequence goes on along the minus strand of JAGPOW010002514.1, from coordinate 44,887,609 downwards.
GCATGCCAGGAGCCGTAGGTGGCTGAGTAGCAATGGGGCAGGGGCAGCAGCTCACTCTTGCCCTCACACTCTGGCTTCCACTGCCAGTGTATCTCCTGCTACCACTGGACCTGGCCCTTCTGCCCAGGCATCCCAGTCTATCTGCCTCCACCTGCTGCCAAGGGTGCTCCAGATGAAGCAGGCAGGGGTGTCTGTTCTCCATGGAGATCCTGACTACCTACTCCATCTGGCACCCCTAGTGGTGGGTGTACAGTGAATGGGGCCAGATAGGATAAATTGGTGTCTCCCACCTCCCCCTTACCCCCCATCCCCCTGCTGCACTGTGTGGTATAAACAGCCATGATGGGGGGCCCAAGGTCAGGTCAGCTCTCTCCACTAGCCCTCAAAAGCTCACCAAAACTCCTTAAGTGGTCCTCCAGCCCAAATAACTGTCCACCCCTGAGTTATATATCTCTAGTCTTCTGAAGGCTGCTCTACCCTTCTATTGGTGGATGTCAAGTACAGATGAAAGTCATCAAGGAAGCCTTGCAGAGAAAGAGAGCAAACCATATTGCTTCCCCTATTCTACATTTGATCTCAGAGGGCCACTCAACCTACAATTCATCTAAATATGAATATAATTAAACTTTTTACATAGCACCCTTGGATATATGTTTTTGGATCAATCGCTTTTTTTATATCATTGCTAACTCCCCCCTCCTCCCATCCCCTGCACTTATGACAAAATAGATCTCATCCACTGAACTGATCACTTCCATATCCTTCCTTTGTCCTGTTTGCAGAGCTCCAATTGGGTTCAACAAGGCCTTACAAACATGTATGGGGCAATTATATAATTTTTTTTTTTTATATCATGATTTAAAGAGCACATCAGAGTTTAAAAGTCTCATGAGCATGACATGGATTATGACCATTGAAAGCAGGTCTCAAGTAAGTAGCACAGTGTGATACCTTTATTACTCATGTAGTACCTGAAAGCTGACAGTCTCAATATTTGCAGGAACACGGAATAATTTCCTGGTGTCATTGCTTTTTACTGTAGTACATTTGCCCCCGTAGAATGAGTTACCAAGGACTTCTCCACGGCTTTCTCCTGCCAAAAGGTTATATCTAGAGAGACAGTACATTCCAGAAATAAATCAAACAGTCACAGAAAAAATATACAGGGTGACATTCTAGCTAATTTAAGTACATGCAACTGCACTGAGGATAATGCAGATTTGGGCATAACTAGGAATCCCAAAAAGAGGGTGTGGGACATGTTACCAGCATGGTAGAGGTGATGAAGCCCACCCTTTCACTTCCTCCGACCCCAGTTGGACAGATTGTACCACACCATCTCCTGCACTGCACCAGCTGGGGGCTTCCATTAGCACCAGTGGGGTGCCAGGCTTGGCTGGGGACAACACTGATAAATGGGTCCTCTCCACCTTTCAGATACTCCTGTCCCATACCCAGTCTCAAGCCAGTTATCTCTCACTGGCCAGGAGCAAATACTGGAAGCAGGGCCTAACCACCACTGCTATCCCTGGCTAGCACCCCACATAGCTGCTTCCTGCCACTGGAGTCACTAGGACAACATAGAAAATGGAGTGGAAAGGAGGGAGCAGGTACCTTCCCACCTGCCCAGCACCCCATGCAACAGCTTCTCATCTGGAGAAGAGCAGGGGTGGTCCTGGGGTTTCCCCAACTCCCAGATCTGTATCAGCAGTAGGCAGATTCCCTACCGCTTCTTCACTTGCTTCATGCTTGGTTCCCACAGGTGTCCCAGGCCAAGGCAAGGCTCCAGCCCCATGTCACACTCTTCAGGAGACCCAGGTGTCAGGGCTACAGGGAACTAAAGCTACTGGCAGGTAAGCTAAACTTCGGGGGGGGGGGGTGACCATGCCACTGAACCCCCGCCAGATTCTCCTGTAACAGGGAGCCAAAGGCTCCTTTTACTAAAAAGGAAAAACACAGCAGAATAGCAGAGGCATGGGCTGCATGCTGTGCAAGAGTATGTTACCTATTAGAGCCAATGAGGAACATCTGTGCCTGGGGGGAAAATGAGAGGAGGACAGGCACCTTACAAGGAGCTGAGGTCTCTGGAGAGAGCACCTGCGTGAGAATCCTCCAGCAGCTTCCAAAGCACTCCAAAGGCAGAGAGGTGAGAGCCCCAGGGGACGAGAGCTACTCAAATGTTTGTTTACCCAGAGTGGGGGAGGTTTTTTGTTAAATCGGTAGCTTGCCTTCTTTTTTCTAGTTTTTAACCAGCAGACTAGGTGTGGCTGTAAGGGATGAAGACGAGGCCACAGGGGAGTGACGGAGGAGCACCCTGAGATTTAGAGCCCTGCCAAGGGCAGAGCACAAGATATAAGCAGCTTCAGCCAAGAGGGCCAAAGCTCAAGTCCAAGAGTGACAATAGAGGTGGCCTGAATCTGGGAAGAATAGAGTTGGAGCCTGATAGGAATGAAGAGGGGGCTAAATGGGACCCAGAGTCTGAGAAGGGTGAAACTAGGGCCAGAGGGGGCCTCTGTCCAGGAGGGGTGAAAGCAGAGCCTGGGCCCAGAGTCCCAAAAAGGGGCAAGATTAGAGCTGCAGCCCAGAAGCCAAGGTCTGGTGCAGAGGGAGTAGGCTAAGAGAGCTACAGTTGGGAAAAACAAGGGGTCAAAGTCAGGAAGGTCAAAGCCACTACAAAAGTGTTAAGGCCTGAGAAGGACAACTGTTGCAGTGGAGTTGGATGACCTCTCTGACAAGGTATTGTATATCATCTGCAAGGCATAGGCATGGCTATAGGGGCAGGCAGAGGCCAGAAAGACAGCCCGTAAAGCATATGGTGTCCTAGGGCACCAGCAGGGCCAGAAAGGCCACAATGGATTGAATAAAGGCAGATTGGCAGTGGACTGGACTGCCCCTGGAGCTTGGGGAAGCCTCCCAACCTTTTGATTAGAACAACGTCAAGGCATGACAGGTGAGCAGAGGGAAGGGCACCCAATGGACAAGAGGAGGCAGGAGTTGTGCAACTCTTAAAGCACACTATGTGCCATTGTCATGTCACACCTCCCCTGAATACAGGTCTATGCTAAGGATTCAAAGGATCCCTTAATTCATGAATGTGTCTCAAAATGCAGATTTACTATTACGGGGTACCTATAGATGTGCAGTGAGGCTGCCCTGATGCATTGTAATTACAGCACTTAGTAGCAAACTCAGTTAACTGAACCAACTGGGGCGTGGTAATTACCATGCTTCAGCAGACTCCAGTGTCACGTGTATCAGTGTCCCCATGCTGAAAAAAGGCAGCAGGGGTGCTTTAACTAAAGCTTGTTTAATCAGCATCCCTGCCATTTTTCACAGAGGGGTTGCTAATATACATGATGCTCCAGGCACTTTAATTAGAGCAGCTCTTGGAGTTGCTTTAATTAAAGTACTCCCTCTCCCCACACCCCGCCAAACTCTTGACGCACATGTATAAACACACATGGTTATCTATCCCTGTCAATCCAGGATCTTGCAACATTCTTCATGGTGTTGCCAGAACACATCGGGCCAAAAATACCTGAAGAGTCTGTACATGCTCCCTCTGACACATTCATATCCTTCTGATCTGATTTTGTTTTAGAAGTGCTTTATGGCAGAAAAGTGGAGTTTCATACTTCTGAATACTCAGTAGCTAACAAAAACAATCCTAAAACATTTAAGGTGGGATAGGAATCTAACTAAAAAAATAAAAAAGGTAAAGCAGAACAATAAATTCTGGGGACATTTTCCATCACAAAGCATAGCCAAGACATCATATAACTGACAAATTTCTGATGCATGAACCTCTCACTGCTGAAAGGGACAGGTGGATGCCCAAGGCTTCTGGAGGTACTCTCTGTTGTATTCTATATAGGGGGCAAGGGCATGCCTTAACAATCAAGTTCTTATAATTTCTCTAAATTTTTAACAAAAAGCCATCATGTATTTGATCCAGCTGGAATCACTAGTGTATCACTACAGTAGCTATCTCAGTTATATAAGAGTTAATAAGATAAACACAAACTAATCTACAAAAACTTGAGCAAAAGCAGCATACCCATTGCCCATTAACTGCGCACTGGGGATGCTCTCGGATCTCCTGTTGCACACAGTCTTTTTCCGCCTACAGTTCCTTTCATCTGAGTTGTCACCGCAATCATTTTCTCCATTGCATTCTAGACTTTTGACAATGCAGCGACCTGTTTCAGAGAAATGGCAACAAGCATTTTCATGCATTTTCTATATTCTTGTGGCTTGTCTTTATGCCCAGTTGCATTGATTTAACTTAAGATTTTAGTAAACCTTATGTGGATGAACTTACTTTGCTTTAAATTGAGTACATTTTAGTTAAACATCAACCTAAATAAGCTACCTTTAACCCTTTGCACAGGTTTAGTAAAAATGCAGTAAAGGTATATTCAAACAAAGCTTAAATCTTTAAATATAGGCTCAAGCAAAGAAACTTCTCCTACTGGGACTTTGTGTTCTATATCCACAAAACTCTTACTAGAGCACTGTGTTCTTCGTTAGACAAACAGAGATCACACCAGATATTCTGGAACAAAAGGTACCCTGGCTTTTGGCAGCTCATTGCAACCACAATGAAAACAGGCGGAAGACGCACTAACATAGAAGCTATTTTATACACAAATAGTTTGGTGAGCTGTTCTCTCCCTTCTCTCCTCCACCAATAAAGCACACATAAATACATAGGACACACAGTGTATATAAATGTTATTTTTCAGATAAGTAGTCTACTATTTTTAATGTTTCGGGTGTATGTGTAAATTAGCAGTTATGGAGTTAAGAATAATATTACCATTTTCACACTGGAACTTGTTTCTGCAGTCAACTTCCTCAATGTTGCAAAGTTTAGTTGGAAAGCATCTCCGGGAATCCACCAACTGCTCAGTACAGGGCTGGCCCCCAAACTGAGATGGGCGTAGCAGAGACCTTGTTCGAAACTGAAAGCAGACACAAATGGGGGCATTTATGTGCTACTTGTTCTGGGGGGCACTAGTGAGCAACAGGAAGAGATGCACACAGGTGAGTGCAGCTAAACGTCTGATGCTCCCACAGAACCCAGGGATAAGGATATACATCCCCAATAATTCAAGTCAAAGCATAACCTGGATCTGAGGTAAGGCAAAAACCTGAGTTTCTGAGATTGGATTGAATATACTTCCAGATGTTCAAAATCAAGAACAAACACTTTCCATAAGGGCCATGAATGTTGACTCAAGCCATACCATTTCAAACCACCTTGCTTTTAGCTAATGTGCAGAGTACAGGGAGGGGACAACCTCATGACATTTTGTGGTTTGAGCTGGATAAGATGAGGATCCAAAAGTTCATTTGCATATTTTACTCAATGTTTCCCTTGTGTATTGGGTAGGCTGGGCCAAAAACATTCTGAAAACAGGTCTTTTTTTTTTTCCTTTTACCCAAAATAGTATGAGGGCAGCATCTATTTCCATTCTCAAATCAAGGTGCATTGCTGATAGGGGATCTCTTCTGCTCACCTCTTAGAACATGTATATAATTTTAACAGGTCTGTCACACTGTCACATATGTCCCCCAAAAGCTAAATGTTATGCTTAGTTTCATTTTTAGTACTGGATGATTCTCACCTTGAAAGCTTTAGGTCACTAGACAGAGTACAGATTTAAGACATGGTTGAGATTCCAGAAAACAATTGGGATTTACTTGGATCTTTCTCACTAATTCAGAACTTGGCATGAAGATTTATGAAGGCAGACTGTGCCAGTCTCACTATGTCCTGCATAAAAGGGACTACGTATATGTGACAGCCCCCTTCCTAACATAATAATTTGGAAAGACATCACATCTTCGTATGACTCAGCTGTCCCTTCTATGTAGATTGTTACCATGTACCTCTCGTGGCTTGTTTGCCACTATTCTTCCTGCTGTCAAAGGCTGAACCTGAATCCACTTGCATCCTTCCACAGCAACTCCACCAAAGCCACAAAGAGATTTATATGAGGCTGGAGGGGAGTTTTTATGGAGATGGAACGTGGAGATTATCAGTGCAAGCAATTTTTTTTTTTTTTTACTAGGCACAATAAAATGTGCAGGTAATAAAACTGGAGGAGCATTTAATCTATAGCTTTCTAATGGTGAAAAACAGCAAACAAAGGAGGTCAACAGTTCACCTATGTGCAAGTGTTCACTTACATCCCTGCAGTTTGTTTGTGGGTTGTTGCAGTGCTTTTCTGCTCAGTTTTCAGTTCTTGTAGCCCTTCTTTCTGCCAGCTTCTAGAGGCCAGAAAGTGTAATCTGATGGAAACTTCTGCAAACAGATTTCAATGAGCTGAGCTTCAGCCTGAACAGCCAGACAGCCAGTGCTAGACACAGAATTTTATCCATGTTCCCATTTTTTATCTGAAGAGGCATTGTGCTTATTGTGTGGGGACTCCTGAACCAATAACTGTGCAGATTGCTTATTTGTATGATAGTGTACAGATGAAAAGAAAAATGGGAATGGTGACCAGACTTGGACTGAATCATCTTCCTATGAACGTTCCATGCTGGTTGACTCCCTACATTTCCCAGTATATCCTACTGGAAGGGAATATTTTGCAGGCTGAAGAGCAGCAGGAAACATGAGTATCCAAGAATGGAGACATTTTACCTTCCCTTGACTACAAGAATTTTCATACTAGATCAGACTTAAGTCCCAGATGCTGTCCCAAGCATCTGAAGATCAGATGCTTCAAAGAAAAGCTTAAAAGCTAGATAATCTGCCCCCAGGAGGGAAATTGCATGTAGGGTGTGGTATCCATGAAATGAGCCAGCTACCTCATGCTTCCTTGTGCACTCCTGCTCCACACTAGCAGCACTTCCTGACAAGGCAAGCCAAACTTTTGGGATGCTTTAGTACCTAAAGATACAGACAAGTGCATAATGGGATTCTCAAGATACCTAAGTTCTGGTCAGGGAAGTAGAGCTGGAATTAATGTTAAGAGAAGCAACCTTAATTTTCCCTGTCAGTCACGGCAGTACTTGGACTCATTTTGTCTCTTCCTAACTTTCCAGTGCATTATGAGATCTGAGCCCAACATTAAAATGTTTGCACATCCTACAAATGTAAAGAAACATACTGTGGAATATGTACAATGTACTGTCACTTTTGGGGACCCAGAAGGACCTCTAAACTTGAAGAGACCTTCTCCATGGAAGACTCATTTCTAATAGTGGCATTGCCCCTTGGCAAGGGAAGCTGGTACATATGTCATAGATATGCTCATACTAAAGACAGGAAAAATGTAAGCGTGATTTGTGGTATCCAAAAATTTGTTCTTTCTGTTGTGATCTATTTTTCTAAGTCAGTATTCTCCAATTCCTTCCCTAATGCTAATTTATAAAAGATTGCTCCTGATGCAAATCAATTTCCTTTTGGTTCAGTGTTCATGTTTCAGCATCTGAACCACAGATAAATCATCCTCAGTATTTCCTTATAATCACCCATCTAATTTATTTTCTACCTACTTGTTTTTTAACACATGGGTCACATTCTGACCAAGATCCAAAGTCTCCAATCTGGCAGTTGATAGGACATGACTGCTGGTTACATGCCCGGGATTCCTCCTTTGTACATAGCTGGTCACAAAAGTTTTTTCTATAATACTCATCCATATTTAGTTGCCTAAAATATAAAAGTAGGAAAGTTACTTACAGCCTGAGAAAAAATGGGCACATACTTCAAAGATGGGACCTAGAGTTAACTTTAAATTTGGGTTGAATGCCACATCCATCTGAGAACCCTGGCAGATGTGACACTAAAGAAGTGATTAACTAGTTGACTGCATTTTAAATAGTAATCCAGCCACACATGTAATGGTGCAATAAACAGGAAATAAGCCACAAAATTTTTCCACAAATTATGCATAATAATTCTTTGGCTGGTTTTCATCATACCTTAAATTGAGTGCGTGGCAGGGTGGACCACACCAGGGGCTCAGATTGGCACCAGTGCAGTCCCCGTTGGCCAACAATCAGTGGTTGGAGACCCAGTGTTGTCCAGGAGCTAGCCAACAACTGATTGATTGTCAACAGGCTTTGGGGACCCACTAGGATTGGTTCAAGTCCCAGTGGGTCCCGATCCAAATGATGATCAGTAGATCATGATTTTAGGCTCACTCTGCACTGGCAAGCATGGAGCAATTGGGACCTGATCCTATCCCAAAACTGTGTGGCATGGTAGGAGGTGCAATTGTTGGGTTCAGGGATCAGATCCCATCACATCTTTAAATGAGTGTCTCTTAGCAGCCTGAGATTTTGTGGTTCAAACCCAATATATCAAAAGAAGTAACTTCTGGGAAGTAAAGAAAGAAGAGAATCCTATTCTATGATATGCTGACCCAGCTGTTTGCTGCTTAATGTTGAAAAAGATTTACTTTAAAGCACTGGTGTAGAATACACTATAGTACAGTGGTCACCAACCAGTGGATCTCAATCGACTGGTAGATCTTGGAGCTTCTTATGGTAGATCTCGGAGTCTCTTGGAGTTGATCCGAGCCTGGTGTGGGGGGCTAAGTGCCCGCATGCATGCACATACCCCATCCCAACAGGTCAGTTTGTAGGGGAGGGAAGGAGCAAGGGCTAGATTGAGGTCCCCACAGTGAGGGACAGTGTTGCAGAGGCAGGAGCAGGGGTAAATCGAGCGGGCCCCTGGCTGCGTAGGACTTACCTACTATTTGGGCACGCCCCCAAATAATTTTTTCTCCCTCTGCCTCAATCTGTCTCCTTCCTTCCCTCCCCACAGATGTACCTGCTGGGCAGCAGGGGTGCGGGGTGGGGCTGGTGGTAGATCTCGGGTTACTTTTAATGCCAAAGGCGATATTCTACTTAAAAAGGTTGGAGACCATTGCTATAGCAGGAACTTATTCTGAACCTGCCCAGTTTGCCTTCCTTACATTTTTCAGAGGCAATGTACTGCCCTGACCTAACTCCAGCAAAGAGGGCCCTAGTCTATGGAGTTTACTACATCACCCATGAATTAGTATGAATGGATGAATCATTCAAATATACACTGCTTGCAGGACCAGCACATAGACTGAGCCCATCACTGCCAGGATAAATTAATATTAGGCTACAGATTCATCTAAAGCAGGGGTGGACAAAATGCAGCCTGCGGGCCAGATGCAGCCTGCCAGGCCATTCTATCTGGCCTGCAGGGTTCCTAAACAATTTAGAAAATTATTATTTGTCTGCCCCTGGCTGCCTGTCATGCAGCCCTCGATGGCTTGCCAAAACTCAGTAAGCGTCCCTCCGCCTGAAATAATTGCCCACCTCTGACTTGGAGCCATCTTAATTCTTTTTTAAAATGTTTTTATTTTTTATTTCTGAATCTTTTAATGCACTTTTTGGTAAGATTGTCAACTTTTCAAATTTACTCATTATCCAAATGTTATTAGAGGGAATTTGTTCTTTTTCCTTGTAAATTATGGAAACAAGAACTTCCAAAAAAAGAAATAACTTTTTTTGCACTGTGCACTGTAAACCTCAGGTATTTTTAGATTTTCTAACTCTGAAGTAGTACTTTCCTAATAGTTGATATGTAACAGAAAAAGTAATAAGGAAAAACAATGAGACACTTCACACATACCTACGCCTGCTCTGTGTTCCAGAATTGCAAGTTTTTGAACAGCTGGACCATGAGCTCCATGGAGAGCGGTCACAGTCGCATCCATGGCTGCTCTCAATTGTAATGCACAGCAGAATGGAGTAAATTAAAATAGTCCTTCCCATAGTTTAATGGTGTTCACCTGTAGAAAATTAATATATAGCACAAGACCACCATAAATTATAATGTACGTACTCCTGTGTTCATACCTTCTTAATAATGTATGAACAATTATTTTGATTTGGAAAAATGCAATAATACCATTTGATCCACAACATAATGCAACTATTTGGACACATTCCAGATACATTACTGGGCATGTAATATATTTGCTCAAAATCTAAGGTAAGGACAAATCTTGCACTATGGAAATCAATCTGAATGTTGCCATTTACTTGAATTGGAACAGAACTGAATCCAAAATAGCACACTTTTTTTTTCTTATTAGGAAAATATCCACTAAATATCAATATACCTGATCAACAACAACTTGGTTCTAGTGTCCTTATTTACAGATGTTGCCGATAGGAATTTTCTTTGTGTAAGGATGACAAGCATAGACAAAGTCTGGTTCAATTAAAGCATAAAAACAATAGAACACTATCATTAACAAACCAGTATCAGCTACACTTTGACCATAATACTTCAGTGAAAGTATTCACACACTACACTTAAATTGACTGTGTGTTTGCATACTTTTCTGTATGGGACTATTAAAAAAAAACCCAGCTGACTGTTTTTAATCCTGGAGACTACTCAGCATGGACTTGCTGGATGATCATATTATAGAATAGTTTTGAGGAAATAAGATTTACTTAAACTGCACAAAATATTTCAGATTAATTGTATTTTTCATTGAAAATACCATTTAAATTTAAAACAAATTATTTTCAAATGAGTCAATTCTGTCAAATAATTGTGGCTGAAAAATTATTTTTAGTAATTTTATTTTTTTCATTTTGGATAAAAAATATTGCAGTCAACCCAAAATACTTTTTTGTTTTTTTCTTTTCATTTTGCCATGCAAACAAAATTTTTTTCAATTAGGTTATTAAAAACATTTATTTGTAAATGAACAAATATAAGATATAAGATTAAAACTGATGCAAAGCTTCAATGGCTAAGCATCCATGGGAGGGATTTTTTTTTTAAATGTATAATCTAGATTTGACAGAATAAAAAATTGGGGACAGGCATTAGGCGTGTTGCCATTTACATAGTAGCAGAAAAACGCCAAGAATTACTTTATTTTTTTGAGCTGTTAATCCCAGGCTAAATTAAAAAAGAGACAAAACACTCCAGAAACTCTTCCCATGGTACTTGATTCATTCCTTGCTTGTATACAGGTAGAAGTTCTGATCTGTTATCCAGAGCATGTGACATATCAAAAGTATATCATTTAGAATATCTCCAAAAATATATAGTGAAATTTCTCAATGCAATATACAAATTAGGCACAGGATACAGGTGAATTAATTGAAAAGAAGCAAAAGCTTACCGTGCTGCACCACATATACTGATGCCAAAACTAAATAGCTTGCTTGCCAGATGATTATAAGATATCTAGTTGCGAAGTCACTTGTGCAGTCACTGTCATTTCTGAGCAGACCTTTAAAACAAGATAAGAGGTTTTGTTTATTTTAGTTAAAGTTTAATTTTAAATACAAAGATCTGCTTTACTATTGCATTTCCAAGAAACTAGCATATCCATGACAACCTTTGAGATGACCTTGGTTTCCTGCTAGGAATTCCTATGCATACAATTAGATATTTAAAAACATACAATCCACCCAGAATCAGCCTACAGAATAATACATGTACACATGGATACATATACACACATTTTCATTGGTCTAAAATGTAGGAGGTTGTATAATAGTTATTTGCATTGTGTTTGTCAAAAAGGAGTAGGTTTTTTAGTAAAGTTTAGGAAAATTATGATGACACATTAGCATTGTTATCTTTAAATTTATTAACAAAATCCAGGAAAAGATAGATTAAGTACACTGTGATCCTGTAAAGAAACAGCAGAACATCATTACTGGATGCTAAAGTTGATGGTGTAGATTGCACCCCCCATTATTATGCAATCACTTCTTAGTTAATTTTTCACCTTAGAAAAATATTCAATGGGTTGCAACAGATGCTCCTGGACCTATCTGATAAAGAGCCATAGTAGGGGCAGCTGCCAAAGAGGTGCGTTTGGCTAGGGCACTGGCAGGAGGTCTACTTCTAAGAGGCACCAAGGGAGGTGAGGGGAAATGGGAGACCTCTGTTCATCCTGGAGCTCCATCAGCCACCAATCTGGTCTCACAGCTGCCTCTTCCAGCTGTTTTGTCCAGCTGCCTGTGGCCAGCTTAGGCAGTTTGTCCTTCCTATCCTTTTATCTTCCATTTCTTATTCCAGAGGTCCAGCCTGACTCTTCCTGTTTTAGATCATTCATAAATAAATTACAAAGTTTGGGAAGAGCACATACCAACTGCTGAAACTTCTACATTTTAGACCAATGAAAATGTGTGTATATATATGTATCTATCCTCTGGATGGAGGTGGGAAGCTTGAAGGCTAGGTTGGGCTGAGGGCAGTTTTGACAGAGGACAGGGCAGAATGGGACTTGTCCTAAAGCAGGACGTTCGGTCTTTAGGCTCTCCTGCTCCCCAGAAATGCAGCTCTGACCTTCTCTCCCTGTCTAGTCCTTTCCACTGAAGAAATTAGCCACCAGAGGGACAAGCTGTAGAAGCTGCATTCCCAGGCATGGAAGCTGTAGCCCATTGTTCCAAGCAGGGAGGGAGCAAGCACCAAGATGGAAGGGGAGGTGACTACAGTCAAGTGCTGAAAAAGTGAATCATGTGGAAGCAGCATGTGGGAAAGGGCAGGCAAGCTGCATAGCTCATCATCACTGCCAAAAACAGTAGCTGAGCAGACATGGGACAACATAAATTCACACAGCTGCTTGGGGCTCATATTGTTCCCTATGGGGCTAATATTTCTGGCAAGTGGGTAATGAGGATGGCCAGCCCTCCTGTTGGACTCTTCTAGAACATCCTCCTCTTCCATGGCCAGTGCCTGCTGCATTGTAGCACGGATCCATGGGGACCTACCTGAGGTCATATAAAGTGAGGAGCTGCTGGGATTGCTGCTGCCGTGTCATGGAGCTGGCAACATGGAACTGATTAGCAGCTATATCACAGTTGATGTTCTTCTGTATTCATTCATAGGTGGCTCCTGACATCCTCACAGTCCTCTCTGCAATTTGATTTTTGCATATATGCCTGATAATGTTATTTTTCCCCAGGGTTTCATTACCTGCTACCTCCTCCTTGTTCACTTCCACTTCATGGCCCTTGTCCAAGGGAACAACATGAGCCCCAAGCAGCCCCAAGCAGCAGTGTGAACTGAGGAGATAAATTACTTGAATCACTATTTGTGGTCTTGTTTGCTTCTTGAAGAAAAAGAAATGGATCTCTCCATTAATGGGAAAACTTAAATACTGGGCTAATGAAGAATAAACAACCTGGCATTTTTCTAACACTTTGGATCCTGTCCTATATTCTTTAGGTGTTTTTGTGCTACTTACTCAAGGAATAAGGGCCAAAATCCAATAGAATTGTCTTGCTTTGCTTTATTGTTCGCCACTACATTTTATCTTTTATATGCATATAATCATATACCATGTCCTATTTTAATTCTGTGTAAACTGGTGGATTGAACTATTTTATTTTATGTTCTTAAGACAAATTACAAATTATGTAACATTATTTTATTGCATTTGTTTTTATTGTTCATTTGACTTCATTGTTTTGGCATAAGCTGTAAAAAAGCTTTACAGTAGTAGTAAAACAGTTCATTGTACAGTATTAATCTAGCATCTGGTGCAACCTTAACATAAATTCCTTAAATTTAAATTACTATTTTTAAATTCAGTACTGGAATACTGGACTTTCTGAAGGCTTGTCAGTAATACTTCTGAAATTATGTTTATTTGGACAGACTTTTAAAATAAAGGAAAAATAAGGAAATCTCTGATGGCCTTTTGGTAATTTAAAATACTATGAGCTTTAAAATACCAGGGGCTACCTTTTAGATAATATAATTTGGAAAAAACTATACTTTGCATAATGCACTGGGTAGTCTCCATTTTTTAAGTTAGATGACCTTGCATCCCTGTATCAGAAAACATGCTGAAACACAAAAGGTGAAGGTACCTTTAACCATGAAACATTCCAACATTAAGATGTTTTGATATATCCTATGGCAGTAGAAAATTGAACCATAAAGTATTTTATTTATTCCATTTGTCACAGGGTCCTATGCTGACAATGATAACATTTCCCCCCAGCACTAAGGATGTTAGCATCCTATTCAGTTATACTCCAGTCATTGATTGGCACATGCATTTTAGTATCTCCCTGATACTCTGACAGTTGATAAGAAAATATGTTTGTAACTAATAATTGGAGAGGGTAATAATTGTTTGGATTACCCTCCAATTGGATAATTATTGGATAATAATTGGACAAAGAGACCAATTATTAGGAAATAATTGATTAGCACAGATCCTATTGTGACATCAAATATTCATTGGAAAAAATAATTAATTTCTATTAAGGGATTACATTGTGGGATTCAGGCATTATACTATGGGATCCAAATGTTTTAAAATCTAACTGGAACCTCTGGCTACACACACAAAAGAAACAACCATTCATTCATTTTCTTATTTCATATTATTAATAAACAAATCATTAATAATAGATGCACCTATTTCTAAGTACTAAATCCACCACCACACAACCTTTACATTGCACATTTCTATAATGTTCCTGTTGTCCAGGGAAACTGTCTTTAATATCTACAAAATAGTCTACGGCAAAGATAGTTTCCTGCATCATCATCACAAACAGATCAGTGTTGCTTGTGGTTGTTTTATATTTGGACTTTCTGAAGAGTAGTAGTTTCCCCTTCTGTACAGAAACAGGAGGAGGAATGTTACTATACAAATAGCCACTCAGCTTAGTCTTGCATAAAGTACAATATAGTGCTCTGGGCAGGAGCTGATAATGGTGGAAGACACAAAACAGGCATCAGGGTTTTGGAACTATGCAGTTTCAACCTCAAGTCCATGAAACTTGACATTCATACAGACTAGCTGCCATGTTCAACTGGAGCGCCAACAAAATTGCTGATTTTGTTGAGCACATTGGCTGTCACCCAGGGGAGCACTGCTTTCCTGAATTGGAAAGGTTTTACATATCTGCTCAAAGCTTAACAAATGGTTTGAATCCTTTACTGAAAACCAGGTGGAGCCCCTAAGACATGGCAGCAAGAGTAATGGAGAGAAATGAAGTAAAATCTGCAAGGTGCAGAGTATAAATAAGGTGAAGCTGGTAGTGTCCTCAAGGTTTAATTAAAACAAAAGAAAAAAAAGATGGAGCAACTTGTAAACAGCTTTCTTAGGGACCTAAGCAACCAAAGAATAAAATCCTTCTTCAAAAGATACACCTTCCTATGAAGACATAGTGAGAACCCAAGGTCTCTTCATTCTCACTCCCATATCCTGTGCTCAGTTAAATGTAGTGAAATTCACTGTGGTTAAACTGAACAAAAAGCCACCACAAAATCAATTGCAATTAGAAAGAAAGACATTTAAAATATAGTGGGGAGACTTTGATTCTAATTTACACAGTGCAATTTTATAGCACCAAGATTCATAGGTTTTAAGGTCAGATAGGATCTAGCTGATAATTTAGCCTCACCTCCAGCGTGACACAAGATACAGATTCTATAATTCTTTCATCAACCTGTAGTTGAGTTAGTGAAGAACTTATCCATCCTAAATAAATGTTCATTGTAATTAATTACCCTTGTTGCTAAAAATATGTGCCACCTCCTTTCTACTATAAGTTTATCTAGTTTCAACTTCCAAGTATTGGATCACTCATGTCAGCATTTTTCAAAGGAAGCTCTTGTGATTTTTTTTCCATTTTCACATCTTAAATAGAAAACCATTTTTTATGATTCTCTGTAAAAGCTACATATGGTTTCTCTTGCAGGTTTAATGCTCTGGTCAGTCAAATCTGAGAGTATTACAAAGAGACCAAAAGAAAGAGACAAACAGAGACAGTCTATAGCTTCAATTCATCCTTAATCTGGAATACATCCAAACTATTATTTTATTCTTTCCTTATTTCACACACCAAATAGCATTCAAACTGTTCACCCTTCACCTTTAGACCTTTAACAAGATTCCACCACTGAAATGGCCAATGACTGCATTGACAAAGCACATTAGAAAAGAAGAATGAATTAATTCGTTGGTGATGCCTAGGGGGTGCACACAGGTGCATGTGCACCCCCTGAGCTTGGCGGTGCACCCCCTGCAAACAGGTGCCACTGACACTGCTAGCAGTGCCTGGGGCCAGCTGTCGCTTGCCACACCCTCCCTCGCTGCCAATACTGCCAGCAGTGTCTGCAGGCAGTCCCTGATTGCCACTGGCTTCCAGCAGAGTCTGCGGGTGGTCGCTGACCATTGGTTGGCGCTTGTCACCTGTCCCCTCTTCCCACTGCCAAGAGCACTGTGGCCACCTGTGGGAGCTCACCACTTGCTGCTGCCACACTCCCGCTGCCAACAGTGCTGCTACCACCTGCAGGAGCTTGCCATGCCCTCCAGCCTCTGGAAGCAATTGGCATTCATGGATTGATTGATTTAAAAACAAAATGTAATGATTTTGCCTGATGTTGGTAAAACTTTTTCTTCTGCTATGGAATGAAATTCTGTGAAATATACTTTGTCGACAGCAAAAGGAAAAAAGTATATGGTCATCCTCAAATTCAGTTTACCTGAATTTACAAATGTTCCTTCCATGGTTGGCAAGTAAATATTACCTAATAATACAAACTTATACTCCTTATCAAGAATTCATACAACCAAGCAGAAATTGACATAATTCTAGTCTTGATCCAGCATTATTACATGTGCAAAACTTGTGAATGTCTGCAGTTTAGACCATCCTGCATAACTGAAAGACAACAGTCTACAGAAAAGCTGAAGAAAACCATTCATTTTGATTACTAGTACTGCTGGGACTTGGTGTCCAAAAATTGACCAATAATACTAATGGAATTAATGATTTATTGAAATACTTCCTTTACACAGATTAATTTTATATTATTGTTTCAAAAGTATTTGGTTAACAAGCGCTTGCGTATTCATGGCTCTGGATTTAATGGCTGAGAAGACCCCTATCAGACAAATGTTTTGATTCAAGAGGCTGATTATTTATCAATGATCAACAACATATTTTCTAAAAGCAGCTTTATACAGCTGCATATTGAAGATTTTCTGTCAAAACATGTTTGAGCATAATTTCCCATTTCCTTTCTTTGAGTGATTCTAATTCCACCCTCCCAAAAAAAGAAGAGAAAAAAAGGGAAAACAAATTTTAGGGGAAGATAAGCTGAAAATGTGGGTGTTTAGGGCTTTGATTTTTTCAACAAGTAGAATTTTTTCATTGAAAATAAATATTCCTTTTTATTGTTAACATTTCTCATAAGTGTAACACCCACACACATTTGTGGGGGCGTGGAGGGGGCAAGATGGCTCCTGTTGTTCTGGCCATGTGCTCAGCATATGGCAAGCTGGGGCCTGTATCTGAGCAAAATACGTAAAGCCCTCTGGCCTCATTGGCCAGAAGAAGCAGAAGATTCTCCAGGCAGATTGAGTAAGAGAGAAACTGGAGTGTGACTCCCTAATTGGAGTAGGCTTGGGTATATAAGAACCACTCCAGGTATACAAGAACAACTCAAGAAAGGTTTCTCTCTTTCTCCTTGGGCTGCTGAGAGCTGCACAGGTGAATTGAGAGTGCTCCCCATGGAAGGGGTCTCCCCCGTCCTGGTCTTCACTGGAGAGGCAAACCAAAGCTGTGTGATGGGAATGCCCAGATACAGGGAGAGAAAATCTGTCTCAGAGTTTGAGACTCCTACTTCCTCCCTCTTTTGCCTTTTTTCCCTGAGTGGGGGTGTTGATCCCTGGAGTAAACTGATGAGGAGTGGAGTCTTGGCAGTTTTTCTGGCAGTTTTGGTCACACAGGCCTTGAATGAAGTAATACCATGGAGGCATTAATCCCTGGAACAGACTGGCCAGGAATGGGTCCTGGCAGTCACTAGCCACATGGGCCTGGCCCTCTCTGTTTTGTAATTACAGTGTCTCAGCATAGTGGTATAGCTGAAACTGGATGTCCAGGCTGCAGCAATAGATCTGGGCACTTTTTGCTGTTGCACAGCTGGTGCATTTCAGCCTAGCTGTGTGGTTGAACCCCAGCCATGAAGCCTGGCACAGTTTGAGCCAGGGTCAGACCTGGCACTACTTGTTGCTTATCCAGGCCTCAGTGCAGTACATGAACAACACGTGCCCCCAATCAGACTGGGAGCGGGGGGGTGGGGAGGCACGGCAGAGGTGAGAGCACAGTGGCAGGAGCATGGTGACAGTAAGTAGTGAGCTCCCACTGACAACACTGGTGCTGTTGGTGGAGGTGGGGAGGGGTGGCAAGCGCCAACCAGGGTCAGCGACCACCCACAGACACTGTCGGCAGCATCAGTGTCAGCCAGTAGCAATCACTGACTGTCCGCAGATGCTGCTGGTGGTGTTGGCAGCAGGAGGAGGTGGGTGGCAAGTAGCAACTGTAGTGTTGGCGGCACCTTTTCACAGAGGGTCCACTGTCATGCTTAGGAGGTGCATGTGCATCCACGTACACCACTGCCTATGCATTCCCAGTGGTGCAGTATAGGCCTGGCTGGCTTTATGCTGCCCAGTCCAGGCCCAGCGAGAAGGCCTCCTTTTGCCCTTTTTGTAGTTTATACCAAACTAAGCAGTGTGGGTAGGAGCTAGTTGTAGTTCAGGCCCAAACCAAGATAGACCTGACATTTCTTTCAAGTTCTTTTGCAATTTTCTGCCCAGTAGATCTGGTATTGGAATTAGGAATTTTGGGGTGCAGTATGCTAACAAAAGCAACAGTTAACCCCTCAGAGCCATGACGCAGAAGTGGAGGTCAGAGCTGTACCACATCTCCAGGAGCAACAGAACCCCTTGCAATGCAGAAGGACCCATGCTCTCAAGCATCTCCCTACAGCACAGTGGACCCAAGGAGCAGCTCAGGATTCTCCAGTGTTCACCTTACTCTCCAGCCCATTGCTGAAGGGCAGGTATAGGGGTGCAGATCCCCAGAACTACCTGTTGGGAAGCCCCAAGTCCCAAATTGCCTGGGAATGAGTGAAGCTTCCCCAAGAGGGTTCCATCTATAGACTTTGCTTTGTAGTTTATAGTGTTTTAACATTATTTTTAGTGGGTATTTTGTTTTATTTTTATTTTCTGTAATAAACTTAAGTTTAGCATTTGTACTGCTTGTGAGGAAGGGGGTTTTGTTTATACAGGATGCCCCAGGAAATTTAGAGTTCCCAGATTTCTGGGTGGGGGCTTAAGCCACTGGTATAATTTATTCATAGATTCATATATGCCCAGGAGATACAACATCTGTGTTATTAGAGTACCTGGGCATCCCATGCAGTTTGTGAAAAATGGGCTTATCCACATTTTAAAACTCTCCTCAGACACTGCCTTGGAGACAGGGGGCACTTTTCCTCGTGCGCGGATGCATTGTAGCCAGCAGTGTCAGCGCAGACCCAGCTCATCTGGGCTCTGGAGGAATCTACTCAGAACGCCCCAGTGTGCCGCAGCGTCTCGTCTTTCAAAATTGTGTGTTGCGGGAGGGGTTAACTAAAGCTTGAACAAGCTTTAGTAGAAGTGCCCTCACTACCATTTTGAAATGCGGGACGCTGAATAAATGAGATGCTGTGGGTGTTTTAATTAGAGTGGCTCCTGAGAGGTGTATAGGTGCCACAGATCTCACTGGAGGAAGTCTGATCAAGGAAAA
Organism: Caiman crocodilus; assembly: GCA_030014935.1. Lineage (NCBI taxonomy): Eukaryota > Metazoa > Chordata > Crocodylia > Alligatoridae > Caiman > Caiman crocodilus. The sequence goes on along the minus strand of JAGPOW010002514.1, from coordinate 44,868,034 downwards.
TCCAGCCTTTACAAATGTAAACTTTCTGCCCAGCCCTGCTGGCAATACAAGGTTCAGGTCCAAGTATACGGGGTTTTGCCTCAAGCACCCACCCAGAAACCTAGGAAATTTTCATTTTTACTGGGGGATGCTAAAAGAACAGCTCCCCATGCACAACCATGCTGGGTACCAAAAGGATATGAACTTTTATGAAATGAAAAAAAGAAAATAACTAAACCTTATCAAACATAACTATAAAAGAGCCCAACTATTAAACCCCCCCCAACAAATGACCCAAAGATCATCAACCCTTCAAAATATTCAATAGCTAATATTAATTACTCCAAACATTAAACTCCCCAAACTAACACATACCCTAAAATGTTAATTTTTACAAAAATATTCATAGATTTCATAGACATTAGGCCTGGAAGAGACCTTGGAAGATCATCAAGTCCTGCCCCCTGCCCCAGGGGCAGGAAGTCATCTGGGGTCATAGGATCCCAGCAAGATAAGCATCCAATTTACTCTTGAAGATATTCAATGTAGGTGCTTGAATCGCCTCCGATGGCAGGCTGTTCCAGATCTTGGGGGCTTGGACAGTAAAGGAATTCTTCCTTATGTGTGGCCTGAAATGGTCTTGCAGGAATTTGTAATTGTTCAACCTTGTCATCCCTTGGGGTGCTCTGGTGAACAAACATTCCCCCAGATACTGGTGGTCACCCTGATAAACTTATAGGTGGCCATCAGATCACACCTGAGCCTGTGCTTTTCCAGGCTAAAGAGTCCCTTAGCTCTCAGCCTGTCATCGTAAAGTCTGTTTTCCTGACCTCTGATCATGTGCATGGCTGTCCTCTGGACTTCTCCACATCCTTTTTGAATTGTGGAGCCCAGAACTGGATGCAGTACTCCAGCTGCAGCCTCACCAAGGCCAAGTACAAGGGGAGAATGACGTCTCGGGATTTGCTTGAGAAGCATCTATGGATGCAAGCCAGAGTTTTGGTAGTTTCACTAGCTGCAGCATCACACTGCAAGCTCATGTTCATCTTGTGGTCAATGATGACCCCCGAGTCTCTTCCTTCCATAGTGCTAGCCAGTGTAGCACTGCCGAGCCTATAAGGATGCTGCAGGTTTTTCCTCCCAAGGTGGAGAACCTTACATTTTTCAGTGTTAAACACCATCAGGTTCCTGTTCGCCCATTTGCTGAGCCTGTCCAGGTAAGCCTGGATTGCCCCCCTGTCCTCAGGTGTGGATGCTTTGCGCCAAAGTTTGGTGTCATCGGTGAATTTGGCCAGTCCGCTTCTGACTCCAGTGTCTACAGCATTAATGAAGATGTTGAACAATATGGGTACAAGGACAGAGCCTTGGGCGACCTCACTGGTTACAGGGCACCATGACAATTGACTTCCATCAGTTACTACCCTCTGGGTCTGACCATGGAGCCAATTTCCCAGACAGCAGATCATGGTGGACCCAAGGCCACAATTGTCCAGTTTCGCTAAAAGGTGATCATGTGATACCAGATCGAAGGCTTTTTTGAAGTCAAGATATATGACATCAATCTCTTCTCCCTTGTTCAGGTGATAGGTCACTTGGTCATAAGAGGAAATGAGATTGGTCAAGCAAGACCTACCAGCAACAAACCTGTGCTGGCTATCCCTCAGGATGTTGGCATTGGCCAGTCCACTAAGGATGGCCTCTTTAAAAAACTTTTCTAAGATCTTCCCCAGGATAGAAGTCAGGCTGATGGGCCTATAGATTGCCAGATCCACTTTCCTCCCTTTCTTGAAGATAGGCACTATATTGACTTTCTTCCAGTTTTCGGGCACTACACCAGAGCGGCAGGAGTTTTCAAATATCTGTGCCAGTGGCTGGGCTATGATGCTCACAAGCTCCTTGAGTACCCTGGAGTGTAGATGGCCAGGGCTAGCTGACTTGAAGGAATCCAGCCTCTCAAAGTGTTCCTTCACAAAGTCAGCATTGATGGTGGGTAGGGGATCTCCGTCAGTCAGACCTCCTTGTCCTGTAGTGGGCATGGGCATCCCATGGGACTGCTGAAAGACCGACGCAAAGTACCCATTTAATAGGTTGGCTTTTTCCTGGGCATCAGTTGTCAGTTGTCCCATCTGGTTCAGCAGGGGTCCAACGTTGCCCTTGCTTTTCCTTCAGCTCCTCACATATCTGAAAAATAACTTTTTATTGTCCTTAATGCTCAAAGCTAGTTGGAGTATAGTTGCAGCCTTGGCTTTCCTGGTTCAGGTCCTGCAGGACCAGACCAGTGCAGAATATTCCTTCTTGGAGGTGAATCCCATCATCCATCTTTTGTAGGCCTTTCTATTTAGCCTCAGGAGGTCTGCTAGATCCCTGGAGAGCCAAGGGGGCTGCTGTGCCCTCTTGCTGCCTTTCTTCCAAGATGGAATAGAATTAGCTTGTGCATAGAGGATCGCTCCCTTGAGGAGCAACCACTCTTCCTGAACTCCCCTCCCCCTGGGGTCATGGTCCCCTAGGGCCTCATTGATGAGCCTCCTGAGCTTGTCAAAGTCAGCTTTCCTGAAGTCAGGGACTTCAGTGTTGTTGACTGACTTGCCAGCTTTATGGTGGATGGTGAAGGTGATCAGCTTATGGTCGCTGTCACCCAGCTTCCCATCGATCACTAGGTCACTGATTAGGTCATCCCCAGTAGCCAGTACCAGGTCGAGCAGCGCTTTACCTCTTGTTGGCCCGTATACTTCCTGAGTCAAGTAGAGGTCATCAACGCATGATAGAAAGCTTTGCAACCATTCAGATTTTTCTGTGTGATCTTCCCACAAGATTTCTGGGTAATTGAAGCCACCCATGACAACCATGGTCCTGGAGCATGTGGCCTCAGCCAGTTCCTGGGCAAACTCCTGGTCAAGCTCAGGACTTTGGGTGGGAGGTCTGTAGTAGA
>JAGPOW010002514.1:44849494-44865026 GCA_030014935.1 Caiman crocodilus | reverse complement strand
CCATGACAACCATGGTCCTGGAGCATGTGGCCTCAGCCAGTTCCTGGGCAAACTCCTGGTCAAGCTCAGGACTTTGGGTGGGAGGTCTGTAGTAGACTCTTACCATTGTGTCCCCTGTGCCATGTTCCTCATGGATTTTGACCCAGAGAGTCTCCAGTTGTCCACCCTGGTCACCAACATCAGCTTGCAGGGACACGTAGCTTTCCTTAACATAGAGAGCTACACCCCGCCCCTTTTATCTACTTGATCCCTCTGTATAGGGTATAACCATCTATACCTGTGGTCTAGTCATGGGTGGAGTCCTACCAGGTCTTCATTATCCCTATGACATCGTAATTATTTGCGTTAAGCAGGAGGAGGAGTTCCTCCTGCTTATTCCCCAAGCTCCTGGCATTTGTGTACAGGCAGGAAAGAGTCCCTTTGGGGGCTCTTGCCTTGCCCACAGATTGTACCAGGGCTGGAGCAGGGGTGGGCTCCCTTAAGTGCCTCGGCCTGCTGGCTTTGCAGGGGATGCTCAGCAGGTCAGCAGTGGCGGTCCCCCCATCCCCCAGCAGGTTTAGTTTAAAGCTTGATGGAGCAGGTCAGCCAGTCTGGCTGAGAAGAGCCTCCTCCCCAGCAAAGAGAGGTGGAGGCCATCTCTTCCCAGCAGCTTGCTGCCTCTCTTGCCGAAGAGCGGGCTATGGTCATGGAAGCCAAAGCCTTCCCAATAACACCAGTGCCACAGTCTTTGGTTAATAACCTTGATCCTTCTCTCCCTCCTCAGCCCATACCCCAAGACTGGAAGGATTGAAGAGAACACCACCTCTGCCCCCCAAACCCTTTAGCCCTGCTCCCAAATCCCCTTGTTAAAGTATTTTAAAGTACTGTCCACCCAAACACCAAGCACCTGAAAACCTTAAATGCTAGTGTTTCTGGGCCACAGTTTTAACTGCAAAATCCCTACTCTGGACGCTGCCACCTTGCCCCTGCCGAGGGGGAAAGAGGAGTTTCTACCAGGAAAGATTTTGTCACTGCCTGCTACTACTTTGAGGAACTCCACTCAGGTCTGTGCTGCCTCTCAGGGTCACCACCTCTTGCCACTTGGGGTAGCGGTCCCTGCTCTGTGATTGCCACCCAGAGCTGGTGCTGAGTTGTATTGTTGGGGTCTCTGCTGCTCTGACGCTTGGGGTCGGTGCCAAGTGCACCGTTCTGGGATGTCCGTGCTGAGTTGCACTGGTAAGACAGCTTCAGGTGTCTTCCACAAGTGGGGGTTTAGCAGCCTCAATGAGACTGCCCTTAAAGTGAGATTCTATAATGGCTTTCCAGTCACATCCCCAAAGCTTTCCTTTCAGCTATCCCCAACTATCACAGAGCCTTCTGATCCCCCACACAACTGTCTCTTAGGATCCAAGACAGGGTATAGGCACAAACCAGCTCTTAACCTTTTACCCTGAGTACCTAGCAAGGGGATGCAAAACCACAACTTTCAGTTCAGAGATGATACCTTTCATTAGACCAACTAAGAAATGGGACTCAGAAGAACAGACTTCCATGTTTAGCTTCCTCTGCGCAAAAAGGAACTTTATTTCCTACCTATGGGGACTTTTTATCATCTTTAATTTTCCCTGAGCCTGAGGAAGGGTGTGTGTGCCAAAAAGCTTGCAGAAAAAGATATTTATTTTTCAATTTCTTAGCCGATCTAAAAAAAGGTATCATCTCTGAACCTAGAGTTTTGCATTTCTTTTTGTCTCAGACCAATACAGCTACCAAATATGTTCCTGTAATGAGGGGATGCAAATTTACAGTGTAACAGAGCTCTAGTACCAGAGCACATGATCAAAAACACATACACTAGGGTTACATAGCCAAGTTCCTGTGATTTTCCACTGGAGAGAGAGTGCTCAGAACTACCAGAGAACTAGGGAAGCTGAAGACTTTCACAAATCCTTTGCCTGGTAAGCTATGCATTATTACCACTATGAGATATAAATGGAATAAATTACTGTTCCAGAAGGCTGAATATGCTTTATATAGATTACACCAAGATTACTAGGAAATGGGGGAATATGAAGGAAGGTGACTAGCATATAGACTAAAGAGTAAACTCAACCATAACAAAATATCAGCTATAAGAAACTATCTTGAGAATATGACACACATATGACACACAGAAACAAATCAATCAACAGTTCAGCCAATTCTGTTCTAATTTGTACACCAAGAATCTGAATGGTACTATTGAGGAAACAGGTTCCTGGACTTTACATCAATGCAACAAATTTCAGAGATGGAGAAAGAAAGTTAGAGGCTGCTTTGTCATTAGATGAAATAACTTAGACCTTAAAGGACATGATCAATATTAAATCTATGGACAGTGATGGATTTCCTGTGGAGTTCTAAAAAAATTAAAGATATATCATGACCTTAATTACTGAATGTATATAATCATAGAATCATAGAGAAGTAGGGATGGAAGAGACCTCCATAGATCATCTAGTACAAACCAAGGTACGCTACCAACAATTTTATGCAATGCTGTTATTTCTGTAACTCTTAAACCAGGCAAAAATTATATTAATTGTTCTAAATATAGGTGAAATGTTTTAAATAATGTACACACCAAAATCCTAGCTGAAACTTTATGACCCAAATTAGAACAGGTCACGTTTTATTAGGTAGGATTTAATCAAAGAAGATATGGTCTAGATAATGTATATCAGGTTATTGTTACAGTAGGGGCAGTACACAACTCTAAAGTCCCTAATGGCTATTTCAGCACTTGATGCAGAGAAGGCCTTTGATCGTGTGCCTTGGAAATTCCTTTTCTGAGTATTATAAAAGATAGGATTTGGTAAAGAACTGATAAGGTGGATACAGTTGTTATATGCAACTTTCACTTTAAGAAGTATGACCAATAATATTATCTGATCCATTTCTCTTGCAAAACAGGAAAGCAGGATTTGACAAGGATGCCCATTATTTCCCTTCACTGGAACTATTGACTGGGTGGATATAAGATTTTGAAAAGATAGTGAGGTCCATCATTGCATATAAAATGACACATTTTTTCTCCTGTTAAAAATAAACTAGAAGCTTTACTAATTTACTAGGGTCTTAAGGCTTTATTGTTCAGTTTAAGATTGAAGCAAAAACAAATATAACTTAAGTTCAATGAATTAAAAATATGCAGGGCTGTGCAATAGGAGCTATGTTACCAGGAGCAGCCAACAGGCAGCAGAATCGCAGAACAAAGAATAGATTGATTGGCAGAACATCAAGACGATTAAAAAAAAAGAAGCCTGTTAACACCTGTGGAATTAAGTGTTTAGAAGGGATTAGGTAGATTATAATGACCCATGAAGTCAAGTGACTCTGTCACTGCTGCCTGAATAGAAATGCTGCTGCCACTGCCAGACAGGTAGTTTTAAACTTTTGGTGGACCAGGAATCAAAGTGGAGTGCAAGTGCACCAGAGCACCCCTCCTGGATCTGCCCCTGAATAGGCATACATGAATGAGAAGAACTAAATAATAAAATGTAACTGTGGAGCAGTAGGCAGGCTTCTGCAGTCCCTTTGTTTACCTCTCAGTATCTCAATACTCAGCTTCTGCAGTTTAAGTACAGAAGCATCTCTGAACTAAAACCTCTCACCACACATCCCATAAACTATGATGCCATGACACCTCTGTCACTCTCATCTGCTCTGGGAGTGCTGTCAGGTGGAAGGACTGGAGTGTAGTACTATTTTGTCATGTCTCAGAACTGTAAAGTGGCCTCTTGGCTAGTAGCAAGGCTGGATAAGCAGAGATGGATCTCAGAGCTACTTCCCTTGAGCAACGCAAGCCTTGGGCACCCTCTCGTTCTCCTGTGGTGAGGGAGAGATTAAAAAAGGAGCAACTTCACTACTGCCTTTCAAGATATTCCTCTATTTCAATTCCAAAATTTACCAGGATGAAAAGTGACCTGCTTGTTTGCTCCTGGGGATGCTGGCTGGAGTTCATCCTGCTGCTGCTGTTTCAGAGGGAAGAGGGCAGAAGACAGTGGCTGGAGTGTGGAGGAGCAGGGAGACATCCCTTTTGATGACTCTAAGGCACCTGGGAGCTCTGGAAATAGATGCGGCCATCTGGAACTAACCCTGCTGTGGCTGACTCCATGCTGTGGAAAGATAGTAGATCTTTTCCTCAGGTTTTCTAACTGCTGCAAATATAATCATGCTACCCCAACAAGGTTGTGGTTAGGCTTAAATCAATTAGCATTTTTAAAGTGCTTTGCAATTTCTGGATGGAAAAATATGGAAAAATACAGAGCTTTATTGTAATGACTCTAATCTGTCAATGACAGAAAAAATATGCAAACCAGAAGTAATGCTGTGATAAGATACAACATCAAGAATCCAAATGTATAGATCTTATTAGCATTACAAAAATGTGTTATTTTCCAGCATCACAATTATATATATCTATACCAAATAGATACACACACATACACACACACACGTGTGCTGTAAAGCAGCTACCCACATAATTCTTTCCTACCAAAGCCAAATATTTGGACAACCTGCTCTTTGAAGTCGATTTTCCCCTAGCAATATCCTAGTGCTACTGTAGCATTAGGTTTGTGATTGTGTAGTATAATCTCCCTTAGAAAAAAGTGCCTATAAATGGTAAATCTTTGTCAAGAGAGAACCAGCAATTTTTCTTCAGGAATTAGAGAGAGTTAATACAGCAAACTGCTGTGCTGTCAGATTAGAGGTTTTTTAAAATGTGGCTTGGGGGAATAAAACTTAAAAGCTCTCTGAAAACTGTTCTGCTTAACACAAACCATTAAGCCTCTCTCAACTTCTCTCTCACCATCCTCAGTTATTAAAATCAGAAAAAGTAAAGAATTGACAAGATTTTCATCAGCCACTGTGAGTTTTTACAGAGTTTTCTTCACCTGCAGCAAAGCTGGACTTTACACTACACCTAAAATAGGTGTGGCACCAGCCCATCAATATCTGTAGCCTGAGGACTTGGCACAGAACTTACAGCTCCATCAGGTGAGATAAATCCATTTCATTTACTAGTTGGGAATTTTATTTGCCACTCCACAGATTTTTATTGTCCCAAAGTAAACCTATCTATGGACAATCAAGTCAGGAACATAGTACATCAGAGACTTCCTCAGCTACTGAGTCAAGTTCCCTGCTATCCCAGACGGTCTGCTAATTTCCAGTTTAAATGTGTTCAGAGCCAGTTAAGGCCCATTTGTTCTTGTGCCAACATTGTCTTTTATCTTAAGAGCTCTTCTTACTCCTTGACATTCTCCTTCTGATGGGTTTAAATAGAGCGATGGTCTCCCCTGCCAGCCTTTGTTTTGCTAGTTTAAACAAGTCAAGTGCCTTCTAATCTCCCCTCTCAGATAGGCACATCAACCCCTTGATCATTCTATAATCTTTCTCTTCAAACCTGTTTGAATGTATTTTTCTTGAATATGGGTGCCCAAAAGTGAACACAGTATTCCATGAGAGGTCTGGATGTACTTTCAGGTAATGACCTGAATATTCTACTATGTCTACTGAAAACAGCTTGTCAAATATAATCTAGGATTGTATTTGGCTTTTCATATCTACATCATACTAGTCATGACTCAGTTATTTTATAATCTCTCTCTTCTGTCATTTCCAGCTCACCAGTTGATCTCATAGTTTTCCAAACACTGCACTGAATTTGGCAATTCTGTAGGGGTGTGGGAAGCGGCCCCTATTCAATTTGAGTTCAGATTTGGCCCAAATCAGGGACAGTAATTCAATCTGTTGATTCAGATCACTGTCTCTGGTTTGATTTGGCCGGATTCAAATCCAAAGATTCAATGCTGATTCAGAAAATCAGCAATTCAGACATGGACACAGCTTTAAATTTTTTTTCTACATACCGAGGTACTAGCACGAGTTGTGAATGCTGAGATGCTGGGGCATGTCCCACAGGAGTGCTGGGGGACCTTCCACGCGCTCAGCGGTGAACTTCTGGTTCCACTGGGGAGTGCACTGGAGGGTCCCCCCACATCCTCCTGGCTCAGTAATCAGCCATGGAGGAACCCCAGGTGCCCACCAGTTTCCAAGCTGGGGAGGCACAGGGGGGCCCCTTGGCTCACTCCCTGGTGAACCCAAAAGTGGACCAGAAGTGCTACCAAGCATGCTAGGGAGCCCCCCCCCCCCATGCATCTGTGGGATGCTCCATCTGCCCCAGCACCACAGCATTCATGAGCCACTTGCTACCTAGAGGTATGTAGAAAAAACATGTAAAGCTGTGTCCATGTCCGAATCACCAAATCTTTCTGAATCTCTCCAAATCGATTCAGAGGGTTCTGATTCGAGTCAGAGAGATTAAAGGGTCTTTTGCTTCAGTTTGGATTTGGAGATTCAGCCACTGAATCAGGCCAAATCTCTGCTGAATCAAGTCAGGGACTGAAGCTTCGCACAGCCCTCCAGTTCTGTTAGAATTTGTGCCATTGGTCATGGAATCACATGCTACATGATTTTGAGATAGCTGAAACTGGGATCTGATTGGAGTCCCTATCCAGCAACTTTGGCTTCCAGCAATATATAAATGCTTGTCTGATGGAGGATCTTAATCTTTGTGACAGCAATAAACAGTCCAAAAAATGAACACTCATTTGTAAAGCAATCCACCATGGTTTGTATTGCCTCTGTGAATGAGCAATGAAGACACAATCATCAGACAGTAAAAGTGCACAGATAAGTTCAAAGTGAGTTTTGCTTGAAGTGACTTCAAATTAAACAGATTTCCATCAGCCCATTTTTGGAGTCTCATCTTTTTTAGTCCTATTCTAGTGTCAAAAATCCTGAAATGAAGTCACCAGAATGACAAGAAATAAAATCCTGAAAAGGCTTGGACATATTTTACCATCCTGATCTCTTGACAGCATGCCATCTTGAAACAGCTTCAGCATTGTGAGAAGTTTGCTAATGCATTCGAGAGAAATCTTCTGCAAGTCTTCTACGTTCACATAATTAAGTGTTTCATGGAGGCCAACAACATACAGTTCAAATTCTTGTTTTGCTTCCTGCATTTTTCCTGCAAATGAAACAAAAGGCATTTTAATTATTTCTTTTCCCTTCCTAAAGTTGTATTGGTTACCAAGCAAAAATCTTTTGGCAAAATAGGCTAAAAAAATCAATTTAATATAATTCTAACAAGGATCTTGGCAGCAATCACAAGCAGAGAGTCCCTCATGATTTCATGCACGTTGCAATTACTTTTCTCCTTGTAAATGCATCACAATGAAAGCATATTTGAATTTTTGTGGAATAATTTTCTTGAACCATGTAAAGCTAACAGCATTCTGTGAGAAGTTGGATGATGTGGCCACTGCAAAGCTTGCAGACTAACTTGGGATCCCATTAGAATCTGGTGCTTTGCCATTAAAAAGAATTTGGATCTTGTTTACAGCTTCTCCCACTGAAAGTTTTGCGGCAAAAACTTCATTAGTACTGTACTGGGGCAAGAGCTGTGTCACTAATTAAGAGTTCTTTAGTAAAAGACATTTCTAGATGTTCTATTTATCTTTGTAGGATGCATTTGTCCTTCTTGGTTAGGAGGACTTGTCCTTGGGAGTTCATGATTAGAATGACACTGCTTCAGACCATGCATCCGTGCAGTCTGCTGAGCATGCAGCTATTCAGTGTATTCACTTCTGGCTGCAAACATTTTCTAATTTATGAGTAATTGAAGAGGCTACATCAGGTTAAATTTGGCTACAGTTTGCTTTTAAGCAACTTTTTAATTGGATAAATTTATTTTTGTTCTAAACCAGTGGTGCTCAACCTTTTCTGCCTGGTGGGCTGGCTTGGCAGTGCCCAGTCCATATAAAGAGGGTCACATCAAGTAGAGGCAATTCATCAAAGACCTACACAAGAATCCAGCCAGTGTTCCTGATCTGGCACCTAGGCAGGCACAGTGGGCACCAAATGACTGTATTGAAGGGTGCAGGGCAGAGGCTAGTCTCAATGTAGCACCACAAACGAAAGGCGCTTGACCCAGCCCCGTGGAGCAGCAGGGGACAGGGAAAGGAGATTATGGCCAGGAGTGAGCCAACCCTGCAGGTGGGGATGAGGCACGGCCAGACCCCAACCCGGCTGCACAGGGAATGGGGACGTGGCCAAGCCCTGCAGGGGTCAGAGGCATGGCCAGGCCCCAACCCAGCCCTGCAGAGAAGGGAAGAGGGCATGGTCTGGCCCTGTTGGAGATGGTGTGGCCAGTCCTCAACCTGGCCCCAGGGTGGCCCATTGCCAATCCAGAAACAAGGGGAATGGGTGGGTCCTGGCCCCACAGGGAAAGGTCTCGCAGCCTGGCCTAGCCACAACCAACTGTGTTTGCAGAATTTGGCAGGGGAGAGGGTGGCCTGCCAAATTTTTGGACCCATAGGGAGATCCGTGGGCTAGATGCAATGGCTCCGTGGCCCAGCGGTTGAGCACCCCTGTTCTAGATGGACCATTTTTATGTCAGCTCTCAGTTGATGCAAAGTAAGCTTCTACATGTAACTTTCTGCAGGGTGGGGCTTCTAAGGGAACCAGCAGCTCTTGTCAACACAAAGCTGTATTGTTGAGAAGTCTAAATTAAATGTGATTACACTGGCAGAGACTACTTAATAAGTTCCTTTAACAATCAAGATGGTAGGGAATACATTTTTATGCTTACACTATCATAGATATAATTTCATTTGTAATGAGACAAATGGATGTAAATTTGGAAGGCCTGTGCTGGTTTGATGTTGGATATAACTTCTATTACTTGCATATTCTATTACTTGCCAGCCTTCTGAAAGTACTTCTGTCTATAAGGAATGTGACACAGATTGTCTAATGGTTAGGCCTCTGGGGAAGGGCAGGAACTAACCATAGGCCAAGTCAGGGGTCAGCAATCAGAGACTAAGTTACCAAGAGACCAAGCTCCAAAGAGAGATCCAGAGGTAGCGTTCAAATCACAGGCCAAGTCAAGGTTCAGAAGTCAAACACTAGTGCAGAAGTCAGGATGAGTCAACAATCAAATGGAGTTACCAGACCCAGGGAAATATCCAAATGAGACAGTCAAGGAACAGAGCCAAACAGGGTCAGAGAGGTTTACCAGACAGACTTTCAAGAGCACTGTGGACTGTGCTGCAGCCTGCCGCTACAGGTGGAACTGAATGTGGCTGCTGAGGAGAGCAGCTTCCTATCAGGAGACGCAGACAGTGGCCTGCTCATTTGCTGGTTAGGGTAGGCTGCAAGTTAAAGACCCCAGGCTGGTGTCACCAGCTAGGCAGTTAGCCCAGGCTTGGCTATCTGTTAGGGCCTCAACACCCATTTCTGCTTTAGATTCTAAACTCAGTGATTTCCCTGCCAATCCCAAATGAGCGTTGAAATCAGCGGTGTGACACTGGTGTAAATGAGACTGGCATTCCAGGAACACAGGTATGCCACGCAGAACACAGCTATGTGTGTTCTCTAACGGTCCCACTATCCTGCTAAACAGCAATGTGTCAAAGCACTCTCTAAACAACAAACAGACTCCAATCCAAACAATTACATTACCTTTACAACACATATAGGGCTACTCTAGCCTCAACTGGCTAATATCCACAGCATCCTGTGCACTGAAGAGTAGAACAAAAAGGGTGACATTGCTAACACGTCTAGTATTTCCCTTTAGATGAATGAAGTATTTGCCATGGGGAACTGTACTCTTGCCATGGGGTAGATTCAGTGTTGTGCAGGATCATTACAATTAGCCAATCACAAAGACCTCCCCATGTCAACTTATATGTATAAAAGGGAGTTTTAAGGTACAGTAATTTCACACCAGGAATTTATAAATTCAATACTTTTAATAGACTGACAATTTTTAAGATTATAGGGATCGCTTTTATCCTCTTTTCTGACTGCCTGCTCAGAGGCCAAAGAAACTCATCCAACAATTTCTGCATGAAGACTTAACTTCCGTTTGAGCTATAGTTTATTGTTTAAAAAGAGAACAAGTTTTGATTTCAGACTTTACCCCATTCCTAAATAAGTGAATCCAATGATTAATTACCTTCACTCTCAAAACCACGCTCCTTTTGTTTGTAGCCAAAATTCATTTAGGTTTGGCTTCTACCCCTTAATTTTGTTATGCCCTTTCCTTGCTATTTTTGTTGTGAACTACAGAACTCAGCTTTTGACATTTGGGCCTGCTGGTGACCTACTGACATTTGACAGAAATCATATTCATGGAGATTCTTTAATAAAAAAAAACAAAACGTTCTGTGTATTCATGAGCCTGTGTGCGTGGGAATGCACATGCACCTGCCTAATGCTAAATGAGGAAGAAAAGAGGATTCTCACCTATTAAAATCTAAATAAACTGAAATTTACATGGTTATTATTTTGGATAAGAGGAAACAACACTGCTTTCTGTGGTCATGTCGATTTTTAATGTTTGATTTCAGGTTCTGTAAAACATTGTTTTCCTCTTTGGCACTATATCATAATATTAAAATTATTATACTAACTTGACCACTAGGGAGCACCAACATATAAAATATTTTAGGGTTTTCATCTAGCAAAATGAAAAAATTACAAGAAGATATGTCCAGAATTTTGCAAAACCAGCCTACTTAATGTCTTATCCTTAAAAATTGCTCATAGAGTCATTAGATAAGGATCCTAGGACTAGAGACTTGCATTTCTTTGATCAAGAGTTGTGCAGTAGCTTCTGTAAAATTAGTTAATATTCCCTTTCCATCTTTTATTAGACTGGCATCTTTATCACAGTCAGCAAAGAAAACAAGACCTCTGGAAACTGAATTGTGCTTTTTGCCTTAGACAGTCTCTCTCAGTCAAATTTGAAGAACATTTCAGGGCAGCCTGGGAATAAATATGATACTTATTCTGTGATGAATCAAAATGTTGGGTTCCAGGGCCTTTACTTTAGAATTTGTCATGTATACTAAAATATTTTTATATAGATGATCTGATACTATAGAGTCAGATATTCAGTCTAAGTGATAAAGGACTTTTAAAAAGCCATATAAATTGTTCCGTAGTAACGTGGTCAATACGTTTAAATCAGGACCATATGCTAAGTATCCTTGTTATTCACTGTATGTTATGATGACATACGAAACTTGGCTAAATAATGTACGTCAGAGATAAAGGAAAAAAACTCTTTCCCACCCTTCCCTTTTCGCTCCTGTGCTGGAGCAGATGAGGAAGAAAATCACATACTAGAAAAAATGTTATCATTTTGATATAGATCCACATGGCTGCAAAAGATTCAGAGAAATGGTTGAAGCTTAATGTTTAGAAGAGAAGAGACAATCAAGTAGGTATTACGTGGTCTCAGGACACTTGGAGATTGCCCAAACCAGTTATTAAACCTCAGTTTCTCCAATCCTTGTTTAACTAAGCTTCCTCTGATGTGAATCACAGTGACATCCCCGAACATGAATAATTTTCCAGTCATTCCCTAGTTATCCAAATCCTACTTATTTATAGTTTTGATGTCCCAGAAGCATATAAGTGGAGCAAGGTTGTTTATGATGCATCATCATTGCTCGACTATCTAGGCACAGTGTGGTAAATGAAAGACAGCCTCAGGGTAAACTCAACAATTCTTTGACCATATAGGTTTCAGACATCAGATGCAGCACTGATGTAAATTTGATATTTCAAATCTCGGGGTGAATTTCTAACAATGGAACAGCATTTAGCCTTGAATTTTTAGTTCACTGGCTGCATATGAATCATAATACTTTATATAAAATTATTTTCTCTGGCAAGCTGGACTTATAAACAAGACAGCTTGACCATGTTGCCTGATAGCCATTGCTATATAGGAGGGTCAAGTGTATATCAATCTGTATACTGTTCGTGGACAGTATCTTCTGTGACTGATTGCACAAACATACATATTGGACAGACACAAATTAAATTCTCAAGGTAAATATTCAGCAAGCTGTCAAAAGCACCACGCTGTAGGCTCCAGCAGAATTGATTAAGTGGGTGATATTATATTGAATACAGTTCTGCTGACATGATGATTAGCACTATCCATGCCTGTTACCATAATGAGTACATGAAGGCTACAAACAATTCCATTGTCAGCAAGCATGACATTTTGCTGCATATTCTCCTGTTGTATTACAACCTGGGGAATACCACTGTACGGTGCCAGCACTTTATTACTGTATCTTGATGGAGAGTACACTCTGCTCTGTTCCAGAGACGGTAGCAAAAGCTTTGCTAAAATCAAGGTATACCACATCCACTAGTGTCCCCACATCCACAGAACCAATCACCTCATCATAGAAGGCGATCAGGTTGGTCAGGCATGACTTGCCTCTGGTCAATCCATGATGACTATTCCTAATCACCTTTTTCTCCTCTAGGTGCTTAGAAATGGATTTCTTGAGGACCTGCTCCATGATTTTTCCAGTGACTGATGTGAGGCTGACTAGTCTGTAGTTCCCTGGATCCTCCATTTTCCCTTTCTTAAACATGGGCACTATATTTGCCCTTTTCTGATTGCCCAGGATCTCTTGATCAACCTGACTTTTCAAAGATGATGGCCAGTGGCTCTGCAGTTACATCAGCCAACTCCCTCCGCACCCTTGGATGCATCCCATCCAGCCCCATGGATTTGTATATGTCCAGCATTTCTAAATAGTCCCTAACCTGTTCTTTCACCACTGTTGGCTGCTCCCCTTCTCCCCAAACTGTGCTGCCAGATGCACAGTCTGGGAGCTGACCTTGCCTGGGAAGATGGATGTGAAGAAGGCATTGAGTACTTCAGCCTTTTCTGCATCCTCTGTCACTAGGTTGGCCTCTCCCATTCAATAGGGCACCCCCATTTTTCCTGATCTTCCTCTTGTTACTGACATATTTGTAGAAACCCTTCTTGTTATCCTTCACATCCCTTGCTAGCTGCAACTCCAATTGCACTTTGATAATATGTATGACACATATTCTCTTTGTAACAAAAATGAAATACATAATGAGATGCAGTAAAATGGCTCCAGATCACTTATGAATTATGTTCATTTCAAGGCTAGATCCATCATTTGAAGAAACCATTGAGAGCCAATTTCAATACTGCATTGCAGCAAGGCTGAGCAAAGGGGCTAAACAGTACAGAGATCCCTTAACCTGAACCTCTTTGGCATATCCTGGAACAGGCACACGTCTTCTAAAGTGAGACAGAGGGAAGCAAAAACTGGGCAAGTTTTAGGTGGAAGACAACGTTTGGGGATGAAGAGACATATATGAAATGGATATATACTTCTGCAAATCTATACAAGGAAAAGGGAGGCCTATGACTTGAGAGCTTCCCTACCAGGGGGTCAGGACTGGAAGGAATGATAGGAATTTGGGGCATTAGGAAGGGCAGCATGGAAGGGCAGCTGTGAGGATAAGCATGGGGCACGAGGAATGAAGGCATCTCTCACTCCCATGTTCTCCTCTCCTATGTGAGTGTGGACACATGCTGGGATCTGCCTGGAACATCCTAAAACTTCCTTCTACCATCCATCCCTTACCGTAACCAAGGGCCGTTATAGACATTACATTTTTCTAGGTTTAATCCAGAGTACACTATATACATGTGGACATCTGTAGTCCAAATGAAAATTGGCTCCAGTCCAACTGAACTTCACTGAATGAGGATTAAAGTTAATGCAGACTAGGGCAATGCAAATTAGGCAATTTAAACTATATTAATTAACATGTATACATGTATACACAGTGTTGTCTGTAGGAGAAACAGTCCTTAGGAACTGAGATAACCATTCCTTAGGAATACAGATAAGCATTGCAAATATTAATCCCTTCAGGGGAAACTCAGTTGGGTTTTCACAACACAACAGAGGCACAGTCAGGCACAAAGTAACACCTTTATAAAGTCAAATGTGCCAACAACATCACTGTGACTAAGTATCAGTGTCCTAAGCCCCTTGCCTTGCCCAAGCACATGAGCAACACCTCTTAATCATCTAGTAACCCTTAATTCTAATTGAAATTTGATTCCAACTGTGTGATGCAGATCAGTTAACACAGTTTAGGAAGTGGTGAGCGTGTCTACAAATGGCCCAGGATCCCTGCCTCACAGGGTATGTCTGAGCCCCTCTTCCTGCTTCTGCACCCTTTTTAGGGATCTGTGCCATTCTCCCTACCCCACTTGGGAGCCAGAGTCTACAGAGGTCCTGCTGTTCTGGGTGCCTTGAGCACTTCTCTCACCCTGCTTTTCATGTGCCAGGTTTTAAGGAGGCCCCACCTCTCTGTCCCATATGGCGTACTCTGAGCCCAGGATCTGGAGGGCCCTGAAAACCAGAGTGTGCAAAGTGAAGGCACTTGCCATCTGTGCATGTGGGTGAGAACTGGCTAGAGAAGTCTGCAAGAAGTGGTTGGCATGGAAGAACACCAACTAGGCTGCTGAAGAGGCCTGACAGAAGCTGAACAAGAGTCCCAGTAGGGCAGGAAGGAGCATGGTATGGCACAGCGCCAAGTTCAGTGCACAGTTTGGACAGCACAGCCAGAGAAGTAGGAGATCATCCGTAAAACTGTTGCCTGTGATAATGGTATGAAGCAGGAGAGAGGGCAAGGTTGCAAAGAGCAGTGTGCTAATAGTTCCTAAAATGCTAATAACTTAATGGGACAGAAAGGTGGGGGAAGGGGAGCTAGAAATAGTGGAGGAGGCAAAATGTTGTGAAGGGATGATGTAGCTGGGGGTGGGGACACATCAGTTTTCTCTTGCATGCTTAAAGTTACTGTAAGCACCATGTAATAAAACTGTCAGGATTTTGGAAAACAGACTATGCCTGCAATCTCTCTCGCTACCTCTCTTAGCTGCTATATGCTCTATACATTTCGGTGGGCATCCAGAATCCTCTTCCACTAGACACAAATGTATAGAAAGGGGGCAAAGGGGCAACTGGGAATCACACACCATCCTTTACCTTTGAACCACCATAGTATCTCAGCTGAAAATTGACATGAAGACCGCAATTGCCTCAATGATCACTAACTGCTCCAAGAAATATTTTTCCTTTTGTTTAAATACTTGAAAGTATCAGTGACAAAAAAAATAAATCATTAACTTAGAACTTAGCTTTCCACATCACATGATACCAGGATATTGAATTCACCAACACTCAAGACTTGTGATAACCAGGACATGAAAAGGTGTAGCCTCACCTCTTCCCTCATTGACTGAAGTCTCAATAATGCCTGCACAGTCATTACTGTGCAGTCATTTAGTAGTTGTATAAACAAGTACAGTAGTGGCGCTGAGCAGCTTTTTCACGATGGTGACTGCACAGTAGCCTGAGACTACTGCACAGTGGTGTCGCGTCATGCTTTCTGCCATGCAACAGTACCGCTCAGTAAGTGCTGACAGTCCCAATGACCATAAACCCTTACACCTTGCAACTGATTCAGTGTACACTGTAGTGAGCATGTTTGTTATTGCCCTGAAATAGAATAGTTTTCTGATAGCATACTGTTAGGTTAACAATAATTTGGATTATTAAGAAGTATTAGCTTT
>JAGPOW010002514.1:44816103-44849394 GCA_030014935.1 Caiman crocodilus | reverse complement strand
GTGAGCATGTTTGTTATTGCCCTGAAATAGAATAGTTTTCTGATAGCATACTGTTAGGTTAACAATAATTTGGATTATTAAGAAGTATTAGCTTTGCAGGTGAATACAAGGCATGACCTGTGGCCTAGCAATGCTGCTGACCACAAGGCAGAATGATAGCTAAGGCTTTGCTTGTGTCAAGTAATCATTTTAAATGTGTTAAGCATTTTCTGAGTAAAATGCAGCAAGTGGATCTGTGTCTGTGTGCTGTAAAATCAGCTACAGCAAGGAACAAGATAAGACAAGCCTTTGTTCTAAGTACAGTGATCATGTCTTTAAGAAGTATCTACCACTGCAAGTTCTTGCTAACCTATCATAATGTTACTGTTACTTAACTGTTAGCTTTTTAAAAGTGCTAGTTCAGCTTAATAGAAATATGCCGTTGTGAAGATCTGTGAAGCACCCCCCAAGTATTGCTTTTGTTAACCCTGTAGTCTTGCCTTGTTGTAAAAAGTATAAAAGATTGCCCCACCCTTTAGGAGGGGCCATTTTGCCTCTTTGCTGGCTTACTGGTCATTGCTTGAGCAAATATACTGCAGTAAAACTTTACCCATGTTGTCTGGTTCCTATGCAGCTAGACAATGAACCCCAGGGACTTTTCTCCCACAACAACACAACGCCCTATTGGAGAGACCTATAGCAGCTCTCATGTGCACCTCTCTCCTTAGACTGTACAAACAGACACACCTTGGGGTCAAGCAAGGAGGAACAGGCATCCTTCAGAGGAGCCTGCCCCTCCTAGATTGTCTTGTATCACAGTCACAGCCAAGCAGCCCCAGCTTATTACTCCACCATTCATTACAGCTCCATTTCACACGCTGAATGCAGTTATGGCACTTACAGACAATTTCCATTACTTCTGAGAGCTGGCAGTAGGGAGAGTTAAGCATGCCTGGGTAGGTGCCTCCAGAAACTTGAGTTTTGCTTAACTTATTATTTTGTAAAGACATAAGGTAGCACAGGGCAAGTTGTGTTAATGAGCTTGGTCATCATTAAACAGGTATAAAACAATTATAGCTCCATTTAATGGAATTACAATTTCTGATTTGATCTGGCATGAGTTCAGAATTAGGCACAGAATATTTAGCTTTTATTTGCATGTGGTAACTAGATGACTTCCGGATTGGCTATCAAGCCATTTACCTAAAACACCTGTTTAGATTTAAAAGCCCATTAGCAGTAATTGAGCATTGTGACCATCTGATTCCTGTCAAAAAGCTTAATTTGTTAAGTTTCCAGGTCTGTTTCCCAGCAGACAAATGCCCACATTACAAATATAACCAGTTAGCAACCCTCTTGGCAGCCTCAGCACCTAGGTCAAGTATCAAATAGGCATTAAGACTGAATCGAATGTGAGCTTCTCATCTCTTAATCTGGATCCTCCATAGATGGCCAGCGCTGAGACAGTTTATTTTGTCCCTGTTCTGTAGGAAGACAGGAGACTCAAGGTATTTTCATAATTGCTGATGTCCATACCCATGGCAGGAACAGCTAATCCATGGGGCTGTTTCTATAATTCAACCCAATAAAGGAAATAAGAGAGGCATCTGTGCTTTGTTTACAGCTCCATTAGCCTTTTTTGAACTGTAAATTACTTGGCAACAGCTGGGACAGAAGAAGAAAACAATGCTGGATGCCAAAGTATGAACATCATGGCCAATTCAACCCTTTCAGGTTTTATTATCTACAAAGTTAAAGCCTATTTGAATACTTAGCTCTTGTAATTATAAAACTCATTAGTACCAGTCAACACATTTAGTACATATTTAAATACAGCACAGACTATTGTAAAAATACATTACAGTGCTTTATAAGATTTTAGCTGGAAGAGCTGTGACCAATTTACACTGCAGTCTAGCTTTAGTACCTTATGACCCAGTCCAGCTTTTATCCTGTTTATTGTTCTTCAAGGAGTAAACAGACAGCTTAGCTTAGGTATGACTGTGTTTTAGGGGCCTATTAATATGTAAACATTTATTTTAAATTTTTTGGAGGTAAGGGAAGTATTAATAACAGTCATTCACTTTTCCCTTCCATTTCCAGCCACCTGTTCCAACTGCAGCTGTTCAGAACAACAGAAGCTTTAGGAGGAGAGAGGAAAGAAGGTTGTCTGCAAGTGGCAGCATCAGGAAGTATCACGCAATGTTGCATCTGGACCATTATAAGTAGCATGGTTGTGTGTAATTATGTTAATTGCATTTAATTACACTCTGTGACCTGAACATGCTGTTTCTCAGGGATGCTACATAATACACTATCAAGTTAGTTTAAAAAAGTAACTTGAACAAATGTGTAGTTAGATCTGTATTACTGTGGCCTTACTCTGACTATAGGGTATGCATGTGTACGCTCACACACATTACAAATCACTCAGAGGAGAAAGAGAGACAACTGGGAGATCCTTCAACACAGTATTTGAAAGGTGTTTCATTTTGGTTTCAAGGGCTTGCAACCAGTTTGCTTTCCTTCCAAATGATTGATAGAAATGAAGTTCAATCTCCTGTCCATCACATTCATTCAGGTCTGTATTGAAAGAGGTGTGGAGCTTCTGGGGCCATTGATGTAGTTTATGCCTTAGTCTCAGAAGGTTACAAGTAGTAGGTAGTGTCCCCAGTTTTGGATATAAGGGTAGTGGTAAGAAGTATTACAGGATATTATAAAGAGCAGCAATATTTGCAGAAATAATAAATAATTTTTACAAATATTTTTACCACAAATATTAAATGGAATTGTGGTTGGCCCATGTCAACCTTCTTTATAAAAGGTAGTGCTATATCAGCCAAGCTCACAGAGTCCTAATCAAACTGAAACCTTCCCCAGGATTCTTCTTGAATTCTGTTGTGGTTCTATTTACTGCCACAAAATTATGATGGCCTCCCAACCAATTTATTCTCATTTGTGGCTAGCATTAACCTCATTTGTCACAAAAATCCTACCGTCTGTGCTTTATCGCCATATCCACCATTTTCATCCTTCCAACTTCCCCAAAAACACCTGGATGCAGTTTTTAAATAAAGCATTTCTTGTCTAGTCTGTTTCCCTCTACATATGGCTACCTTTTGCTCTTCCCAGTAATTGTACTGTGTTCTTCACCATCAAGTCAGCAGAAGATAAATGAGATTCTTTACTGAGTTGAGTTATTGCAAATCCAGAGGAATTGCATGGAATGAATTCAGATTTACATCAGTGAACCTGAGTCAGAATATACCTTGCTATATATGGCTAAAATGTCTTTTCAACACAATTAAAATAGACATTCGATCTTTCCATCAGTAACAGGTCGCCCTTTCCAGTGCCATCTTCCTAGTAATGCGCACCTTGCATAGGGCACCCTTGGAGCCTTCTTTGGGGTTCTTATGTCCTGCCCTATACTCGTCTGCCACGTCTTGATGGAAATTATTATGATGATGTTCTTGCGAGCAAGAGGCTGCCTATTGTATTGTGTAGGTTGGGGCCTTTCCCCTACATGGGCCTGATTCTTGTTTTTCTCTAGCTAGGCCTCCCCATCTAAACCCATTAAACAGGGTTCGACTCCGAGGCTCTAGCCTTTTCCATTGTCTTGAGGCTCGTGGCCCCTTCTTCTGCTCCAATCTGGAGCCTGGCCCAGAGTCCTGGGTGCTGGCCTCACAGCCAAGGGCCGCAAGTTCGATGTCAGGGGACAACCCCAACTTGGCACCCTCTCAGTCCAAAAAAACCAAAACAAAACAAGACTGCACCACAGGTGTACTAGACCTCCCTGGCCTTTTTAAGATTGTGCCTTCAGGTGCCGAGGGTGTGTTCCCCCAAAAGCCGCTCCCTTGCTGGTGCTGGGGTCCCCACTCCATAGTAGGTCCCCCCAAAATGAGGCCTCCTCCTTCCCCTAATAGTCTCACCCAAACCGCTGGACTTATTCATTAATCAAAAAAGAAAAAAAAATAAACAGTCCCATCCATGGGTAATAACCGCCCCCAGCTAATATGAAGAAGAAAAAAGCCCATCATGTCTGCTTACATTCACAGGGTCTGTGCTTTGGCTCCCCACCATCAGCTCACGTCCTTGCTGTGATGTGGTTGCCTGCCTCTCCGGGGCTTCTGTGGCTCCCCTCTTCCCACCTTTGGGCCACTTCTTCATGGAGGTCTCTGAGGCACTCCTTTCCCTTCAGCAGCTACCACCCTAACTGCACCTCGGCCTGGGGTTTTATAGTCCTGCCCCTTCCAGTCAGTTGGAACCTCTTCCTTTAGCATTTAACCTCTTCCTTTCCAGCCCTCCGTGCCCAGAAAGTTCTGACTTTAAAGGGGTAGACGTGCCTTCTGGTAACAGGGCTAGGGTCCCCTGTTACATCCATCACAAAGATCAAAATCTTTATATACCTGGCTACTCAAAGACCCACATTGTCTCCACATGGTAATATAAATTTGTCTATTCAAGTCTGGCTTGGACCACTGCAACAAAAACCACTACAGGCATCCCACATCTTACGCTAATTTAACTTGCGTGAATTCACAGTGGGAAGGGGAGGCAGGGCTTGAGTCTGCATGTGGTGCTGCAGCTTACCTGGAGGCCAAGCCACCACCACACTGCCAGCGGTGACTGCCTCTGCCTCCAAAACTTCCCACCACCACCATGGAGCCATGGCCAGAGCTGTGTGGCCAGCCGCTGGGCGTGGTGGTGGCCAGGCAGCACACAGCCATCCCCACCACCCTGCACTGTGCCACTGCTGCTGGCCGCACAGCTCTAAGAGCAGCTCCGTGGTGGCGGCAGGAGGTTTTGGAGGCAGAGGCAGTCACCGCTGGTATGGTAATATGCAATTTCACTATATGCGATTTTCACCTTTACGTGCTGCCTTTAGAATGTAACCCCCGTGTAAGATGCGGGTTGCCTGTATTTAATATTCATCAGCTTAAGGTATGCAATTTCTTCTCTTTCATGTAACCTTTTGCACATTATTTGCCATTAGGTGGAAAGATACACTGCATTTAAGAGTTTTTCTCAGGGATCCTACATAAGTCTATCCCAACCAGTCCAATAAAAGATATTACTCAAAAAAAAATCCTTGCTTTTGGACAACACCCCAAAGACTGGACCAGAAGCTGCTAGAAAGCATGAGCTATGCCACTTGACTATCTAGCTGGGTTTGTAACAGACTGTATTCACTGTGGAACTGGGGACCTGTAGCACACATTACACATGCAATACAGCACAAATGCTGGTCAGCTAAATCGCTAGTTCTCAGTCTTTTGAGTCTCCATGGTAGTTGTGCCTCTTGATGCCCTAAACGCACATTGAGACTCCAGGAGGAGCTCTTCAACAAGTGGAAGAAGACAGTTCAGGAATATCAGCCATATAAAGACAGACAGATTCAGAGACACATTTATTTTAGGTCTCTGAGTTCTAATCTTTCTATCAAAATAATTGTATTAAAAATAGTGTAACCCATGAAGCTTCTCTTTAGTTACTGCCCTATATAGTTAAGTGATTTTATTTTTGTAACATTCCCTCTGCCTCTCCTCATCTGATCTTCTTCAGCTTTTCCTATGCTTTGTCTTTAAATTAATTCTAGGAAGCTGTTCTGGGCAGGGACCTTGGTTTATATGTATCTGTAAAACAACTATATGGCTCTTTGTAAGTAAAATAATGAGATTCCCTGTTGTTATCCAGGCTACTTCACCAATGTCTCTACTTTAGGGATGGGCAGAGGATTAACATGGCCTAAGTAACAGCTTAAAAAAATAATTAGAAGTGTAATGTTCAAGGGAGAGATTTAGACAGTCAATTCCCACTGAAATTAAATGGGAATTAAATTTTCAACTTCTCCCAGGGAGAAGTCCAGCATGACTCCTTTATGTCCCTTACTGCAGGAAAAGGCCGATTCAGCACTGGGAGACTTAAACCACATGCACAGCAGTCAGGGGCAGCTGGAGCCAGCTCCAACAGAACCACAGGAGTTCTGGTCCTCTTGAAAAGGGGTAGCTGGTCTTACCTTTTCCCCTGGAAAGGTGAGAGTGAGGGAAGACGGGTACCTCACAAACTCACGCGGAGGCTTGAACCAAGTGTGGAGGCAAAGAGAAGGGTCCACACAAAGAAAAGGGAGAGTGAGAGATAGACGACCAGGCTGCCGTCCACATCCAAACCAGAATCTGGGTGAATGTGAGGCTTGTTCCAGCTCTGACAAAAAGAAAAATTGTGCCTGGGACGGGGAAGCAAAAATCGGTCTGCCTAGAAGGTGAGCATTGACCGGAAACTAAAGTAAGTTTAAAGAGACAGGACCCAAATTAGAGACTAATGTTGACTAAAATTAATTGAGACCCACTATGGATAAGACTAATTGATGGTGGAATTGATTAAGATATGAATGGACCAATGACTATGAGTGCCTTGGTCATTCAAGTGAAACCCAATTGAAAAGAAGAGTTTGATTGATCAGTGAGTTGTAGTCAATTAATTGAGCTGGAAATTGATCAATGACAAGTGGCAAGAAGTGATGGACTTTCAGGCCACTAATAGATTGAGCCCAAAGAGAATCAAAGGAAGGAGTACCAGACAAGACCTTCTGAATTATCCGCTGATGACATGCCATGTGTATGATCAGAAGTCAAGAGAGCAGGCCATATGAGAGACTGAGAGGCACAGGACTCTTCAGCTTGGCTAAGCATAGGCTCAGGGGGGACTTGGTGGCAGTCTATAAGTATATCGGGGTGTTCATCAGGTCCTGGGAGAACATTTGCTCACCAGGACACCCCCAGGAAAAACAAAGTCCAACAGTTAAACTGCTAGAAGACTGTTTTAGACTGGACATAAGGAAGAACTTCTTTAGTGTCCGAGTAAGCAGGGTCTGGAATAGACTCCCCACAGCAGTGGTGCAAGCACCTACTCTGGATATATTCATGATGCACTTGGACAATTATCTTGCAGGGGTCCTGTGGCCCCAGATGACTTCTTGCCCTTGGGCAAGGGGCTGGACTTCATGACCTCATGAAGTCCCTTCCAGCAGTAATGTCTATGAAATCTAAATGGGTGTGTGACAGTCTGGGATGTAGGGAAGAAGGAGCCCCTACGTATACACTATGGACTCCAGTGGTTTGACCCACTCCTGAAGACATCTGCTTTCCTTACTTTACTGATGACATCTTAGCATGCCAGGCAAAAATTAATATTGGAGAAGCAATGGGGTGATGTGAAGCATTTGAAGAGAGAACTGATTTCACTAAAAGATGTAGTTGGCAAATGTTGAAAGAAGAGTGGACAGTTACATTACTCTTTTACATTTCTTTGAAAATCCCAGTCCAATGTCCTGTATCTGCTTCTACCAAAGTAATCTGAAGTCAGTATGTTCAGGGTCAGGCATTAAATGTACCAATGGGAGCTGTAAGCCACAGATCTGATCATAGTATTAGAAGAGAGGAGCATCTAGTCCCATGTTTCATGTCGACTCTTCTGTGTCCCCTTACTCAGTTTCCCCAGGTAGGAAATGGGGATGTTACTCTACACCACAAAGGATTTTTTTTCAAATTCCCAAAACACTACAGCAGGGATGGGGAACCTTTGGGTCACCAGTCAGCCAGGGATGCCATTTCTCAGCCGTCCCCTGCCTGCATGACTCCGGTCTCCACGGAGACCTCAACCACACTGCCTGCACACACGGCAGAGCAGTGCAGGGGGTGCTCTGGAGCTGCTGGGAATGTGGGATGGGGCAGCTTGCTCTAGAACCGTGATCTGTAGCCTACACACTCCAGGCAGGGGCACGCATGGGATCATGGCTCTACTCCAGCTCCAGACAGGCTGTCACTGCTGCAAGAAGCCAGGGCAGAGCTGCAATCCCCTTCATTCATGCTACAGATAGCAGCTATGCCCTGGCTCTGGAGAAAGCTGCCCCCATCCCACATTCCCAGCAGCTCTGGGACAGCCCCTGAACTGCTCTGTCATGTGCATTGCCAGCACAGCTGAGGCTGGGGTCTTTATGGCACAAGCCATACAGACAGGGGAGACTGGGAAATGGAGTCCCTAGCCAACTGGATCTGGCCTGCGGGCTGGACATTTCCCATCCCTGCACAACAAGAATGTTCAGAAGCCTATAGCTTATTTGGGATAAATCCCATAATTTATTTGGGATTGTCAGTTGATTACTGACAATCAACTCTATCTTCTAATGCTGCAAAGATTCTGCAGCATGTTAAGGGGTCATAGCTAATACGTCAGCAATGTCATGATGCTTGTTAGATTCAAGGAGAGATGGAGTTTTGCAGATGAAGAGAGTTCATGATGGGGTTACATTCTACACTGAGAACATTTTGCAAAGTACATATGCATCCAGACATCTCACTTTTCAAATGCATGATCCACTATTATTCTGCAATTTCAAAGACTGAAGCTGAATTTTCTGTGTGGCCCATGTTGTCTGGATATGGCTTTATAAGTCATGACTGTAATGCGCCAGTGTCCAGCTGAGGCTGATCCAGTACCAAGCCCCAGCTTGAGATAAACAGGATGAAACACCCTTTCCACACTGATTACATAAGCTCAGACCAGACAGCTAAAAGCTGTCTGGCAACAAATGGCTTTGCTGCATCTCTGACTTGCTTGGAACTCCTAAACCTGCCTTGTGCTCTGAACACTGACTCTATCATGGACCTTACTGCTAATTCCAGATTTCTCCGGGTTCTGGTTGCTTTTGTTCCTTTATTGGACCTCCCAACCTGGATCAACTGGCCTGTCTTGGCTATGACCTTATCTTAACCCTTAGTTTGATATTCTGAACTTGGAGTGATACCTGTCTTGACCTTGGTTTACAAGTCATTAACCCCCCGACCTAGTGTGCTCCATTTGGACGGACTTCTATGACCCAGTACCCACTTCCAATAAAAGGAAATGACAGGCAAGGTCCTCTAAAAACAGGACCTTGAATTCCACTGGTGGCAATGTAATTTGGAAGAAATATGCTCCCAGCTTTTCTAAGTGCTTAATATCCTCAGAATATTGGCATCATTCACCCTACTACTGCTTTCCACATAGTTATTATAAGTTTAGGAATTTGAGATCCACCATGCCTTGCAGTTAATTTCACCAAATCCTTTATATGGGCACATTTGCACCCTTAGTGGCCCAGTTAAGGTTGGGAGCCCTATTCTCCCAATGCTGACTATTATTTCAGTTATGTTTCTGCATGCCTGCCAATAAAAATACTACAGACCTTCACAACAGGTAGCTTTACAGTTGACTCACCAACACTGGATTGGTTACCTGTGGACCTCTAGGCAATTTCCAGATAGCAGTACAAACCAGCTTCTAGTCTCTCAAGCATTTGCTGTGGTAGTGGAAAGCTGGAGCTTTTTACATGGATCTTTGAAAACCTGTTTCTTCATGTGGAAATTCTGGAGGCATTTTTGGTCATCCCATTTCAGCAAAACAGTACGACCCCATCTCACCATACTAGTTCTCCCAGATATTATAAGCTGAGATAGTGTAGTAACCATAGAACTCATTATGTTATCCAATTCAGGCTTGCATACTCGTTGACTCTCTTATATAAATGCTGCATAAGCTGCCAGGTTATTTTTGGAATGACTGCCCTATATCATATAGAGTTGGGCTGCAGCATGGAGGAGCTCATTCAACTAATCCATGGTCTGACTCACCACCACAAATCCAAAAAAGCTTACTAATAGACTGGGCTGACGCAACTTCATGCTAGAAGCAGGCAAAAATAGTTTCTATCATTCAGGATGTTAAAAAAAAATTGTCCCATAATGCACTGCAGACCACCGTGTATGTTAAGTAGGATAATATGGATAGCGGAAGAGCAATTTGCTTGTTTCGAACATGCAAGTCACATCTCAAAATTGTAGATTCCTAGCAGTGTAGTCAGAAACTTGCAATTTTTTAGTTCTGCTACAGACTTCCTGGGAGATGTTTGACAAGTCATAGTAGCTATTTCTCACTTTACTTCTGGAGAGTGAAGCTGACAGCACATCCCTTCTCCTTTTATTTGACAATATTGTTTAAATTGAAAGGGGTGTTGGTTATAGGCATTTGGTCTAAAGAAGGAGGAAGTACATTTTACATTGTCTGTATACAGCACCCAGCACTGTAGAGCACAGATTTTCACTGGGGGCCTAAAAGTGTTACCAAGACACTAATAATTTGTTCCCATGGAGTGTCTTCCTAAGATTTACCAAGAGTTGAGGCACTGCATCAAAAAGAGAAATGGGACAGGATGAAAGATACACTCTCATTTTGACAAGTGCACAGATAACATGGTCATGGTCAATAGTAAAAAACTCTGAGATGGGATGTTTACAAGAAGTTAGAATAGTTCTACAGTATACACACTACTTGCCTGGCATTGCTTCTGCCATGTAATGATGACCATAGTTGATAGCAGCAGAACTTGAGAAGAAAAAGGATATACTGATGTGGCATTTTGGTTACAGGGTTTCTGCAAAAGGAAATTAAGAATCAATTACAGTATGGTAATGATTTTCTTTTATATTTCTCCCACCTTTCCTACACAAGAAGGCCATTAATGTCTTATGAAGAGCATCTGTTCATTCCAGTCAAGGTAACTGGCCATTAGTAACTTAATATAACATTTATGTCAGCAATGTTGTGCTTTCCAGGTGGAAAAATGGCTACCTACTTGTGCTCTGTGGGCTATGTAGGGACTGTGAAATATTAGTGGGGTTGGGGAAAAAGACAGGAACAGAACTGGCTTGTTCCATCTTTTTATATAATTAGGCCATTCCATCTGCCAAAAATTAAAGCAACCTTGAAACTGAATGGCAAGGTCATTGTTCAAAGCCATGATAGACTTTTCATTTTTTGATATTTTTTACTACAATGCCTCATGCTTTTTTTCTTTTTTCTTAAACATTAAAGAGAAACTCAATTAACTCGCTTTTAAAGGAACTGTCAGGCATAGTTCTGTGTGATTATGACAGAAGACTTACAAAAAAAGGGGGAGTGGTAGGTTGGTAAAAGCTGCAAATTGCCAGATGAAGAGGGTTTGAAACCAAATCAGGACATCTTTTTTTTTTTTTTTTTTAAGACAAGAACCTTTAAAGCACATTTAATAGCTCTTGAAGGGGGTATCTAACATGTTCCAGTCATTTTTATTCATCTTTTTTTCCCCAGATGAACAAGTGAGCTAAGGTTCAGCTTGGCTGAGAAGGTTTTGGCCTTCTTGTTTTGAATTTCCAAAAGTGACTGTAATGCTCTCATGAAAGAATAAAAACAAAGAAAAACTGGATCAATTGTCTGAAAAAAGTTAATTATCCATAATGTATGCACCAAAATACAGGTTCCAGCTGATATATTGTAGCTGCTGTGCTTCACAATGTCTCTGTTCCAGAACTTGCGCTATCCAATTAAAGGGGAAACCTAGACTCAGTTTTCTAGGGATCTTCTGTTAATGAAAGGAATTAAACTGTTTAAAGTCGATACTAGGATTATACAGTGCTGTATTTGTACAGGTATTTAAGCAGTGACACATGGAGTGACTGAAAAATGTGACCTGCAGTACAATGTGTACACATAATGTACCACCACAAATACTATTTAATTTGAAGAAAAAAAATCACCAAAACTAATTTTGCATGTGAACTTTTATTTCCATATATACATCCAAGTTAGCATGCTGGCTTTACTGTATTCTGCTTCACACGTGGTGAGAATGCTAAAGAGATTCTGCTAAAATATTGATTAAATGTTTAAATATTACTTGAAGCCTAATTGTGCTGACTGCTTGGGAACTTATGAGTATGAACAATGATCAGTCTTTTTTTCTAATTCTTGGAGGGAACTATAAAACCTGGATTTTAATTAATTTAGTTGCAACAGGACGTTATTATCCATGTTTAGGTACCCAATTTAGCACTTATCACTTAGGATAAGTGCCATCATACCCTGATAAGGTGGAGCTAGCACTTCCATTTTATTAGTTAGCAGTCACTCTACCAGAATTATGCTGAATGTGGTTGAATCAGTGTTGCAGTATGTATTATTGTGTCTTATAATTCACAAGAGAATAAATTTTTATCACAATATGATTGAATCAAACAGTGTAGACTTCAAGAGCAAGCCCCGTTACCCTTAACTATGGCAGGCAATGGAAACAGTAGCATGAAATCTCGAATAATTAGCAGTTAGAGGGGGAAAATAAAGTGACGGATTAAAAACAAAACAAAACAAAATGAACAACGTGTATCTAGCACTGCACACACTGGTTTCTTAGCAAGCTATACAAATCTGCATTAAGCCTGACATTTTAGATTTTTCCTCTCAATTTAAATACTACAGTGCTGAAATTACAGTACAGGCTTTCTGAACTTATTTTTTTAACACTAAAATATAGTCTATCACCAGCATGACAATTGATTCTGCTAGAGAACTGCTGCTTAGCTTCACATGACTCTTCCTCCTCCTGTTTCGATACTTGAGCTATTTTCTAAAAGGAATTGCTAGTGACAAATCCAGATCAGAATCCTGCATGTAATCCCCTCAGGTTAGGGGGATTTAAAATCCCCATTGGGATTTTGCAGCATAACCCCACTTCTAGAATGCCCTTTTCCTTCATGCTAGAGATCTAGGTTTAAAAAACAAAGCAATTTTTAGAGAATTTAATTCTTTTAGAGAATTTAATTTAAGAAGGTATTCAATAATTATTCATTTCAAGACTTCTTATAGCTTGCTCCAGAGGCTCATTCTGACCACTGTCATGGACAGGACATTGAACTAGATGGATCATTGATCTGATACAGTTTGGCATTTTTTATACTCCTGAGAACTGGGCTGCAGGCACAACAATTAGAAGTGACAGGCACCAGTTTATTAGCATTTTTTCCAGTTGATTCGCTGGAATATACTCTGGCAGATGGAGAAGAAAGCATATTTTTATGAATGGAACTAAAGATGAATTGGTGCTACAACATGCAGACCCACCTCCAAGTTTGAACACTTTACAAGGTCAAGGGGGTCCAGATTTTGTGCTGAACTAGGTCACTGCACTACAGATCCTAAAGTGGTATATATTGCGTAGCTCTGATAACTAATTTACACCAGCCAAGAGTTTGGCCTACAGTGACTAAAGTGAAGGCAATTCCAAAATCTGAACCTGCTAGTTTTCAAAAGGGTTAAAACTTCCCTTCTAGATATTCTGAACATTCTTAAATGGTCTAAAGCACCTACAAATGACGTGCTAAGGAACTATGGCACCCAGCACCATTACAGCAACAGTATTACTGCAAAATAACATACAGATGGCGTTCTAAGGAGAACATTTAGCTCCATTTAGATAGACAGCTGCAGTATAAAGGCAACTCTGTTCTTTATAGAACCTTAGTAATATTCAAGCAGTTCAAGCAGGGCTGATAATGTAGGTGTCAGCCACACAAAGCAGCCAAATGCAGATCAGAATGAAAAACAACTTGAAAAAAGAAAATGTTGCCCCTGAAATACAACTAATATAATTTAAAATGGCATTGTGTAGCTGTAGAATAGCCAGAAAAAAGTGCCAGGCAGTAGAATAAAAGAACTGGTTCTTCATTTTGCCTTTGGGAGGTCCCTGTACTCAGGGACAGACGTTATACAGTGAATTTAAGGATAAACAGCCAACAGCTTGGGGACATGTTTTGGCTCCAACTCCTCCATTAGTCATCTGGTAGCTTCCCAGCCTTTGCTGAACCATAAAAGTTAGCAATGGAAAAAAAAAACCCAAATGCCTCCAAGGTCCATTAGCCCCTTTCCTCTGCCAGGCATGAATTATTTACTAGCATTCTTTTGTCTTGCCATGCCAATTAGCCTAAATCACTATCTCCTCCCCCACCCTTTTATGAAGAACCTTGAGTTATTCCCCCTGATTGTGCTTCAGATATGACTCACAGTGCACCAGCAGCCCAGTGAGTCTCTCTATCAGAGCACAGATTAAGGAACAGCAGGGAGATGCAAGAAGGAAGTCTGTGGGGAAATCTCCAATAAAAAGCAATGCATAGAAAAAAAAAATCAAGAGAATTTATATATATGCCTAATTCACCTGCAAGGAAGTGGAGTTTTCATCCTTTTAAACCAAAGAGGTTGGGCACAGCAGCCTTTCCATTTAAAATAGAACTTGCATAATACATGGATGGATTTTCCCTATTACAACCCATGTTTGCTATCTACTGGCAAGACTTCTCCCTAGTTCTCAGGTTGTCTGCCCCTGGGTTTTCTCCCAGATGGTGTCTCAGTGGCTACAAACACATTACATGTGTCCCAGGATAAACTATTTTATCCCAGGACAAAATGCAATCATTCAGACGTTCATGTCCAATGTCCTGGGATAAATCCTAAAAAGGTTCATGGAATAAGAAGTGCTAGTAGTTTATCTTGGGATGTCACAAAGTGCATCTTAACAGGTATCCTGGGATTGTATCATTGAATCCATGGCAGAAAAGTGAGAGTGCATTCAAATGAATGTTACAGGGGTGTAGGTTGTAGCTGTGTTGATCTAAGGACATAGGCAGACAAGGTTCTTTGGGTGAATCTGATATCTTTTATTAGACCGCTTAAATAGTTGGAAAAAACATTTTTAGCAAGCTTTCAGGTTTAAAAACTCTCTCTCCAATCTCTCAGCTTTAATCCTCAAAGGGAACTTACAAAACACTTCCCAGAGACAAGCCTATGAACTCCACTTCATCAACCTCCTGGATACTAAAAATCATGGACTAAATATAGACATTGGATTTATGCTTTACTGACTGCCTAACTTGTATACATACCAGCCCAGCCTCTGGCTTCTTTACTTTTCATTCCACCCAGGAAGAGCACACACCAACTGCAGAGACTTCCTCAGCCTGACAAAAGGTTTTTAAACCCCAAACCTTTCTAAATTTTTTCCCCAGTTATTTAAGTGGTCTAATAAAATATATCAGATTCACCCAAAGAACTTTTCTTCAGATGGATGTGGCTCTCTAGTGACTGAAACTGAACAAAATATCCCTTAATGACTGATGCAGGATGGTCAAAGCTTCATTCCTCCCTTTCTCCTAAGAAACATCTTTCCATCACTTTCTTGTAAAGAACAATTTCTTCCTCTTCCTCTGTGGCTTGAGAGGCTGGTATGCTGAAGGTTTTCTTCCTTGTTCATGTCTCCTAGAATAGACTTCATCTAGGGGCAAGCAGTGAGGTTGTGCAAGTTATTGATTTCACAGTTTCCCTGTTGGACTGAAAGAAAAAAAGATCAGAAAAAATATTTGATATGAACTGAAAAATTGTTTTTCCTTGCACAAATAAAAAAAGATGTCTTTTTATTTCTATTTCTACATTTTTTGTGGAAATCAGAGCAAGGGGCAATGAAGAGTAGGAGTCAGTCTCTATTCACAAATTCAGGAGGGCACAGAAAGTGCTACTGATTGTGTTGTCCTGTAACAGAGGGCCTTGTCAGGGCCAATTTTCCTGAGGCCTGCCCACCTGTTTCTGGGCTAACCGCCTGCCATGCCTTGTTGTTAATTAATTAATTTATGTTAATTAAGTGGGAGGCTGTCCATTTCCTACCCTGATGCCAGGGGGCACTATCTGTGGCTCCGTTCCTCCCCTACGCTGCAGCCCAAGACTCGCTGATGGCATCCAGATGTTACCAACATGACCGGCCCACACTGGGCCCCAGAATCCTGCTACTTTGAACCCCACCTGGATCCCTCCATTCCGGTGGCCTATTCCACCTTCATCCTGGGCAGCATAGCTCCCTAGATTGCTTCCCCCTTACAGGTGTGGTCCCCTGAGGACCTTTGGCTCTACTGGCCCTGGCCCACCTCCAGGCCAGTTGGAACCCCAGGCCCCCAGCTCTGGGCATCCCTCGCAGTGGGCCCTGGCCCTTTGACCCATCCAGTCCTGGCCTCAGCATGGACCAGTCAGGGGATGTCAAGACAGGTTTAAGTCTATGGTCCCACTCTCTTGCTACGGTCCACCTTCGAGACTATACAAGGGGGTGACCCACCCAGTTGTGGGAGCTGGAGTTAAGGTGCCCCAATCCGCCTTTCACCGGGGTGGTAACTGGCCTTGCATTTCCTGGGGGCTCCCACACCACTGGGAACCCCACAAGGCCACCCACTCCTGGCAGGATGCAGTTTTAGGTCATGCCCAGGACCAGGAGCCTCCTGACCATCCCCTACAACTCCTCCCCTTACCTCCAAATGATACCAGCAACCCCGCGGCCAGGTGATGTCATTGCCTGGCCTTCCAGCAGCAAAACGTCCAGTTTATATGGGCAACCCTGAATATAAAATGGCTACCCTAATCAGGCACGTGCCAGCTGCTGGCTTCAGGCCCTTATAGTGGCAGGCACAAACAATGCCCTGCAACATGTCTCCAAGAGCCCACTGGCTACAGCATTGAATGTCAGACCTCTAGGATTAGCAGTGCCCCATATGTGCAGCATTAAACACATCTCTCACTTCTCCTGTCTATTTTGTTCAAATATTGAAATATTTATTGGCACTGGGGTTCCACACCTCCTTGGTGAGTACCTTCATCGTCAGCTGGAGAGTCATTTCCTTTCTCTCTGATCTAAAACAGAACAGAAAGGCTGAGAGGTTCCCACAGCAATATTAGCTACTTAGGCACTTTTGTATAATGGGAAATGAGAGTTCAAGTTCCCATAGGAAAAGTCAGTTTTCAGCTTCGGTCTTTGTAATAGGCAGTAGCACCCTCTCCACTGGGGTATTGGGTAAAAGGCAGCAGAAGTGATACTTAACTAATTATTAGGGTTGGAGGTAAGGAAAGAAATAGGAAGCCTGACTCAGATCTGTTCTGCCTTACAGCATGGTCCAGAAAGCTAAAAGAAACTCTGACAATACTATTATGTTAAGTCAATAAAATCACCTCAAAATTCTTTATTTAGCTGATCTTTCCAGAAGGCTAAGAAGTGTTTCTCGGTGTTTGAAACTAAAGGGTATATAAAAACAGCAAGAGATTAATTGAACAATTAATTTAGTTTAGTTTAATTGTACATGAATTTTTGCATTATGGGACACCACTAACTCAGTCAGTTAAAATATGCTATATTTTTGCTTTTTAAAAGTTGTACTTATTCATTTCACCAGAAGTCTGATTAAATCTACATAGTCAAAGTAGCAGGGAGAGAGCATACAGAGGAAAAAGTAGCTTCAGAGAACTAACCCACAAATAATTAAGAACACTGTCAAATTAACAGGATTTGCATATATTCATTTGTTGCAGTTTTTTTGCATGTGACATTTCTGAAGTAAAAAGGATAAATGGCCTTAAAAATTGAAAAGCAGGTTCCTTGTAAATTATTTAATTTTTTTACCCCCTCTGATTATCTGCAGCAATATCTAACTCAGGATTTATGGACTATAAATTCAAGTTAACAACTCTAAGAGCACAGAAGGCCTGCAGTAGCATTTATTATAGGAACAAAAACACCAGGTGCCCTTATCTTATTCAGCGGACAGTTTATGCTTATGCTAGGTCATTTTTTTCCTTCACTGTTAATATTTTTGTTGTTTGTTTGTTTTAATAATTAACTCTTCTTCATCAGAGTGAAGAGAGGAAATTGCACAAAAATCAGTACCAGTTGAGTCCTAGAAAATTTGGAGACCTATTTGATGTGGCCTCTCAAACTGGAGAGATCACAGTTTGAAATCTGCATTATGAAATCGCAACTAATTAAATGTTTCAAGGTAATACCTGAGGTGCCTTCTAACCCTATTTTTCTATGCTTCCAAAAGCTACCCCCATATTTCCTCAGTTCTATTTACAATATAGGTGGCTAATTACCCAAAACCTATCTTTACCCTAAACTTTGGGGGAAAGAGGGAGTGTTTTTGCTAAATCAAATTGCACACAACCTTTTACAAGCCATTATTTACTCATATCCATATGAGCATTCTTAAAGTATTCAGGACAGAATTTCTAAATGCCCATTCAATCAAGCTCATCTTATTTCTGTGCCTCAATGCAAGCTGAAAAATAGGATGGAACAAGTTCTGGGTTGGAAAAGTTGGTCCAATAAAAATATCACAAAAACCCCTTGCCTCTCACACACTTAACTAGTCATTTTGGAACTCTTATCACCAAATGTACTTGCACAAACAAGTCATGAAGAAATGCATTGAGAAATACTTCTGGCATTAAGAAGGACCTTTGCAAATGAGACCTCAGCTTCTTAATAGAGGTGTGCAAAATGGGCCATATTTGATTCAGATTCGGCCAAAATCAGGGACAGTGATTTGGTCACTTGATTCAGATCACTGTCCCTGATTTGATTTGGCTGAATTAGAGTCTGAAGATTCAGTAGTCACAACTTTAAATGTTTTTTCTACATGCCTCAAGGTACCAGGCATGGCTCATGAACATTGCGATGCTGGGGCACATGGAGCATCCCACAGGAGTATGGAGGGGGCCTTCCACATGCTCCTGTGAACATAGAAGTGGAGCAGAAGTACTTATGGTCCACTTCCAGGTCCACCACTGAGCATGCAGGGGAGTTCCTCCACATCTCCCCAGCTCAGCAGTCAGCCATGGGGTGACCCTGGGTGCCCCCCCAGACCCAGGAGGCACCAGTCACCAAGCTGGGGATGTGCAGGTAGGCCCCCCTGCATGCTCCATGGCAGACCTGAAAGTGGACTAGAAGTGCTTCTGGTCCACTTCTGGGTCTGCTGCTGAGCGTGCTGGGGAGCCCCTGCATTCCTGTGGGATGCTACATCTGCTCCACTATAACAGTGTCCATGAGCCACCTGGTATGTTTGGGTATGTAGAAAAAACATTTAAAGCCATGTCTATCTGAATCATCAAATCTTTCCGCATCTCTCAAAATCCATTCAGAGGGTTCTGATTCAATTCGGAGAGATTTATGGTCTCCTGATTCGATTTGGATTTGGAGATTCGGCCACCAAAGCGGGCCAAATCGAATCAGCAACTGAAGCTTCATATAGCTTTACTTCCTAATACTGCCATCTACCTCTTGTATAGTACTTTTTAACTGAAATCTCAAATTATGTTAAAGAAGTATCATACACCACGTTGCACAGATGAGTAAGCTAAAAACAAACTTCTAATTTACTACATTTTGAACACAGGGATTGCCAAATGCGTGGAGCACAGTAATTAAGAAGACCATGTCAATCTGTCTGAAAAAATACAAGACTACCTGGAGACACCCATGCTTTAAGCACCGGCACCTCCTTGACTATGTTATTGTTCCTGTGATTGGACGGACATCCCTATCACATAAGCCATGTGAGGAACCAATGATGCATCTCAGCAGGAGGAGATATATTAGTTCCTCAAAGCCAAAGCTCAAAGGAGAATCCAGGAAATCAAAAAACACTTGTGTCAAGAATTTGCCCGGCAAGAATGTGTCACTATCAAATTCTGTTCACCATTTTTTGACCATCATTCTGGTTCTGATTAAGGACCACCTTCCTTCCAGAATTGACATTGAATAGCAGGTGGATGAAATGCTCTTCAATCTGGGATATTTTGAATGCTTTGATCCTTGAGCAAAAAAATAAAAATCAACTATCCATGACCTTCAACACACTGACAACTGTTCCATCCTTGCACACATTGAAGAAACAGAACAAGCTGGTTGTCTTCACAGAAATCTCTGGACTTCTGGTTTCAAACTCAATATTGAAAAACTGAAGTACTCACTCAGCCTGCTCCAGGCCCCCTCCTCAAATTATCATTAAGGGAAAGACCCTGGTACTAGTCAAGCACTTCCTTTATCTTGGTAGCCACCTCTTTCTATGACCAAACATCGGTGAGGAAATCCAGCACAGGATCCAGTGTGCATGGACTTCCTTTGGGAAATTACTTTGACTTGTTTTTATGGACTTTACTCTTCAAAAAGATACAGGTCATCATCCCCACTCTCCTCTATGGATGTGAAATGTAGGTGACCTACCATTATCATCTTAAGAGCCTGGAGAGGTAACACCAATGATACCTCCAGAAAATCCTCTGCCTCAAATAGGGAGATTGCTGTATGAATGCCAGCATCTTTGCTGAAGACAACATTACCAGCATTGAGTCAGTGATCTTCAAGCACCAACTTTGCTGGCCTAGACATTGTGTGTGAATGCCTGGCACTTGATTCCCAAAGCAGATGCTCTACTCTGTTTAGTTGCAGCCTGATATCTTGTGGTGTCCAGAGGAAATGCTAAAAGGACACATGGAAATCATGCCTCAAGAAAACAGACAGCAACATCAAAAGCTGGGAGGAGCTGGCTGTTAACAGACTCCAATGGTGCCACAACCTCAACCAAGTGGCAGCCTGCTTTGAGGTAAAACACCTTGCCCTCAAAGCAAAGAAGAGACAGTGAAGGAAGGAAAAGAAAAGGAATCCTAACCTATGGCCTACTCTTCCTGTGGAAAAGCCTGCAGCTTCTGCAGATGTATCTGTGACTCAAAGATTTGACTCTAATTCACCTCAAGACCCATCAACAAAGCAATGGCCAAGATCATCCTCAAACTAAGGAATTGACAAAGACTGTGATTACTGTTGCAGACAGGCATACATTCCACCTATATGTTTGTTACTTCACATCTCACCAGCAAGGCTGATGTAGCCTTTTCTTCATTATTTACTAACCAAGAATAATCAAACTGCTCAGATGATCAAACTACTCGGATGACAACAGTTGCTACACGGTAGAATGAGGATAAGCAGGTTGTAAGTCAGACAAAATACTACTTGATAGCCCAAATTCTCACTCTGCTAATGCAATTGCAGTTAATATTTGTTGGTATCTACATATCAAAACATCTACCAGTACTACCTGAAACAAGCTGATAGTAACCGAACCACTAAAAATAACATACCAAGCCGACTGAGAGCTTGGGAGAGACTCTAAATAAGCTACAGTTGTTGGGCACAAAGGAAAAAGAAATGCATTCAGTGCACAGTATACTACCTGAAAAGCTGTCAAAATACTTACTGTTTTTGAAGAATGGGAGTGGAGAAGGAAGAACAAAGATTCATGTTTATGGGTAGCCGCCTTTGTGGTATCAAACAGTGGGAAGAGAGGCATTTACATTTCACATTGTTTGAATATGCTGGAATTTCACAGCACAGACTAGCACGCTTCCTATTCACCACACGTAAATGAACAGCGGTTTGTTGTAAAGACATTTCACCTTTTGCACAGCCTTGATGACTGTCTAATCAGACCCGAGTCAAATTTATTGGGACAGCACTAGATGAGATTAGAATACTGAATCCTCATATTAACACACTACCGTGTAGTGATTTAGTCTTTGAAAATGGACTGGAAAGCTCCTTAAAATAAATTAAACACCTCTCCTCAATATAAATTGATAGAAGTTGTATTGTTAAATGAGCAATGTTTACTTTCTCAAGTGCTTTCTATAAGTGAGAAAGTTTGGGTTCTTAAGTGACTTCAGAGAAGTAGTTTTAAAGTTAACAGCATCCTTTGTGGAAATTGAAAATACAATTTACAAAAATAAATCCTTAATTATTTTTTAACAAGACCTGAGCAGGTTCTGAATTCTTCTTGAAAAATTCTTCCCTTGAAAAATGCAGATTTCATCATTAATATATGGAGTGGTGCACAAAATTGCCATACCCCATAGTCTGCTCAGTATTAGTATACCATTAAGAGTGGCAGTAAGAGAAAAACAAGTAGAACTGAAGTCTGGTCTCATCAGATTAACAGATTTTCAGGTTATTGGGACTAAAATTGGATGTTTGCCCACTCCTTTGAATGCTTCAGTGAGTACAGTCACTGCCTCTGAACCAACGACTACGTAATGATTTATAGAATGGAACAATTTCTAGAGAGATGGAGAATTCTATGCCAAAATAGCTTGCAGCTCAATGGTCAAAGCGTTCCCTTGAGAGACAGGGGGGTTCAGGTCTAGTTATTTCATATCAGCTGAAAAGAGTATTTAAACCTGACTAAATGTTCTCATCATGGGGGGTTATGGCGTAAACCTCTTCATTGGGTTTTATGAATGGTGCCCAAGTCCTTCTGCGACAGTTTTAGTTTTAGAAATTCCTAGACAACCAAAAGAGAAAAAAACCAAAAAACCCCCAAATCATTCCATTTATGTTATAGCCGAGGGGCTTGTGTTTTGTTTACTGTTTAAGACCGGTGGTTTTGGTGAAGCTATTAGGGGTTGGAGGAGGCCTCATAGGGTACCCACAGCAGTGTGGAGACCCAGCGCCAGCAAGGGCACAGCGTTCGGGGTGCACTGACCGAAGCCCCAGAAAAGGGGGTAGCATTTTGGAGAAGTCCCAGAGAGGGGGCAGTGAAGAGCCCCAGAGAGGGGACAGCATTGACGAGTGCCAGAGAGGGTGCATGGTGAGACCAGGGCGCACAGGGCCCGGAGAGGACAAGAGGGCCACATTATAACAAGGCCGTGACTGAACATCAATTCTACCAGTGAGGCTTGGAGCGTGGCAAAGGGGTGGTAGGAGCCATGCATAGCCCATAAGGCTAGGGTGTACCTGAAGCACCCATTGCAGAGCAGGACCCACAAGAGGTCCGGGAGTCCGCAGGGTCAGGTATTACAACAAACCATGTCCAAGAGGATGCAAGGCAGCCTCCCATACATTTATTCTCCATCAAAGATGCGGTGGGCAAGAAGTGAGGGTGCTCCGTTCCAGCTTGGAACGGGAAGGGGGCCTTGAGGAGATCATGGCCATCCCACAAGACCCCGCTCCATGACACTCCTTACCAGGGGAAGCCTGTGCTTGAGCAGTGATATTCCTTTCCATCCTGTTTGCATCTGTAGCACAGCAGGGCTGATTTTGAAGCAGAGAATCTGACCCAGTAGCTGCTTCCCTTTGTATATTTCTCCAATAGCTTCACTAAAAAACAGAGCTGTGATGATACAATTAAGTGAACTGCTAGGCAGCTGCATGCAAAACAATATGCTAGGTATGAGAGTTCACAGATTCACAGAAGTTTAGTGCCTCATATCCAATCACTGAAGAGTTTAGCATGGCATCCTTTTCTTCCAGCTTTACTCACACTGACTTTCATAATTCATGATATCCCCACAGTCTGGGTGTTTTTACATATGTACTAATGTGAGGCAATACGCCAGAGTATATTGCTCCCGGGTGCTGCATTTACATTTGTACCTGGGACTGAAGCAGTTAGCCAAGTTGGAGCAGCCCCAGCTGACAGGGGACTACAGGGGAACAACCTGCCAGTTCAGGGCTGCTCCAACCTGGTTCAACATGCTGTGGAGAGGCTGGCTGGGGCACGTGGGCTGCATAGAGCTAACTGGTAAGCAGCCGCCACGTTGAAGTACACTTGTGCACCAGCCAGCCTGTCAACATCTATATGTGTGTTGCCGTGGAATAAAGAACTCCAGTGCAGGATGGTACTTGTATTTACAGCATTATCCTATTTGCAGTACTGTCCCACAGTGGAGTGAATTAGTTTACTCTGTCATAATAACACCACCCATGTAGACGGTGATGTTTTACTGCAGACTTAATTAGGCCGCTCCGCAGTAAACATCTTGAGTAGATGTACCCTCTAACCATGTCTAAATGAGACACTGACTGTGCAGGAGCTCAGGACTACTGCACAGTAGTGTCACGTAGTGGAAAGCATGATGTGATGCTACTGTGCAGTAGTCATGGGCTACTGTGCAGTCAGCATCACGAAAAAGTCGTTTGGCGATGCTGCTGTGTGGTAAGTCCAGTAACTGCACAGTCATTTAGTAATTGTTTATACAATCACTCGGTGACTGTGCAGTCAGCATCTCATGTAGACGCAATCTCTGTGTCTTAACTACCTCAGCTTTGTAAGCAACAGTTATTGCCCTATTACAATTTAAATAGAGGCTTTTGTGTAATACAGGAGACCAACTCAGGTTTAACCATTTTGCTATCATTCCAGGAACTCATAGTAAGACTAATATGTTTAAAACTACATATAATGAAGTGTGCAAATGCACAAAAATGATAGCATCTGTAACAGCTTCAGCTTGCATTGAGACTCTTTTTTGATCGCAGAGCCCAGGTCTGGGACAGCAACAGAATCCATCCCATCCTGATTTTTTTTTTTTTAATGGGGAAATTGAGTTCATGCCCCTCCTTCATACAATCTTCTGGATAGCATCATTTCTTATTGCTGTTTGGTCATCTTCACTTTTCCAATTTATGGTCTCTCACAGAGTTTTCATTCTCTCTCATTAGCAGAGGTCACCTAAACAACTCCTGTTATTTTCCTGCACTCTTCAATTTTTCCCTTGTTTCTACAAGCAAAACCTTTGGTGACTAGTAGTTTCTGATCTTCTATAAAAAGATTTTTAGAGAAAAGCTTGGAAACCTTAAATGAAATTTGCTATACTTCTGAAGTAAGTGACACATTTGTCTGTTATCTCATACAAGAACACAGAGAAAGCAAAGTTTGAATGAGTACATGGATGGGTTTTATGATGAGGATTTTATTTATTTATTTAGTATAACATCCTTTGAAACTCTGCAGCTGCCTTTCTTCTGTAAGTAACGTAAGTGTAGACCAGGGTGAACAAAATACAGCCTGTGGGCCGTACGTGGACCACCAGCCCATTCTATCAGGCCCCTAGGACCCCTAAAATAATTAGAAAATATTTATCTGCTCCTGGCTGCCTGTCAAAGACGACAGGAGCCAGGGGCAGGAGGACCCAAGGGGAACCAGCAAGAGGAGGCAGAAGCACAGCCCTGCACCCTCCCCCCCCACAGACATTTCCCTGCTTCCTGCCCCAGCACTGCTCCAGCAACACATGGCTCCCAGCTGTATCACTGAACTTGGGAGCACAGGGCCACGCCAGTACGGGGGTGTGTGCGCGCTAGGCAGGGACAGTGTGTGTGTTGTTGGCAGGGGCAGAGTGTGTGTGTGTTCATAAGGCGAGTCCCACACCCCCCCCCCCCTCGCACTGGCATACATGCAGACCCCCACACCCACTGTCTGCCACACACAGCACCCCACAAACCCCATACCCACCCATGCCCCACATATTCACACACACCCCCACATGCTCCCTCACTCCATGCCCACACCCCGTAGCCCCCCACAAACCTATACCCACTCCCCACAATATACAACCTCTATGTGCACTACACAAACTCATGTAAAGAAGGAACAAAATATTTTTGTAAATCAAATTAATTAATGTTTTAGCTGTTCATTTTTAGAATATAATTTGGTATTTTTCTGGTTCTGAGATAGCAAAACCCCTTGTTAAAAGGAGTACTTCCAGTGGCAAGGGGAGGGACTTCTGGTAGCAAAGGTTAGGGGGTGGGACTTCCAGTCACAAAATGACAACCAGGGGGTGAGGCACCTGTCAAGGGGCAGGGCTACCCATGTGGCCCTCAACTGCCCAGAACTCAATAAGTGGACCTCTGCCTGAAATAATTACTTGCCCCTTGTGTAGACCCAAAAAGAAATGAGGCACTTGATGTGGGGGTAATGTAGGTCCCCAAATCTAAAATTGATCTCCTAAAAACATTTTTTCAGTGGCTAGTTCTCTTTCTGACCTTAAGCTTCC
This sequence comes from Caiman crocodilus, assembly GCA_030014935.1. Classification (NCBI taxonomy): domain Eukaryota; kingdom Metazoa; phylum Chordata; order Crocodylia; family Alligatoridae; genus Caiman; species Caiman crocodilus. Next base: position 44,823,873 of record JAGPOW010002514.1, on the reverse strand, counting down.
CTAAATACTTAGATTGTACCTCTGCACATGCCCAGAATCTCTCTAGTTTTGACATGGTTGAGGCAGTTTGAAACCCAGCACCTATTGAAGGCCAGCAGATTGGGATCCAAAGAGTAGGTAGCAGCAGCACCCCACCTTTTACCTAATATTCTAGTATCATTTCCAGATGCAAGAGAGAGATCCAAGTCCCATTTCAGTTGGAGGGGATTCAAATCCACATCTCCCACCTCCCCAGAACATGGACCAAACAGTGGTTAACAGGGTAGTATGTATGGGGGCATTCTCCCCCTGGCCTTCTGAAGATGTGATACTGTTCTGAAAAGTGTATTGACACAGAGAAAGAGAGAGAACTCAAAAGTGAGTATGATGCTAACGTGGTGATTGAAGCATTCACTTAAAAATCCTGGATTCCAGTCCCTGCTTTCAGAATAGTTATATACTCTACACAATGGTGTAAACCACTCTGCAGAAGCAGTTTGTAGAAGGAGGAATAAAGTACATGTGCCCCACAGAGGAATGGGATTTTAAGTCACTTGAACTCAACATTTTTTTTTTATGAGGTTTTAGGTATAACCTTGGTGACTATGCTGACTTTAAGTGACTCCTTGAGGACACTGCTACCTGTTTTGGAGCTCTCTCTCAGGCACCCATCTTTTTCTATGTACTAGGGAATATGACTGTCAATACTCCAACCTCTAATCACAAAAAGTGTTGGCTCTAAAAGTCAATCTATATTACTGATGCACATGCAGCTGCATTAGTACTCTATCTGCTAAGGAGAACAGAGGTAGGGAGACTCGGGCCCATTCTGCTCCATTAGATATCTATTTATCCCCATGGTCTGTACCTACATGCCACACTTAGTCCTCAACTCATGTATCCAGGCCAAGTCTTAATTTGCCAGGGAATGTAGATCCTAGTATTTTGTTGGGTTCTTGCTCAACCAGGAGCTGATCCAGGATTTGGCAAAAGAGGGTGCAGAAGCAGCCATCTGTGCTGCAGGGGTGGCCGCACCGCTGCTCCCAGTCTCCTCCCCTCCCCATCCTCATCCACTGGTGGGGGCAGACTGCACCTGGAGTCTCAGGACATTTTTAAAGTCCCCAAAGCGGTAAGAATTTCCTTCCCCCTTTATGCTCAGAGGCACATCCCCTCCTTCCCTCCCTCTGCTATAGCACTTTCTGCTACCTGGGAGCAGATAAAGCTTCAAAGCCCCTCTTTCCACTCCAGCCAGGTTAGGAGGCTTTTGGGTTCAGCTGGAACAGCAACAGCAGTACCAGTGGAGATGGTGGGGGAGGGATCACCTGCCCTGCCCAATCCCCCTGGGAGCAGGCAAGGAAGGGGGAATCCCCTAACCATCACCTCCGCTACCCTCACTCTTTCCAGCTGAGCCCACTCCTGGGCAGCCCAGCTGGAGTGGGCAGGAGCAGCTCTGAAGTTTCCCTACGGACAGCAGAGACAACAGCAGCAGGTGGGGGAGGGGAGGGGAGGAAGGAAAGGGAAAGGGATGTGTCTCTGAGCAATCATTTGAGGCTCCTGGGTGTGATCCAGCCTAAAAGAGGGGGTGCAATGGTGCCATTGTACACCTCTGGATCTGCCCCTACCTCAACTTAAAGCACCTGCATGATTGGGATGGTGGTAGTTGTCCAGTCACCTACACAGGCCTGAAGATCTCCTCACCTGGTGTCCTACCCTGGGCTGCAGTAGTCTAACTGAGGGGAGGGTGCCTGGGATGCAAAAATAGATGCTACTCTCCTAGACACTTCAGGGACCACCAGTAGCCTGGCTGAGGCTGCTGCCACAGAAGTGCTCAGTTATACCTTTGCTAGGCTGCCTTTCCTTTCCTTTCTTACAGCCTTTATATTCTCAGTGGGATTATTAATTAATATAGGAACTATAAATATTAACTCTATAGACTTTAAGGTACAGTTTGGAAAACACAGTGATTTTCAACCAGGGTGCTGCAGCACCCAGAGGTACCGCAAGATCCTTTCAAGAATGCCATACAACATTAGCATGGGTAGGTGTGCAATTACCTACACAATTAATAAGATAACTCTAGAGACTTCAAATGAGAATTCATACTGTACAAAACTTTCTGGCCTACTGTAATCTTTCTGAAGGTCTTTGTAACAGAAAAGTTGCTCTATTATTTTTCCATAGTTGGAAAATGATTGAAAGCAAAGAGTTGGCATTTTCTGAGAAGTCCCTTGCATTACACTATACAAATCAAACTTTTATCACACTATTTTGTTCACTGTTGATTCATTGAGCATAAGGCCAGAAGATCCATGACATATTTTTTGAATGCAGACCCTTTTGTTGTGCTCACGAACCTCTCTTGTGCCCAGTGACTTTGTTTAAGACCAGGTCTACACTACAAAGCTTTGCCTGCATAGTTACTTCAGCTGGAAATTAGGAGTTGAAGGTGGACAACTCCAAGGCAACATAGATATGTTAGCAAACCTCCATATGTGTATGCAGACATGCCAGAGGACAGTCACTAACAGATTAGCTTGTTATTTTGGGAGGTAACAGACCTATACTAGTTAAAAACTCCTCTCAGTGTACGTTGTGTTTATACTAGGGAGCTCTGCAAACTGCATTGCTATAACAGCAGAAGCGCTTTAGACCTATACAAGTCCTTAATCACACCTTCCAGAAAAGCATTTAATCTTTTCCTGAAAAGACCAGAAGATGGAGAATCCACTGCTTCCCTTGGTAGTGTATTTCAGTGGCTAATCATCCTTACCATTAGAAACCTGTGACTTGCATTGAATGTTTGGCTTCAGCTTCCAGCCACTGCTTCTTATTATGTCTTTCTCTGCTAGATTATAGTTCCCTTTTGCTCCTGGTATTTTTCCCTGTGTACTCATAGTGTAATCAAGTCACCATTCAATCTTTTTTATGATAGTTAAAGAGATGGAATTCTTTAAGTCTCTTGCTGCAAGGCATTTCCTCTAGCCTTTGAATCATTTTAGTGGCTCTTTTCTGTATTCTGTACTTTCCTCAACATCCTTTTTAAAGTTAAGGAAACCAGAACTAAATGAAATATGCCAATATCAGTCTCAATGGTGCCAAATGTAACAGTAAAAATCACTTCTCAGCCTTCCTCACTACTCCCATTTGTGCATCCGAGTATTACTTTGGGCCTTTCAGCTACAGCAACACATTGGAATCTCCTCTTAAATGGTTTCCTTACTATAAGGCCTAGTTCCTCTAGTAGCACTACTTTCCAGGTTCATTGCCAAGCATAGGACTCAGATTCAAGACAAGGAAGTGATAATTTGCATGTTACTGCTACCAATCAGTTCACTGCAAATATTTATTGAAACTACCAGGTCTTTTATCTTCTGCAGTTTAGAAAGAGGATTTTCCTTAGTTCACACATTTCTATGATGTAATAGTGTTTCACAATATCTATATCTAATAGGCCAAATTACATCTTACCTGCAATTAATAAAGTAAGACCTCTAGGATCAAATCATCAGCTGATGCAAATTGGTTGGAAGGAAATGGAGCTATGCTGATCACTCTCAGTCTCTGTCCAGTGACCAAGTGTAACATTATACTTAAACACTGCCTACTCCAGTATTTTTTTTTTTAAGACTAGTCTGGGAACCTACAAATCTTGAGCTACATTATGACTGACTTTTTAGCAAAACTATCTTGACATTCATGGGTGGATCTAGGCATTCAAAAAGAAGATGCGAGAAATGCTGCAGGTGCAGCAGAGGTGGTGATAGCTCCTTCCCCGCCGACCCGGACAAACCAGAGTGTGACAGCAGCAGCCAGGACTATTTTGAGTCCCCAAAACAAGTAAGATTTCCTTCCTCTGTATAACCCTTCCCTTCCAGTGTAGGCATACCCTGCCCCCATTCCCCATCTCCTTTCTTAGCAGGGTTTGTCCAGGGTTGCCCCTGGGCACAGGAGACAGGGACCTGTCCCCATCTGCCACTGTCCCCAGCTAAGCTGAGGTGGGGAAACCCCGCAGCCACTCCTGCTCCACTCCAGCAAGAGGCTTCTGTGAGCAGCAGCTCCAGACTTTGCTGGTGACAGTGGTAGTGGGAGGGTCTCCCTGTCCTACTCCTGGTCACTCCCCTGTGGTGTTACCAGCTCACTGGGAGCAGGTGCTGGAAGGGAGGACCATCTGCCACTACCACAGTCCGTGGCCTAGCCCAGGACCTTGTGTACCTGTTCTTTGCAGCTTGAGCCCTTAGGATGGTGGAGGAAACATGGTGGAGGGGGAAAGAGCAGGGACTCACTCAGTTCAGCTGCTGATCCTGCCATCCTGTAATGAATGTCATATCATCTAGCTCCCAGGTGACTCTCAGCAGTCTCCTGGAGATTTATATCTAATTCTTGGAGACTCTTGGGCAATCCTGCAGATAAGTTCCCTAGGTCGTAGGGTTGCCTAAGACCCCAGGCAACTGGAGCCACCAGCTTGTGACCTATGCTGTGGAAGGTGGGGTGAGACAGCACTTCTGTGGCTCCGTCCTTGTTGACATTATATTCTTCCTTTAGCCTTAGGAAAGCCAGAGGTGGGTGCAATCTTAGGCGTTCGTAGTGTAGATAGTAGGTGGATGAGTCTGAGGATACTGAAAACAGTATTGACTGGGTATTAGGAACAGACTGAGTGAGGTGTACTGCACAAGCTCATCTGCAGTATTTGAACTGGCTCCTGGGAACTGATTAGTGCAGAGGCATAATGATGAGGCTAGGAGCCCAGGGCAACTGCCACACGCAGGGGCACCAGCAACTCCAAGTTTCCATTACATTGCTGACAGCTGGTTTTTGATCCCCCTCTAAAATGGCAACAGGTTTAGCTGCCCTGATCACCCTCTAGTTATGCCCCTGAACAAAGGTAGCTCCAAAACATAATGGTATCAACATAGGGAGGTTAGAGCTGATGGTAAGGCTGCGTTTCTACTCTACAGATTTTGTGCCATTATGATTTGTGCCATTTACTATTTTCACTTCTACACCCAGAACAAAGTGACTACAGGCCTGTCTAGAAAACTTCCAAACGTGACCCTTCCCGCCCCAGTCACTCTCCAGCATGCCACAGACAGGAGTCTCAAAAAAAAGAAGCAGGGTATACTGCTAGCAGAAATCTTCTGTACAGGGGGGAGAAGGGCACATTCTGACTTCTGTTTTGTTTGTGTAACACTCGAGCAGTTCTACTAAAACATTTACATTTATACAAATGTAGCTGAGATTAGAATTTATCATAGCCAAGGAAATTTCATATTTTTCTAGCTAAAAGGGTTACTTAAGCCATCAGAACATTGCATAACCCTTCTACACTTGAACTCAAGGCTGAGTTTATCTTTATTTTGTCACCAGAAAAGGCCTTGACTAAGACAACCTTCTCATTTGTATTATAAAGCAGCGTTTTTTCCTGCCAGTCATGAATATTGTACCTGGAGCCTGTCAACATCTAGAGCCTGTCAACATCAGAGCACAGCAGGAGGCTAGAGGTCATATTTGATGTTTGATTAATATATATAGGTTGTTTTATTTACTTAAGCTTTCTAGGTGGCATGAGAATGTGATTTTGGTTTGTTATCAATGGACAAAATGGGAAGTGGTTTGGTCAGGACAAAGAATTTGATGAGTATGAGGCCTTAACTGTGTAAGCATTAGGGGTGTGCAAAGCGGGTCGTATTCGATTCGGATTCAGCCCGAATTGGGGGCCAGTTTCAATCCACAGTTTCGGATCACTTTCCCAATTCAATTCAGCCGAATCCAAATGTGAAGATTAAATTCTGATTTGCAAAAAAATCTGCGATTCAGCCATAGACACAACTTTATATGTTTTTTTCCTACATACCTCGAGGTACCAGGCGCAGCTCATGAACACTAAGATGGTGAGACAGATGGGGCATCCCACAGGAGCGTGAAGTGGAGCCCCTGCATGCTTGGCAGCAGACCTAGAAGTGGATAGGAAGTCCTTCCAGTCCATCTCTGGGTCTGCTGCCAAGTGCGCAGGGAACCACCCCGCACCTTCCCGGCTCAGCGATCAGCTGCAGAGGGACCCCAGGTGCCTCCCTGGACCCAGGAGGCACCACTCAGTGGGGCGGGGGATCCCCTGCACACTCTGCGGTGGACCTGGAAGTGCTTCTGGTCCACTTCTGGGTCTGCCACCAAATGTGCTGGGGACTGCCTGCCCCCCCGGGACATTCCATCTGCCCCACCATCTCAGCATTCACAAGTCACCTGGTACCTTGAGGTATGTAGAAAAAACATATAAAGCTGTGTCTTTGTCCGAATCATCGAATCTCTCCAAATCGAATCAGAGGCTTCCAATTCAATTATGAGAGATTAATGGGTCTCCTGATTCAATTCAGATTCAGACATTCAGCTGCTGAATCAGGCCAAAGCTCCTCCAAATCAAATCAGTGACCAAAGCTTCACACAGCCCTAGTAAGCATGTGGGAAACAGGAACTTGAATATATTTGCATAGACCAGCTGGTGTTTACTAGTTAGGACTGTGCCTGCTGCTCAGCTCAAGCCCTAGAAGGGTGCACAAGGAGCCATGTGATGATTCAAGCTCTCTGTGTGACTAGGCTCAGTGGCTATTAACCGGTTTGGATTTATGAGCTGTCTGTATCTTACTGCTCTGCCTGGATACCTACAGGTTTTGTGGGTCACTCTGGTACAAGTGAGGCTTGCCTGGATGCAAGGCAAGTGGCATAATCTGCTTCTATGCCTTGATCAACTGATGCTACTTCTATGCAATCAAGCTGGCAGGGGTGGATGAAAGAAGGGGTCTGACTTAAGATGGGTCTAAAACAGGGATGTTTCTCTTCGTATGAGTACTCCTGGCTTAGCCTGGACCATTTTCAGTTTGTACTTTTTCTCAAGTTACACAGCAGACCCAGGCTATATGGGCCTCTCTTCCTGGAGGTGAACTCAAAGGGCTACTTGCTCTGGGGCTCCTCTTTCTTGCTCCTTTCTCTCAGAGACCCATTCTCCTCTCCCTACTTTGCACTCTATCATAGGCTAGGGACAGAAATTACACACAAACCAGTTTAAGTAATCAGAAATAGGTTAAAATTTGTAACACAACAAAAGTTCAGTGCACATAAACCACTTTCAAAATGTCCAACAACAATTTAAGATAAACCTGGATGGATGTTGTATCCGACCTAACTGATTTAGGTTAAATTGGTTTATTGGACTTCTGTCCCAGGTCCCCTCCAGATTCAAGTTAACTCACAGTCCCCCAGCATCCCACAGTGCTTTGCACTTTTCCAGCAAAACCCTCCCATTACAGGGTGAGTGGGCTAGCCTTGTTCCAAACTGTCTGCTCTAACCAAGCAGGGGGGGAGTAATCTAGTCCCTCCAGCTTCTGGCCTGGGCCACTGAAGGCATGTGGCTGCATTTCCAGAAACAAAAGTGAATGTCTGTTCACTTGCTTATCAATTAAATCTACACAGCTTAGACTAACCTGCAAAGCTTAAATCAATTCAGCATCAAGCTCTTTGACTGTTTGTACTTAGCCATGAAGATCTCTCAGAGACATCCAGACTGTTTCTCTGGATTCATGTCTTCCTCCAAATCCAGTTACCTCATCTCTCTAGTTCTCTCAGCTTCTACTCATTGGAGGGAAGAAGGGGATGGAAATTGTTGGGACCAGAATTTCACCAAGTGCTGTAGCCATTAAGTGAAGTATCATAGTATCTAGGGTCAGAAGGGGCCTAGAGCAGGCCATCTAGTTTGACCCCCTGCCAATGGCAGGAACGAGTGCTGGGGTCACAGGACCCCAG
>JAGPOW010002514.1:44784127-44814739 GCA_030014935.1 Caiman crocodilus | reverse complement strand
TAATAATAATAATAATAATAATAATAATAAAGCAGACTAGATTTCAGCTTCTTATAGGTAGTTCTAAAAGTCTTGAAAGACCAGAAAAAACCCCAAACAGTTCAGTTATTAGGTAGATATAGGACTTTCTTGTTTCTCACATACATACAGAGAACATAAAAAAAAATTCTTCAGTACTTGATGCCATTAGCATATTTACATAGTTAATAATTAGTTGTAGAATGCTTTTTAAAATTAATTAAGAATCAAGAAATGTAATAAGGTGTAAAGTAATTCAGAATCTGCACAAATAGTGTTTAAAATGTTGTACTTACATGCATATGTAATGTGTCCTGTTTAGCAAAATCGGGAATCAAATTTAGCATAAAGACCATAATTACTTGCAAGTCTGAATGATTAAGATTCAGTGAGAGTCAACCTTTCTTCAGGAAAATAATTAAAAGTAGAACAGCAACACAAGTTTAAAATAACTTATCTAAATTGATATTTTTTTACTTACCAATTTTAAATCAGGATGAAAAAAAGCCCACTCATTTAAAAATCACTATCTCCTCCTTAACAATTTTTTCCTGAAAAATTCTGTTTACAAGGGAAACATGAAAACTCAAAGACCAGGGCCTATAACTGCAGTAAGAACAGGGAATTGGGTTAGAAAACTTGGGGGTTTATTAATACATCTCTTTTATGCAGTGTCTATGACTACAATCAGCTTATTTCAAGAACAGCCATTTCAAATTGGTTTCTGAGCAAGAGGCTGCATTTTAAGTTGAGCCCTCTCATTCAATTAAAGAAAAAATACTTTCTATTTTTGCTTTTCTCTTTGATTCTGGGCTGGTAAAATCTGGAATTTCAACCATAGATTCAGATGCATACCATATGGCCATTTCTCTAGGAGTTGAACTCTCTTTTACTGTCAGGCTAGCATATTGTCCTTGGGCTGACACTTCCTACATACTTTTAGGAAAACTACAGTGGCTGTTGCTTCAGCAGAACAAAGCTCAGATACTGTTTCTTCTACTCACATCATGTAGAAAATAACCACTGCCTTTGTATCATGAAAAATAAACCAGCAGCTTGTCTTCTGCCCTCTCCCATGCAATGAGAACATTAGCTACCTGGGAAATACAAAACCCTTAGTTGGAATTTCTCACCTGGCCTTTAGGAAGCTCAGGCACACTGGGCTCATGTTTTCTCTCAGCCTAACTATTTTTATTCTCCTTATGATGAACTCTCTGTACCTCTTATTCTCTCACTGCAATTTCTGGAGAGAAGAGAAACACCTGCTCAGATGTTTAACCCTGCTGTAGCAGGGCACTGTTTGTGCCTGCCATTTTAAGGACTAGAAGGCAGCAGCTGGCAGGTGCATGATGAGGGCAGCCATTTTAGATTCAGGGCTGCCCATATAAACAGGGCATTCTGCTCCTGGGAGGCTAGGTAATAACATTGCATGGCTACAGGGTTGTTGGTACTATCTGGAGGTAAAGGAGGAGGTATAGAGGATGGGTCCTGGTCCTGGTCTAAAACTGCACCCTGTCAGGAGTGGGTGGTCTGGAGGGGCTCAGTGGTGTGGGAGCCCCCAGGAAATGCTAGGCTAGTTACCATCCCAGTGAAAGGCAGGTTGGGGCACTATAACCCACTAGCCCCCACAACTAGGTGGGTTACCCTGTTTTGTAGGGTCTGGAAGGTGGACTACCAGAGAGAGAGAGAGTGGGGCCACAGACTCACACCTGTCTGGTCAATGCTGGGGCCAGGGCTTGAAGGGTTGAAGGGCCAGGGGCCCACTGAGAGGGATGCCCAAGAGCTGAGGGCCTGGGGTTCTGACTGGCCTGGAGGTGGGCTACAGCTAGTGGCGAAAGGTTCTGCGGGGACAACACCTGTAAGGGGGGAGCAGTCCAGGCAGCTATGTTGCCCACAATGAACGTGGAATAGACCACCGGAATGGAGGGCTCCAGGTGGGGTTCAATTAGTAGGAGTGTGGGGCCTAGTGTGGGCTGGTCATGCTGGTAACACCTGGATGCCATTTGGGAGGCTTGGGCTGTGGTATAGGGGAGGAAAGGAGCCTCAGATAGTGCCCCCTGGCATCAGGGGAAGAAATGAGCAGCCTCCTGCTTTAATTACATCAATTAATTCATTACCAACAAGGCGTGGTAGGAGAGAAAACAGGTGGCTAGCCCAGAAATGGGTGAATAGGACGCAGGGAAATTGGCCCTGAGAAGGCCCCCCTGGTATACCTACCTTATTGGTGAGTGACTGGCAAGCAGGAAAGCCTACAGCTTGAAGGGCTGTTCTTCATGATGACCTTACAGGCCCTTAGAGAACACATCAGTTACTTGAAGCCTTTTGAGTTCTATTTGTTAGTGAGCAATTACAGAAGCATTTCTTGCATGCACACAGGGCAGCTTGAGTCTCCCCGACCATTTCACAGAGCCTCAAGCCCTGTGAAATGGCCCATGAGGCTTTGGTTACTTGTTTCTAGAATGCCTCTTATACAGCTAGACAATGAACTTGTGAACTGACAATCACGCTTAGACCACAACATCAGAGTACAGGTGCCTGGCCTTTATTAGACATTTCACTGAATACAAAGAGACTTGGTTTTATTTTTTATACATTAAATACACATTCTTGTCATAAAAATTCACATTTGCTATACAGAACTGTAGGCATTGATTTTACACAACATTTATTAAAATACTATTGATTACATCCTAAAGAGAAGGTGCAGCCCTGTGAACCTTTGGTGCATAATACACAGGGGCTAACTGTCCCCAGTGTTACATAATCAGACTTCCCACAAAAATAGAGCAACAGCATTTCAGTGCATTGGGAATTGCTTGGAACAATAAGGCTTTTATGCAGAAAATATGAATACTTTTGGACAAGGGGAAGCACAAAAATGTTGTCTTTTTAAGCTTACATGCTTCTATAACTATTCATGATTGCAGCATCTGCCCTGAAAAATCTAGCTATTTCTGTTTCTTACATTATATCTTTAAACACATTTTATTCCACGTGATTATAATGACACTTAAAGGCAGTGGATTCTGCTTCAAGGATTCTAGCTTTACAGGTGATATAACACTCATCAAAATAGACGTGTGAAGTTGCATGTTTCACAGAACCTAGAAATGTTTTCAAATCCAATTGACTTTGATAGAATTCAGCATGTGTGAAAAGGTTCATCCTTATTGCTCCAATGTCAGGACTGAGGCGTAAGTGCTCTAGTTTATATCCATACTAGCACATGAAGGTTTCCACTGCATGCTTACTAGTTAGCTGTTCATTCTAGTTTTCAATTTAGAGTTACAAATTTCAGGGCTAATTCTCTTCAACTAAACAAGAACTGATCAAGCATGTGCATGCATCTGGAGACTGGGGATGGACGGGGGCTATGTAAACCTACCTCGGCCTTCTCTCAGTCATGCATACATATTTTCTCTACATGGAAGCTGTTGACCAAGCTGAAGCTCTACAATGAAATGAACAACCTTCTTTTGGCTAGTATAAATGCACCTTTGCTCATAGCAGCTTGTGATATTGCAAGGGTGCCTGAAGGATGAGGTGAAGAGAGTTGATGTGTTTTGAAAGGAGGTGAGGGAAGACTGAATGTTTAGGTTGGAGAGAAAGTGATGGCAAGAAAAAACATACTTAAATGAGACAAACAGTGCTCTTCCTGGGGTAGATCTCCACCAAGTTTTACCTCAATGCTTCAACCACATTACAAGGACCACTCATCCACTGCTTAACGGGTCTCTCTGAAGCTACCTCTACTGAATATGAAGCAGCTCTACACACAGTTGGCTGGATGGGCAGATATGGAATTAGATCCTCTCTGTAACATGAATTAATGTTCTGAGGGTCCAGTCATCCTTGTCAGCCAGCAGAGGTTTCTCAAGCAGAATTGGGGGATGGTAGGGAGGAGCCATACTTGACTGTTGAGAAGGCAGAGGTGGCTGATTTGCCATATTTCTTGATAATACAAATATAGCAATGCTTCTCTTCTTTCCTACAGCACCTACTCTTATACCTCTGTGATCTGGTGAGAATTGCACTGTCTGTTTTTAATAAGAGCTGTTACTGGTTCCGAGAGCAAATTTCTAGCAATAGGAAGGACTGACCAGCACACTTCCTTGGCTTTAGCTATGTCCACATCTACTTTTAGAATGAATCTAGATCTGGGGGCAGGAAACAGGTTCCATTACTGTGGACTATTAATGGTATTCCCACCAGAGGACATTATATTAGTCTTGTACAGATATTTCTCCACAGCCAACATATTCTGGACATTTCTTCCATTAGTATCAGAGTTACACTTCAATATGGAGCAAATTACATGCCCTCTGTTACATATATGTAATTCCCACTGATGTAATGAGGAGTTATGAGTCTATATCACAGAGAGTGATCTGGTCCATATCAGAAACGCAACAAGATCTTGCAAATTGTGTCCAGTTAAATTATTTGAATACTCAAGGATGTTATTCCTTATCGAACAATGGTTTTTTGAGCTGCAAGTAAAGTCAAGCTTAATTACTACTAAGTAAAACAGCCCAGCCCTTGGTACAGTATTGATCAACTGTATGATTTGTTTTGAAATCTGAATTCATAACTACAGACTTAACAAAATTATGTAGATGCATTAAGGCAGGTAACATGACTGCCATTTTCCTTTAGGATAAGTTATTTCTCACATCGTACACAACCTACACCCCCACCCACGCACGCACACGTACACACACACACACATACCTACAAAACAGCAGCACAGTAAAAAAAAAAAAGTCACTGAACTCCAACAAACTTGTAATCAGTACATTTTACATACTATACAGCATATTTTATCCTTGTCATCAGATAAACATGTACAATTCAGAACAATGTTGACTGTATGTAACACAGAAGCTACCACTGAGATATGGCAAACACATCATATACACTATTAGCTTTTGCTTCACCAAAAAAGAGTTTAGCAGTTTAAAATGGTGTTAGCTGAACTCTTGAAATCCCCCTACAGCCTACTGAGCTGGTAACACTTATCACTCCATGTACAGTATGCAGAATAAACAATGGAGCTATATTCTCAGCAGATTTCTCTTTTTGATATTTCCCATTTAGCTTTCAGAATTTGTTACCTCCTTTACAATATACCATATACTACACAGTGGCTAATTTCTGTGCTCACCTACACCAGCGTTATACTGTGGTGACTCCTATTAAGCCCACAGAATGGCTCTGGATTTATACCAGTGTCAGCTAAAGCAGAATTTGAGTCCAACATACAGGATGTACACACACAGATAAAGACATATATTCTTTTACAGAAACAAATACCATGAGGGTCTAGAATGGCAGAATATATGTGCAAACTACATTTATAAAAAGACTGGGGCAAATTCTGCTATCAGTTCTATTAACTGCAATCTCATTAATTTCAACACTAGCAATACTTCAGGTGGCATTCATCACTGAAAACTGAGCAGAAGTTGGCCCTTTTAGTCTGATACTGATCTCATATATACTGGCATAAGTCTTGAATAAATCAACTGAAACCAGTGTTATACAACCAGTGTGTTGTATGATCATAGTTAGCCAGATCAGAATCAGAGTTGGCCAGCCAGATCCTCAATTGTTCTAAATCAGCTCCACCAAAGTAGATGTAGTAATACCAGCTTACAGCAGCTGAATATATACCCCATTTTCTTTAAGCTCTTTCATTTATGTTGTGCTCTGCAGTAATAAGTATTTTTTCAGGTCTGCACAAAAGAAAACATTCAGTAATCTCAAGAAAAATGTCCAACCCCCCTTAACAGATGCATTGAGGGTTTACATGCATATAAGAGGGAAACAATGGGATGACAGAAAATTAATTAACAGTACAAACTCCAAAATTACATATAATAGATGGATAAATGATGATGACCAGTAGCTTAGCTAGATTCTTTCCTCTTATGAGTAGATTATAGTAATTTTATATTCCATGTAGAGGATTCCTTGTGATACATATGCAGAAAAAAACAAAATGGAGCATGTCCAGCAACTGAACCAATGTGCACTCAATTCAGCAGTACTTCTTCAGGCAAATTTCCTGCTCCTGTTGAGGTCAAAGAACATATGGTTGATAAAACTGGGCTCTAAGATGGCCCATCTGTATGTCATGGTCTTTTCTGATCTATTTTTGGCAAATATTCCACAAAGACCTCTGAGGAAAGTCAGCTTGTGCCTGGACAATATGCTTACATTTTTTGTCCATCATAGTTTATAGCATTAACAAATTGGATATGGTTCTCAAATTCCTTTCCTTTTCTATTCTTTTTAAACAAAATTAAGGCAAGTTTGTTTACCCACAGTCCCTGCCCTGCTATGCTTTTTCACTACAAATAAGATAAAAAAGTGAATGAATGTATAATTTGTCTGACAGATTTCTGAGCATTTTACCAAGAGTAATAAAAAGATTTTCCCTATTCATGGAGAAACATCATGATTTATCCTTATCTGCAGAGGACTTTTTTGCTTCACTTTTTTTTTCCAGCACCCAAATGACAATATTGATGCTAAGCAAACATTTTAACAATGCCAATAAGCTCAAGATACAACACAGTTATAATATATATACTTTTTTCTTAAATACATTAAAACATCTCTTTTCAGTACATATTTATATAATTGAAACCCTTTTTGTGGCATTGTATGTGTGCTTGTCTCAGGGTTCCAAGAGGAAATCAATATTGTGGCTCTTAAGTACATATATTTAGAAACCTGATTACAAATTAAAAAGCAAATTAAATTTATGTTTTGCCATACCCTAAACATTAGTAAAGCTCAAAACATGTATATGTAATACTCCCATTTAGTTAAAATGTTTGACCAAAAATAACTGAAAAATGAAAAAAAATGACAGTAGAAATGAAAAAAGGCTCATAAACCAGCTTCCTAACTCATATCTCCAAGAAGTAAAGAAATAATTTGTAGGTTGACACCACTGGGGACACCCTGTTTTATAGAAAAAGGCACTGCCTCAAAAATTGTGCAAAATGTGGCAGTTTTAATATGCATTGGGCACTGCAAAACTGATTGCTATGTGTAATCGATTATTTCATACTTGCTCGATTTTCATTTGAAAGGATCTGTAAATGGAAACAAACACCCGACACCCGACAGAATGTTGTCTGGATTGGGCGGAAACCATAACGCCCCTCTCTGTCTTTTGTTGGAAGAGAGAGCATTTGTGAACTTCAACAAACTTTTTAGTCAGTTTTAGTAAACTTTTGGGTTCATAAACAAACTAAACTGGCCCAGTTTTGCTGTTTCACTGTTATTGTTTCAAATAGCCCTAATCACTACACAGAGACCACTAATGAAAGAGTTGTTGTACATTTACTTCCTTTCATTTGTTGCTCTGATGCTTAAAACCTGGATATAATTATGAATGTGTGGATATTTTACCCTGTACATGCATGTAATATTTTTGGCTTCACTATATATATACATGCACACACCCCTTCCAGCACATCTCCAAGTATCAAATATCAACAAGTTTATATTTTATTCTAATATTTTGTTAATGAAAAATACATCTGTCTAGTGACATTATTTTTTCTTTTCCAGTCATGTTTCCTCATATTTTAGATGAAGGTTAACAAAGAGCAGAATAACACCATCCTTACTCCTTACTCAATCAAATGTTTCACTGATTCACAGATTCACAGAAGTTTAGGGCTGGAAGGGAACTTGTGAGATCATTGGATCCAGCCCCCCTGCTCTGGGCAGTAAAGCCTGCTGGGGTCAGAAAACCCCTATCAAAGGAAGCTTGACTGAGTAAAGAAGCCACTTAGTTTTGTCTTAAAGCCTAACCCATCAAGAGCAGTCTTCTTGTACTGCTGTGTAGTTTGTTATTTGTAGACATGATATGTTTTGCATTAACAAATGACATGCATGCATATCAGTATATATACTACATACAACCAACTGTATTCCAGTTCTTGAGTTGCTGAAACCCTACAATGACATTGCTCTTATTTTGCTATGCTTCACCAACATTTTCATGTATTAGAGTTGTGTATGTTTCTTAAACAATAGAATGACTAGTGCCATGTAAGGCAATCCATACCTCTTCTCATGATTTACTGTGAGCCACACAGAAAGGGCTATAAAGTTAGCTGCTACTCATTGAACTCTTGCACTGTTTAATACAACATTTTTTTCATTCCTGAATTGGCACCATTGTTTAAATCAGCAAATAACTATTCTGTGTTTATAGCTGCCTGAAAGAGAATGTATACTGCACCTTCATATTAAAAAAATCAGTTTTTAGGTTGTATAGATGTTTTCTCACAGAAAGCACATTCCTATTTATACAAACAAATCCCGCTCACTTTAAGCACATGAATACTAATGATTTAGAAATTGATCCAATGTTCACTATGGGAAAATGGCCTGTTAACTTCAATATACCTTTTATCAGACCATTAATAGGTCCAACCATGGGAAGTATTTTTAAAAGTGGTCAATATTAACCTAGTCCTACTCCCATTGACGTCCATGACAAGCTTCCACTGACTTGTATGACAGCAGAATTAGGTCAATACTGTATATCTTTTTAACTTCAACAGGAGCAGAGGCACTTCTGAAAATCCCCTACTGTGTATGAAAGGTGACCAAGATTTAGCTGATACTCTGGGGAGACTACTTAATGTGGCTATGGTTACTGTCGACCATATGAATGTTGAAGGCATGACTTCATATTTACTTTGCTTCACAAAGCCTAGTAAACCTGATGTCCACTAATAAATGCAATCAGCTATGTTGTCTCATGGACGGAGGACATGGACTAAAAACATTAAGGTAATATACTGCCCTCAGTCAGCAGCACAAATGTTCATATTGTGGAATTCCCTTTGCAGACAGAGAACAATATATAGCTATTCATTCTCTATGTAGCAAATTTCTTGGCACTGTTAATAAAGTCAAATGTAAGACACAGAAATTATATTTGGTATTTCATGGAAAAGATTTTAGTGATTTCTTTTGTTAAATTTGTCAATAGATCCTGTTTTGCTTGTCAAATGAAAAATGCATGGGTTTATTAGGATAGAAAATGATTAATCAATGAAAATGGTACCCTTTTGCCCACCCACAAAAAGCCCTAAACACTTCAAAGATTCAGTGTTATAGGAAGATCAGAGCGTTACAAGATATTTTTCTAATACATTTTAAAATCTATTTAATGCACAGCAAATATATTACAGTACTATCAAGTAGTGTCAACTTCCCCTTCATCCAGCGCATAGTTGAGTTTTATGACAGTGCTGATGAAGTCTCCAAGTTCTACAAAATCTGCAGTGATAATATTGATGCCACTTTCTCCTGGTTTCTGGGTTCGGACCCATTGCATCATTGCAGGAAGAGCTCTGAGGAAGAAAAAGTGAAAAAGAGTTATTCATAAAGGAGTAAGGCAGGCATAGTGGGAAGGGTTTTCAAAAGTGTTAAGCATTCCATTTGCTCCTCCTAATCTTAGGACAGAAGTGTTGCAGGACACTAAGGTGCATGCTCCTTTAAGGGCTGAAACTGTCTAGGGAGAGAGCCCTAGCAGTCACTCAGGAACCTCTCAGCTGCAAGTTGCCATGGCAGCATGAAGGAGGGAATTAGCTTGCACCTGCAGGCGGTTAGCTGACTGGAAGAGGCAGGGCCTGGGGCATATATAAACCCCAGGGCTCGGACCAGAGAGAGAGTTCTCTACCAGCAGCCAAGGGGGAAGGAGCTTTCCTAGAGAAAGCTAAGTGAAGAGCCTTGATGGCCCATCTCCTGCTTCTGGTAAGATAAGGGACTTCAGGAGCTCACCAGACCCTGGCCTACAAGGCATGTTGTGCTGGGGGCAGGGTGATTCATTTAAAGGGACAGAACACACCCTGATTTGCTTGCATTATGTTATAGCCCAGGGGCTTGTATTTTGATTTATTTGCAAACCAGAGGGTTGGGCTGAGGCTATTGTTGAAGGAGGAGGCCTCACTGGGGACCCACTGCAGTGTGGGCACCCCAGCGCCAGTGTGGGTGCAGTATCCGGGGGTGAGCAGACCCCAGCGCCAGGGGCGCAAGGAGAGACAGGGCTGCAGAGAGCCCAGTGATGACCAGAGGACAAATGAAACTGAGGCCTCAGAAGGACACTGTGTGAAGGTCATCTACAAGGCTTGGGGCAGTAAAGGGGCAGTTTGGAGCCACACATCTAGCCCATAAGGCTGAGGGTGTCCTGAAAGGTATCCATTTTGGAGCATGACCCAAAAGGGGTCTGAGGACCCACAGGGTTCAGTGGGGTCCATCAAGGCAGGGTCCAACAGTACGCACTTGAGGGCAGCCTCCCCATCTATTACAGTTATAGCAAGATGTGGCAGGCAAGAAAAAGGGTGCCTGTGGGTCAGGATTGGCATGGTCAAAGAGCCCTAGGTGTATCACAGCCATCTTGGGGGACCCCTCTCTGTGACAAGAAGGAAGGAAGGAGTGCAGTGCTGTAGCAACTGGTTAGGAAGGAAAAATAACAAAAACCACATCACACAATTGTTAAAGCTTGGCTGACACATCCTAGAAAGCTTTGAAAAAAACCTAAAACATTCTTCTTATATTGTCCATAGCTCCCATATCATAATCCTCAAAAAGGGTCACTATATATAGAATAGACCTTTTATCTGAACTTTAGGAGCTCCTGAAATGTATTCCCCATCCCCATGTGCCATTATGTTCACCAGGGCCAGAGACAATGGAAATACCTTGATTTCTGCAGTACAGGTATGGGATATAGTAATACCTTTGTTTTCTCAACTGTGTAAATTGAATGACCAATAGCCATGGGTTATGTTCCTTTCTGAGCTTATGATTAGTTTTGGAAAGAGAAGCACTGCAACCTTATTGATTCTTTTCTGAGACAGGATAGAGCTATTGTGTCAGACCCTCAGGCCATGTCCACATGAATGCGGCAGACATTTGTTTCCCCAGGGACAAGTAGCAGTGGCACACCTTGTGCTTCTGCTACTTGTCCCCAGGAATGCCTGGATCTTCCAGGGTCAACTCCCCCCTCTCCCCCCAATACCACACACCCATGCTTGTCTGGATGTGGCCTCAATGTTTGACTACTGGACTGTGTAAGCCTATATGTTTGTGAAGAGACCTTTCTGATGTCGTGGAGGGAATAAACTATGTTCTTTAATCATGTACACAAGATATTTGATATTAGAAAGACCTTCATGGTTTTCTAGACAAAGGCAGTGTAAAATCTAACCTGTGGAAACATCTGTTAGCAAAGCTGCTCCTGACACTGTCATTTATATATATGCAAAGTATATGTAAAATGAGCTGGCAGCAGCACTAATCGGGCCTAATGTTTTGAGCCTAAATTTAACCTGACCAATAGTTTGAGGAAAAACAAAAAGCAAGCAAGCAAAACTGGTGATGTGCCCAAATTTTACTTGGCCAAAACATAAATATAAAATTATACAATGCAGACAGAAAGGTTTAATCAGGACTGATTATGACATCACAGATAGAAAAGCATAGCAAGTCAAGGCCTTTGTTCAGTAAAGCACTTAGACACGTGCTTGAGCCCTTTTCTGGTCAAGAATATCCAGCAGCATAACAGAGAGAACCACAAGCAGAAAGCTGGACAGTCTTTACTGTGAAGTTAATAACATCTGAGAGCAAATATACATCTGAGAACTGAACAAATTGTAGACTATGAGGAAACCAGTGAAGGATTGCTCAGAGGGGATTCAAGTCCCAAGTGCAGCACCACCTACAAATATAGATGATTTTTTCTGTGTGCCGTAGAACTCTGTTGGGCAGGGTCTCGCAGAGGATAGTATGTTACCTTTATTTTTAAATGAAAGCTTTATAACTGGTATTAGAGAGTCTGCTACATATGAAATAAAACATACTGATTCTGGACAGATGTGCTTTTTTTTTGTGTTTTAAGAACTCGGGCGCCATTGATAAAATAAACTCATGCTAAATGCCCTCTGAGCTTTTCAAGTTACACCACTTCAGGTGAGGGTTAACTTTGGGCATGCTACCTAGCTCACAGTAGGGTAATTTCAGTCTGCTCCATGGAGATAAAATGAAAAATCTGCAGTCCTTTAGCATCCCAGGATACACTGCTCCCAGCCTCTCCTTCGCCCTTCTCCACCCCCCACCCCCAACCCAGAGCGGGGATAGAGTCCAGGTGTCCTGGCTCCTAGCAATGCCCCTACTCACTAGGCCTGTGTGTGAAGTGGCAAGTATTCACTTCAGATTTGGATTCGGCTGATTTCAGAAGAGAGTGATTTGATTTGGAGATCCGACTCGCTGGCCCAAGTTTTTGATTTGGCCAAATCAGATCTGAAAGATTTGGCACCACTTCAGAGATTCAGCAGGAGCTGCCTGCTGCTGGAGAGAGGTCTACCACTGGTGCCCTGGTGGGGACTACCTCTCCCTGCCCCAGCACCAGGGATCTTCAAGCCCTCTGCTCCAAGATTACTACTGCGGAGCAGGAGCTGGGAGATCCTTATCTCCCAGCATGAGCCCTGAAGTCATGCTGCTGGCACTGGGAGATAAGGAACTCCCAGCACTGGCCCCATAACTGTGGAACTGACACTGAGAGATATAAGGGTCTCCCAGCCTGAGGCCCATGGCACTCAGGCTGGGAGATGAGGGTCTCCCAACACGGGCCCTGTGGTGTCTCCCAGCACCGGCTTCTCATGAATGCAGAACTGGGTGGTGAATAGGCTGGGGATTTTGTTCTCCACTCAGCTCCACAAGCACAGAGATAGGTAGGGAACAGGCTGGGGAGTTTGATCCCTAGCCTGTTCTCCACCCAGCTCTACATTCCAGCTCCAGTGGAGCTGAGCAGGAAACACATGCAAGGTGGGGGTTGGTAACTGTCCTGGTCAGGTACAGGTCCCAGCCCCATGCCTTGATTACTTGATCAAAAGAGCCAATGTGCTAGAAGCAAAAGGTCCCAGTCCCCTCCCCTGATCTACCAGTGGGGCAGCTAGCAGTGAGATAGGTGCTAGCTGTCCCAGTGGTACATCAGGCCAGGGGGAGGGGACTTCTCTCCCGTGCAGCTCTTTCCAAACCCCCTACCCCTGACGGAGGAGCCGGGTCCAGGAGCTCCTTGCTGCAAAGCAAGGAGGACATTGTTCCCATCCTGGCAGCAGGCAGCCCCTGGGGGCAGGGTGTAATATTCCAGCCCTGGCCAGCAGACAGCTGTCTTCTGGTCTGGTATTCCCCGTCAGCCCCTGGGCTAGCACCCAGGGGGAGCCTAGAACTCTCCTTGGTGGTGGCAGAAGCCCATTGCAGGGCCCTAGAAAGTGAGAGCAGTTTGTTGCCATGAGCAGCAAATCTGCTCCTACTTCCCTGCAAGTATAGATGCTTGGAAGACTTCATGTGTAGACCTGGACACACATGCAGATATGTACCTGGGAATAATCTAATGCACCTGAATTTACTGTGAAGTAAGTTCAGGCCCATTAATTGCATGTGTAAATGCACACAGTGAGATAAAAACACTGCTGGCCAGCAGTTGTATACTATGCCCAACAACGAGCAAAAAATAGTAGTGGGTACCATTATCAAATCTGTTTAAGCTCCTGAAACAGGTCCTAAAGCATTATTCATAGAAAAACTTGGTGATGCAGTACAGATTTGTATTCTATCTGTTCCAGAGATGCAGGGTATTTTTTTTATTGCTGTTGCATGGACTCATAGTACTGTGATATTACTTAAAAGAGAACAGTGCATCACTGCTTTAAGCTTTCACTGAATTTAACTGAAATTTCCAATTCAAATTTCAAAGTCCGAAGTGCACGGGTATATGTTATTCATCAGTTACTCACTGCAACAGGATAGTCTGACCTTCCAAGGAAGGAAATCAGCACTAGGGCAGGAGTCCAAAAGTGGATGATTAGGTTGGAATTAAAAGCGTAAGTGGAGAAAGAAGAAGGATCTCAAGTTGGGAAGCTGTTTGTGGCCAAGAGGCAGCCTAGAACACTCAAGACCTTTCTATTAAGAAGAGGCCAGAGCTACAAGGGCCTCTCTTATGCAGTCTAAAGAAAGGTTCAGGTTTTGCTTAACTTATTTGTTTTTTGGGGTCAAAGACTATTATCAGTGTTAAAAGGACTGACTGAGGGGCTTCCAGGTAAGCAAAGCCAGACAGCAAGGCAGCAGGTACATTAGCCCACTTGTCTCATCCCAAAGGAGGAGAGTTTTAATGCCTCCTGCTTTGGTATTAAAATGCATTGACCAGATCTTGCATGATGTAATAAACACTGAAATGCAGAGGGAATGTAATTGCTCTAGGAGGGGATTTTGTTGCTCCTTGTGGCTCTTTCACATCTGTAACTGAGAACTGCCTTACAACATTGCCATTGTGGAGACATTTTAAAATATTGAAATTTCACCATAACATGAGAGCAACGGCTGTGGCAGATGAATTTCCTGCTTATCTTAAGAGGAACGGAGAAGGTACAGAGTCTACATATGGAGATTGCTCTGATCTTACCAGAAAACTTCATTTTAGAAGAAGACTACTTAATTGAGTGCAAAAATGGCAGTGACTTTTCAGATGCAATTCAAATTCTGTAGATTCTTACCCCCAAAACAGACACTGCAATGCTACAAATGATGATGTAATTACTCAAATGATTGGAAAAGAAAGAATATACTTAAGTGTAAGCAGTAGCAAACTGTTAAGAAACTTGGTCGGATATTGGATATCCTTGGTACAATATTCATCATCTACACTAAGCAGTTTGCCTCCCCACAGGTTCATGCTTAAGGTAGGAATGACTCGGATTCTGTTGTGAAATGTGAATTAAAAAACTAGCTTAATAAATGGTACAAGATGTATTGTAAAAAGATTTTATGGAAACACTATAGACTTAAGTCATAACAACAAAGGCTACTGGAAAATGTGTGGGGTTTTTTGCTGAGTCATATTATGCCCATCAGACACAATTTTCCTTTTAAGATATACAAGAGGCAATTTCCCATTTGAGTAGCCTTTGTAATGACTATCAACAAAAGTCAAGGTCAAAGACTTGATAAAGCAGGTGCTGACCTACTACAGTCAATGTTTGGACATGTTGACAACCTGAAAATGTAAATTATGCAGATAAATGTTCAAAGAATATTACCAAACATGAGAGGCAGTTACATGAAAAATGTGGTATTCTGTGAATTTCTTCAATTAAAGTTGTAATTGTCATGCACCTCTCAAGATCATATGCTTCTCACGATTACCTTTCTTTCGTGACTTTTTTGTTTTTTCAAGTGAAGGGCATTTGACCACCCTTCTGAAGCTACTTTCAATTCAGCAAGTAATTTCAAAAAGGGAAGTGGACTGTTTTATTATATTTTTAACCCAAGTTTTGTGCTAGAATTCTCTGAGTATATTTTGAAGCAAACAACTTTAAATCTTTTGCTCAACTGTAAGACAAGGCTGAAAAGAGTAGAAAAGCTGCTACAGACTGGGGCAAATTTTTGGACACGACTGGTATGTTCCACTTAAAGATTTCAAGGTTTTTTAAAATTTAACTTTTTGCAAATTCAACACAACATTTAGCTAAAAATCAAAGGAAAATCAACAAAGAGCCAAACACAGGAGAAAGAAGGACATTTTGAGAACAAATGAATTTGGATTGATCAACAGTGGGTGTGTCTATATGAGACATTATGTTGCTGTAGCGATGAGCTATGACGACGTACTGTTGGCAGACATGAACCGTGACTCTGACACTATTGCACAATAGCAATGAGCTACAGCACACTAGTTTGTTGCTACTGCGCAGCAGGGTCAGAAATGACCTGTGCACCACCGGGACTGTGCATTAATGGGAGTTACTGAGCAGTCATTTAGTATTTGCTAATAATTCTAGCAAATGACTGTGCAGTAACAACTACACAGTCAGATGCATATCCTCCAGTGTGATGTGTATTTGATCATTCATTACAAGCTTAACTATCTTTTATCTTCAAGCCTTCAGAGACCTTGCAATTGGCCTAGGAAATTTGTATGAAGGCTTACTTGACCTAATCCTGTGTATAAAGAAAATGTAATAGCAGAATAAATGTTTTAGTGAAAATGTATTGGGTACATACTTGTCTAGTTATAAAATGCCTATAACCCTAACAGTATCATTCTCTTTTCCTTCCTAGGTTCTTACCAATCTAACCTTTACCATAGAGGAATACTTCCTATTTTGATCAGTATTTTAATTCAGGCCTATCTAAGTGGTTCCTTCTCATCTGACTTGCCATTAGCTAGCCGATGGGTCATTCCATTTATGCTTCAGGATGAACCTGAGCATACAATTCCCACTCACATGCTGTCAGTTAAATTCATAAGAACCTCTTGTTTTCAGATGTATATCTGTCTACTGGGAGTTTCCAATATAAGTCAAGTCAATTAGACTAGAAAAAAATCTTTGCATAGCAAAGCATGAGATAACATTTCCATATCCCTATAGAGAATAAACAAAGGCAGCAAAATACATGGGGACAAATCTGTTGCTGGTTGCAACTCCACCAATTTAAGAGTTAGGCCAAGGTTATTTTAAGTTTCTCTAATTAACTCTGCACATGATGAAATGTAAATGGAAAGCAGAGGACATATTTCCCTCCTCCCACAATGCCACCTTGAAAAGGACTACATTAACAGTTACAAGAAACTGTGCATGTTGTTCAACTTTAGTACAAATATCTCATGCATCCTAACAGCAATTATGGGAATAAGCTTGGTTTAATGTTCCTTGGGATGTCTTTGTGATGGCAATACAAAACTTGTTTACCCTTAACTGTAATTTCCAGTCTCTGCATGCCTCAAACTAGTAATTGTCCTCATTAAAGGGTTTAGTCAGGAAAATGCAGACCATGCTGTGTGGCAGCTACCCACGTGTTTTTGTGCTCACAGAAACCCAGTAGATAACATGGTACTAGTGCATGTTCTTTTAATCTCAACAAAAAGTGATTTTGCTCAGGGCATAATGAAATCTCTATTAACCCATAGTAGCTAACTACAGACCCCAAGTGTGTAGAAAGTATCTATTCACTGAGCTTACCTAGAGTCTGTCCCCTGGACAAAAATGTAACTGCAGGATCAGGCCAAGCCTTAAACTGGAAAGTGTTATAGTTCAGTAGTACGGGTACTGGCTAGGCCCCAAGAAGTCTCACTGGTGACACAAAAGCTGTACTACTTCAACCAAATAAGCATAATTAAAGCAATATATCGCTCTTAGACACATCTGCACATGCTATTAATGCACTGCAAACTTACTGCGTGGTAAGCTTTCCCAGGCAGGGAATCTACATGCCTGAGGTGAGCAGTTCAATGCAGGACTACTCTAGCCCAGCTGTGCCCCCTGGGGAAGCTCACGGCTCCCCAGAGTGCCATCCCCAGAAGGGCAGGGAGCACCGGAGTCAGGTCCTGGTCTGTGGGGGATGAGGGAAGCTGTCTCATCTCCGAGGCTGGGATATAACAGCTAGGGGAGGGGACATTTTCCCAGCCCTGTGCCCCAATCTGCCAATTGGGGCCTGGGGCTAGGAAGCAGCTGCCCAGAATGGACAGTGTCCTCATCCCCTGCTGTCTGGGTTGACCAGGATCAACATGCGTCTGATAAGCAGTCTACATGTGCGCTACTGTGCAGTAGTTACTGTGTGGTTGATCTACTACCCTTATTTACAGGTAGTAGGCAACCGTGCTGTAGAATAATCCACTATGAAGTAAATGCTGTACACATGTAGACGGTAATACCTTGCTGCACAGGTAGATTAGCCTACTGTGTAGTAAAACATCTCATGTAGACATGCCCAGTGGGAACACAGCTATAGTGTCACATAAGTTATATTGGTATAAGGCACCTCTATACCAGTATAGCTGTATTCACACTAAGATTTATACCAATATAGTTACTTCAGTCAAAAACTGTCACACTTGATAAGGTATATTAGTACTAAAACTATAGGCAGTCCAGGCTTTTGGCACCCTTCATGGCCTTCACTTATTTGGGTGTCTTAGTCCCTCTATGCCTCAGTTTCCTCATTTCTAAATGATGCAGTGGCAACACAGAATCATAGAAGTAGGGTCAGAAGGAACCTTGTTCAAATGACCCCAGCCAGGTAGGCATCAAGCTGCTTCTTAAAGACCCCCAGGGTAGGAGCCAGCACCACTTCCCTTGGAAGTTGGTTCCAGATCCCAGCTGCCCTAACTGTGAAGTAGTTCTTACAGATGTCTAATCTAAACCTACTCTCCAACGACTTGTGGCTGTTATTGCTTGTTATGCTGGGGGGGGTGCTAGGGGAAACAAGGTCTCCCCAAAGCCCTTCTGGTCCCCCCTAGTGAGATTATAGATGATCACCAGGTCCCCCCTCAGCCTTCTCTTGTGAAGGCTGAACAGGTTCAGGTCCTGTAGCCTCTCCTTGTAGGGTCTGCCCTGCTGTCCTCGGATCATGCGGGTGGCCCTCCTCTGGACCCTCTCAATGCTGTCCACATCCCTTCTGAAGTGTGGCATCCAGAACTGGACACAGTACTCTAGCTGTGGCCTGATCAGTGTCATGTAGAGGGGAAGGATCACCTCCTTGACCCTACTTGAGATGTACCTGTGGATGCATGATAGGGTCCGGTTGGCCCTGACGACCATGACCTTGCATTGTTGGCCCATGTTCATCTTGGAGTCAATGATGACTCCAAGATCCCTTTCTGCCCCCGTGCTCTCAAGAAGGGAGTTTCCCATCTTATAAGTGTGCTGCTGGTTACTATTGCTCAAGTGCAGCACTCTGCACTTGTCAGTATTGAAACGCATCCTGTTTTTGTTAGCCCAACCCTGCAACCTATCCAGGTGTTGGTGCAGTCTCTCCCTCCCTACTAGCATGCCCACCTCACCCCAAATTTTGGTATCATCAGCAAATTTAAGCAGGCTGCTTTTCATCCTGTCGTCTAAATCGATGATAAAGAAACTGAATGGTGTGGGCACAAGGAACGAGCCCTGGGGGACTCGGCTGCCCGCTTCCCTCCAGGTCAAATATCACCCATCCACCACTACCCTCTGAGTATGACCCTTCAGCCAATTTGCAATTCATCTGACTGTGTAGGCATCAATGCCACAGTTGCCTAGTTTTTTAATGAGGATGGGGTGGGAGACAGTGTCAAAGGCCTTGCTGAAGTCCAGATGAATATTCATCTTACAATGCTCCTGGGAGGCAAATTTAATCATTGGCTACAAGTGCTCTAATATACTTAGATGGTGAAAAGCACTGTGTAAATGTATTACTGCTATTTCAAATTAATGGCCAAGTTGTTTGTGGTTGTGACATATACAAATTAGTGGAGGAAAATGTCAGAATGTAGAGGTTTGCAAAAGCCCTATTTGCAAAAGCCCTGAAAAGTGTGGATGAATATCTGAACCTTACCTGAATTTTATGTTTCTCTTTCAAACTGGGATATAAAGTCTGCAGCTCTGGAATTTGCTATGGAATCCACTACTTGCAGAGATCTATACTACAGAATTCAAAGTTTTTATTTAAGCAAGTAGTTTTGTACCTTTGAGGATCCAAAGACAATAATAAAAATGTGAACCTAGGTACAAGCTGATTAGATGCTGCTTGCATTTATCTATAGGCAGCTGAAATAATACCGGTGAGATGGTTTCTGTCTGCACAGTCTAAGCAAGAGAAAAAGAAATCATTTACCATTTAGTCTCACAAAATGCCTGATTGATATCCCACAGTTTTTACATAGTGTAACTTTACTGACTTCAATGGGGTCTCTGATTTACTAGTGTGAAATAAGAAACAGTTCCCATGGCAAGAAGCAATGTTGCCCTGTGAACAAGAGGTTAAAATAGGCTTTCCCCAAGCCTTGAAAAGGTACTCAGGGGAAAGACTGTACTGGTGGTTTGATAAAGTCAAAGCAAAAGAAGGGAGGGCTAAAAACCCAAAGGCTTAGAGCAGAGTTGAATACCAAATGGGTAAAATGTCTGTTGCTTTGCATATAGAGCGTGGCTTGTTCTCTTGTACAATTTTGGACTGTGAACATTATCCTTAATGGAAAAATACTCTTATATGCCTCTCCCTACCACTAGTTTAAGTCAGCATTAGCTGCTCTGAAGGTAATGTAGTTATATTGGTACAAAGGGAAAGGAATTAAAACCAGTGACAGTAACTTAAAGCTCAGGCCTAGCCAGTTTGAAAACTGGAGAACGTTGTGTCACTTCTTTTTAAGTATCAAAGTCCATTTGACACCTAACACCCTGTCAAATTGTATTTACAAAATGCTCCTATCTTCAGTTAAGGGAGCAAAATTAAAAGTGCCTGTTATCAGCTTGCAGAAATAAAATGTGGCAAAACTAATCGCATTAAAACTTGGTAAAGGGAAAATTTGCTCTTCAGCTGTTTTAGCTTGTAGTGATTTTTTTATATCTGAATCATAAAACCTTGACAGTGTGACAGAACATTAACAACGGCAGCACTCTAATATGGGCCCTCCTATGGAGAAACATCCATTCCTCTCAGCAGAGCTTTCAAGGGAGGCAAGGAGGAAAAGCAGCATTGTAAATGCAAAACAAAAGGGCTGTTCGTGCTACTAACGAGAGTTTGATTGCTAAAAGGAAGACAATGGGTATCCTTTCAGAGAGTGTGGAACCACTACAATGACTAATCCAGAGAGGGAGAATTGGTTTCATGTACAGATTGCAAAACAGTCTATCACAGAGTGCCCCTGTTACAATATGTCACATAGAACACCAAAGCTTTTCTATTTGCTCATGGCAAAATGATATTTACAATTTGTGATAGGATTTTCAGGCTCTCTTCCCTCTCTGCTCACATCTCTATAAAATATAGAATATATTTATAGAATATATATATAGAATATGTAAATATACATTTTCTATAAAAATGTTTATTTCCAAGGAAATACATGGTTCACTGGAGCTGCCTTTAGTCATATGAGCACAGGTGAGGCTAAGAATTCCTGAATCCTGGAGCTGCTGCTGATTTGCCATGTAAGTTTTGCAAAAGTGCCTGCTGGTTTTGGGGACTCCAACATTGGGTGTTGCTCTTAGAGATGTCAAACTGTGCAGTGAAAAATGTAGATACTTTATATAACTAAGGATGTAACGTACTCCTACTGCCTGGGGTGATGTGACAGCAGATAAATCAACTCTACACACCTCAGTTCTAATAATCTTCCTATAAAGCACTGGGGGCCAATCTTTTTGACCAGGGTGCTGCAAAGCAAGCCTTGCCTTCTCCCCAAGTGCCACTCTGATCTCCTTCCCCTGTCTGATCTATTGTTCTCCTCTTTCCCCTGCGCTTTATGTGCACTGTTCTCCCTGCTCTCTGCTGAATCTTTTAAGTGACAAAACAGGGGCTGTGTGCCACACTCACATGCTGGGAGCTGGCCACCCCTCCTTTAAAGCATCTGCTACTTACCACTGTTGGATACAGGATACTGGGATAGATGGACCATTGATTTGACTCGGTAGGACACCTTTTATGTACATCTCAGGAATCTCAAACTGGGCAATCAAAAAGGGAGATGCACATATTAGTGGGTTAATTAGACCTTAAACTTTCTGGATGAGATGCTCAAAAATGCTGAGTGTTGGCCTAATTCTCTTCCTATTGAAATCAAAGGTGACTTCATCACTGTCTTAAAGGGAGAAGAGTTAGAGCAAAGCTGAAAGCATTAACCTATCTGCCTGTAACTTTTTTCAACTGTAAAATGTGAGGATTTCCATAATTATTTAGCTTCACATTATGTTTGGCCCTCTCTAGGTGGGAAGCCACATTCACAGTTAGACCATGGACACAAATTATTCACAGGCCACAGGAAATTCAGCCTCTCTGAATTTTAAAAATGACACGCGTTCTCCAGCAGTGCTGTAACCTGGCCCTACCGGCAGGAAAATTAGGAATCAGGAACAGTTTTCACACACTTTCCTCAATTTAGCCCACTGTCCTATAAACTGCTTTGTGTCCTTTCGGACCAGGCTATTCTGCATTATTCTGCTTTCAGGTGACAGTAGCTGAACATTGCTTCCCACTCTGAATTCCAGCTCATGACCACATTTCACCATTTTCTGCTTGGAGGTTCAACCAGCATTCAAGACTTTGGAAGCCTATCCATGCCTCCTTTCCCTGTAAATTTAGTAAAAGACCTTAGTAACCTTGGAGATTCCTGCTACACCTGGACCAGAACTACCATACTGTGGTCTGGGGAGAGGCACAGGTCCAGGAAACCCTCAGTAAGAATCACAGGAACAAAGATGTCTATGAAACTGCCATCCCAGAAGGCAGCGAGGAGTCACCAGTGTTGTAGTACTGCTTCAAATGCCAGGACAGAGGGCTACAAATAGTATTAACTGCCATGTGCTTCCTAGCTGTGCTACCGCTCCATCAGGCCATGCTCCACAACACACCTCAGGACCATGGGCAGCAGCACTAAGAAGCTTGAGTTCAAACATAATCTTAAGACCCAGGAAATTTTGCCAGGCAGGAGCCCAGGTACTCTCTGCAGCATCCTAAGCCAGATACCAAGGGCCCTACTCCTGCTTCCAGCCAGCTGATACTCCCCTGCCTGATAACTTCAATGTCATCCTGAGCAACTGCAGAGAAATGGTCAATAAGAGCACTGTGCACATGCTTTTTTGATTGGCTGTTCACACTTGCCAATGCATGAAGAGCTAGTTTATGTTGTTGTGCCCGGGGGCCACAGTCACAGGATGACATGTCTTGTTTGCCTTGCCAAGCCTTTCAAAGGCATCTGGTGCCCTTGAGGTTCTGGTGACTGTTAGCTGCCTATTACAGCGGTGCACATCCAGGACTGAACAGTGAAACAAGCAAGAAATAGCATGTTCCTCCAAGCATACTGTTAAGAACTCATTTACAAGCATGAGTTAGAACTCAGCCTCCTGCTGCACAGCTATTGCTCCCCCCTGACCCTGGCAGAACACTTTATACTGAGAACAGCAATATATATAGAGATTGTAAGGCTGGAAGGGACCTCAGAAGATCATCAGGTCCAGCCCCCTGCACCAAGCAGGAAAGATAACTGGGGATCAGGTGACCCCAGCAAAGTGACTGTCTAGTCTCCTCTTGAAGAGTTCCAGGATAGGTGACTGCACCACCTCTGGAGGAAGTTTATGATGACCTGATCTTTATGACCTGATGATTTTCCAAGGTCCCTTCCCACCTTACAATCTATGAATCTATGAACCCTAATTTTCTATGATTTATACCATGGGCAACTGGTGCCTCCTGAGTCAGGGAGGGGCATTTGTCCCCCTAGGAGCCAGCCAGTGGGGGGATCCCCCCCATGGCCAATCTTGCCAACCAGGTGGGAGGGTCCCCCCATGGTACCTGTAGCTTTAATGGCTGGCACTTCCGGGAGCACTGCTGGCACTTCTGGATGGGCACAATCTGCTGCAGGGGGACCACAGGGATTGCTTCTCCTGGCTCTCCCACTCCCCAGCTGGCACTCTCAGGTGGGGCACCAGCGCTCTTGCCTGCCCCCCTACCTGGGAATGCTGGCTGCCAGGGGGTACACCAGTGCTCTCAGGGGGTGTACCTATGTGTCACCACTGATTTATACAACTTACCTTTCTGTGTGCCCATGGTCTCAGTTTCAAAGGAAGTTGGTAGGAACCAGCTTTTCAGAATCCTGAATGAAAGTACTACACTGCATCTGCATTTTTTCTCTGAAATTATTATCTTTAATTCAGTAATCTCTAATTGCTTTATAGAGTTGGGAAACGCATTCAATCCAACTGCACAGACTAGGTTTTGGGGTCACATTAATATTTTAATATGACTGATCACAGCTCTTGCAGCCACCAGCAAGTCCCTCACAGACTTTGCTGGCCTCGGTTTGCACCATAAGCTGAATGGAACCTCTTGGTTCATCCATGCCTCTAAGACTTTAAGGGCTAATTATGTGGGCTCCATCCTTCCCAATATCCACTCCCAAGCTTCACAGGTGATCTGCTAACATATGCATTTCATGAGTTATGGGCTCCCAGCCTGGTGTCCTGGTGTTTTATTCTTAGGAGCCTCCCTCAACACATCCTAGTTCCCCCTGGGCACTGCCCCCAGTCCAGCACTGGATGTTCTCCCCAAGTACCTAGTCCTTCCCGGGCTCTATCTCTCTCCCTCACTCTTAGGCTTATCTCTTCTAAAGCTTGCCTCAATCCCACTGAGGTGGTAGGCCAGTTTTGACATCCATACTTCCCCTGCATTCCCTTCCACAACCATCTCAGGCCCCTCTTGGGCCCTGTCCCCTTCCAAGGCTCCCAGATCTATCCATTCTAAGGCCTGGCCAGCTTCTCTTGAGTGCCAGACCTATATAGCTCTGGGCCTATATAGCTCAAGCCTGGCTTCGTTCTGGTCAGGAGACTAGACCAGACTAGTCTCTTGACCCCAGTTGTCTTTTTCTGCCTATAATTACATAATACTATTCTTACAGGGTTACGACATTCTTATTATTACACAGATTTATTTAATTTTATTAGCAAGCTACACGTTTCTTTTCTAGGGCTATAGAGCACTAGCCTTGTGCAAAGCAGCCAGTAATCCAATTTGGATTTGGATTCAGCCAATTTGGGGGACAGTGATTCGATTCAGTAATTCAGATCACTGTCTTGAATTGATTCAGCTGAATCGGACTTGAAAGATTTGATGCTTATTCAGCGTGATTCAGCCACAGACCATGATGGGGAATCACTAAAATACCTATAACTTTGTCTTTTTTTTTTTTTTTTGAAGAATTTGATAAAAACACCAGGGATGGTAGCTCCTTCTGAGGACATGCCTTGATGGAAAACTGACTCAGATGTTACCAGGTGGGGGGCTGCCCATTTAGATCTCTTATGTCTAGGGCTGACATCCATTCCACAGTTCTGTACCTTCCCTACACTGCGACCCATGCCTCACAGATGGCATCCCAGGCAGCTAAACTCACCTGGAGCCTCACAACTCCACTGCAACCTGTATGTCTCAAGTCTTTTAAAGAGCTTACAGGTCTGGGCTTTCCCTAGCCAGGACTGTACATGAATGCAGTGGCTGGAGGTAATCAATCTCCCTGAGCAAGGCCATCTGGCCTTCTGTTGATCCACCAGCCTTTCTAACATCAAGTATGTGGAGGTCCACTGAGTCTCTACATCCTGCATGATTTTGTACTGCAAGATGTTCAGCTCTGCCTGTTTCTCCCACAGCACCCCTGACTATGAGGTGGAACTTGTACGCCACACAGTGAATGCCAACAAAGCTGGCATCACAAGCCATCTTGACCATATTGGCCCCATTTATGGTAACCATGAATCTGCAGGTGAACGAGCCACCCCTGCACCATACAGTTCATGGCCACCAAGATCTCACTTGCTATATGGAACTCATCCAGCACCTCCACTTAAAAGACAGCCCACCAACAGCCTGACTGATTGCACCAGTGCTCTGGTGTGTGAGGGAGACGTAGGCATGTTTTTCACCCCAGCTGCTCCAGATGTCTGAGGTGAAGTGCAAGGCTACCTGCGGATCTGCCTTGTGCAGCTCATCCCTCAAGTACTCCCTGCATGCCTCATACAGGGAAGGCACCACCATCCTGCTAAAGGTGTTGTGTATGGGCATTTGGTAGGATGGGGCCATGAGCACCATCAGCTGCCTGAACCCTGGACACTCAACAAAGGAGAAGGGCTGGCCATCCAGAGCAAGCAGCTCCCCAAGGCTCTGGGTGACCTCACTCACTTCTGCAATGTACCCCCCTTTGTCTGTGGCTTTCCCCCACTGGTCCAAGGTGGCCTGCCTCTGCTTCGTGGGGACGTGGGCTTTGGAGCAAGAGGGGGACGTCTTTGTGGGCATCTGGCTGAATCTTTTCCGAATCGAGTCAGCGACCAAAGCTTCACACCCCTGTACAGCACCCACTTGTTAAAAGCCTACAGAACTAAAGAAAAACCAAAGGAGAAATCTTGTTAGGTTGTTCTGTGCTCATACAACTCTGATAAAATAGCCACCTGACTGGTGCTTTCAAGGTGCAAGAAACTAAAGCTTTTATAATAGCTTCACTCTGATGTCACCAGTCATGCTGAAATAAAACAGGCTTAGATGAAAGCAGAATCAGCCCTGAATGTTGGGTTATTATCAAATTTATCAATAGATTTATACTTCTATTTTCTGGCTGGACATTTTCCTATCATTTATGAATACAGAAAGATTGAGACCTTTGCTTAGCAAGATGACTTACTATTGCTGGTAAGTACTTTCATCTTGTCAAAGCTGGCTGGTACAACTCTTTACTGGGGAGGAATTCTGAATCATGTCATGTCTGGAGTTCATCTTACACAGAGCCAAGTGGCTTATATTCCTATTGAATGCATTAATCTTTTATGTATGAAGATCCTAGATAAAATATACATAGAGCAGGAAAAATACCCAATCACATAAGGGCAGATCCTACTCTGCCTATTAGGATTCAGGTGTTAATATGATCCTAGTCCACTCTGCTGAAGTCCTAAAATATTGTTAATGAAAAGGGTGGGCAAGTCTTCCTCCTCTATGCTCCTTTTCTGTGACTCAGCCTTAAGGCTAAGATGACTATGTTAGAAAAACTAATGAATTAATCAATTTCACGGACTTGAACATGGTCAAATAAGATTGCATTTGGCTGGAGGAGTAAGACCTAGCCAATAATGCAGACAGACACAATCAGCTTGTAGTATCTAGAACTGGCTCAAGCTAGAAGCTCCTGAGGCACAATGAGAGGCACAAACTCCCTAAGCATGCTGTGGCACTCCAGAGACTACACCGTCTGGGAGCTGATGGAATGTGCTCCTTTTGGTGTGTGGAGAGGAGAGAGAAATTTGACTCCTCTCCAATCCCCTCAGGATGCTGTGCATCCCTGGAAGACAATGCTAGGAACATGGCCTGTGTTTTTGGAATGAAATTGTGGGCAGCCATTAATATATTGCACCGAGGCAGGAGTCAGCAATCTACAGCTTGTGGGCTGGATCTGGGTGCACAGCTATTGGATCAGGCTCATATAGCCAGAGGGCTTTGCCTGTGCCTGTACCCACATTGGCCCTGAGCAATGAGGAGCTGCCCGGGGCCAGTTTTGAAGTTGTCTCTAGTGCTGGCACTTCTCCCCACCCTTCCTCTTCCCCAGCAATGCAGCTGCAGCATGGGCACAGCTGGAAGCTGCCTGGCCTTGGTGTAGCTCCCCACTGGCTGGAAGCTGCACCCATGCTGCTGCCACTTCCTTTTCCACTGCACCCTCCTCCCCATGGTTACAATGTTGGCACAGCTTCTAGCCAGTGGGGAGCTGCACCACGGATGGGCAGCTTGCAGCTGCACCCACACCACAGGTGGGTAGAGAGGGGGTGGGATCAGGGAAAAGTAGAAGCAGCAAGGATATTCACACACCTCTTCTTTGGTGGGAAGCTGTACTAGTAGGCCTGTGCGAAGCGGCTATTATTTGCTTCAGATTCAGATTTGGCTGATTCGGGGGACTGTGATTCGATTCAGTGATTCG
The DNA here is from genome assembly GCA_030014935.1 of Caiman crocodilus. NCBI lineage: Eukaryota > Metazoa > Chordata > Crocodylia > Alligatoridae > Caiman > Caiman crocodilus. The sequence continues at coordinate 44,787,207 of JAGPOW010002514.1, read as the reverse complement.
AATCAGTGTCCCAAATTGATTCATCCGAATCAGCCAGGCGCATCCCTGCCAGCTCTCCCAGCCTGGCAATGGCTGCCCCACCCACACCAGCTCCTGGCACTTGCTGCAGCCACCAGGGACTCCCAAAATCATCGAAGCTCTCCGAATCTCTTCCAAATCTTTTCCAAACATTTGGAAAGCTTCAAAATGAGTTGGACCTTTTAATTGGTTCCCTGATGTTTTTTGGATATTTAGACAGCGGGTCAGGCTGAATCTCCTCCAAATCGAATCACCACCTGAAACTTTGCATAGCTCTATGTACTAGCACCATAGCTGAGACCAACAAGGGGGTGGAGGGGGAAGTCGGTGGAGGGTATGACCTATTTTGTGGCATACCTTCCAAAAAATGTTTGCCCCCTCTATCTCACAGTATCATAGAGAGCATGGACAACCTGGCCAAAGGAAGCATCTCATAAGATCACAGAAAATACAACTGACAATGACAAAGCAAGATTTTACTAGAAAGTAAAGTAGCCTCACTGAGAAGCCTGTGCTTTGATTTTGCACTGAGCTGTCAGTGTAGTTTTCCACAGAGCTAAAAACTATTTTAAATCTGGAATCCCCCCCACCTTTTTTTTTTTTACATTTTTTTTTAAAAGAGCCACAATGTTTGTGTTTTTTCTCTCACTAACATTTTTTAAAGATTGAGAATTTTTTAATTACAGAGCAGAAAAAAAAGGACAAAAGAGAAAGGCAAACAAACACCTTTAGTCATCATTCAGCAACAAGAAAAGAAAAAATAATCTGAAATTTCTAATTTTGTTTTTCAAGACCCATAATACAGTTCAAAATGAAAGTAAAAGATATTTTTTGATTTGAAATTTCCCACCACAACATTTAAATAATGGCCATAAATGACGCTTTCCTGAATATGTATTCCCAACAAACTTCATTTTTCAGCAGAAATTTTTTCAGTCTAAATTCTAGTGCTGAGCAAGTTGTGCTGAGTGCTACAAGGGCACACATAACACAGATAAAAATGTCACTGAGGCTGCAGGGTATATCCATAGTAAGAAAAAAAATTCCATTTTTACCACGTTATTTAATATATAGTAAAATTCTTGTGAAGACAAAGCAATTTTTTAATAATAATGTAGTGGCAAATTGAGGTAAAAGCTCAAAACACAAAAACAGTATTACAGATGAAAACTGCCAACTGCTTTGTCTTCACTAGAATTTTAAATATTTTTACTAACACATGGTAGAGATCACGCCAATCTTTATTACTAAAGATAAGTTTTCCCTCTATGCTGGGGCCTTAAACTGTTTCATAGCGTGTTAATGCTGTTCTGAATACCAATGAAGACAAAGCTGAGACAAGGAGTGAGCCTAGACTGTGTATGAACTGCATTCTCTTCAGAGTGTGATGGGAACTCCAGCTGTTCACAATACTTTGTAAACGTGTTCTGAATGTGTTGCTACTGCATTTCCAACATCAACTTCTGCAGCTGCTGAGTCTCCACTGGAGCTTTCTAACAAAGCATTGACCATGCTCAACCCTGCTTAGCTTATGAAACCTGACAAACCTCCTGCCTAAGGTGGTAAAGCTGCAGGCCATGGCAGTTTCTTTGATCATAAAATACTATGTATATAGGACACATCCATTTTTTTTTGTCACCAGGACACAGAACATGAAGGCTCTCCCTTTCACCAAGAGTCAGTGATGCAAGTATATTTTCTTGAATTTACCTTGACAGAATATTATGTGGAAAACTGAGTGCGGAACATTTATTGTGGTCGACCATGTGGGTGGGTTCAAAATGGAGCAGTGATGCAAGACCTAATGCAACCAATGCTAGTGCTTCAAAATCCATGTCAACTAGGACTTGCTTAAAGAAAAGCTACTCAGATATATTTGTCATTCTGTATCCTAATGTCAACAGCAGTGATATGCAATGTGGAGAACAGCGCCAGTGATAGAAGGGAGGATGGATTATAAACAAATTATTATGATCCCTCATTGATCTTAAAATGATATTTTGACAAGGTATTTTTTATCAGTTTTGAACACAGACCATTCTTTTTCTGCGCTACCTCACTCATCACACTCTTCTGCCTTAATGCTTACTGTCAGTTATTAAAAGGTATGCCTTCATTGTATAATTAGCCTTAGTTCTTCCTTGGGTATCTTCCTTCCCTGCCTACTTTCCCATTCACCATAAAAACCCTTCTTCCTTCAGTTTGGAGGGGTCTTAAAACAGGGTTACATGGTCTAGAGAAGGTTATGGCCTAGAGCCCAAATTCACTTTTCACTCAAGCTAGTAACACACGCATTGTGCAATAAGGATGAAGGCTAAATCACTGAGACTCTGATAGTTCTCTAATGCCTTTCCACAACCATGGTGTGTCCAAAAAAGCAGAATTATAGAGTATCTCTTCTTAAGACAGTACAAAGACCCAGGGGACATGTCCCCAGCAGGCCTAGTACCACACAAGGAAGAGCACAACATTTCTCCTCAAAGTAACTGAGGCCTGGCTCATTATCATAACCAGACAATATTGACTGAGTGCTGATTGCCTGTGCTAATCTAAAGTAAAGACATACTCAATATGACTGGAAAGCACAGATTCTATATAGGCAAAAGACCAACTTTTTCCTCTCAAGGAGAATTCTGATGGAGTCCACTGGGATTTTTCCTAGGGATTCTAGGAGCAAGGTGGCCTCTCTGAACATGACCTAATGCCTCATTAGGTGACGGGGACACAAAACTAGGCACCAATCACATACCTCTGGGCTACAGGAAATTCACTTGTAAGGTCCCCATTCTTGCTAATGCTAAGGGTCACAGCAGCAGAAGTAAAACAGAGGCCAGGTGAAGAAAGAACAATGTCTACAAAGCATCTTTCAAGTAGATGCTGAGAATGAAAAATAAGGAGTCCATTGGAGATCATTAGAGGAAGGGCTACTTATCCATGCTCAAACCAGTCTAGTGTCCTGGACTTGGTGGCTGCCTATAAACTGCTGAGGGGCGATCAGCAGGAAATAGGGCAGGCTCTTTTTTCCTGGGCACCACCAGGGGTAACTAGGACCAATGGTCACA
>JAGPOW010002514.1:44760250-44774177 GCA_030014935.1 Caiman crocodilus | reverse complement strand
GCAGTACTCCAAATGTAGCCTGATCAGTGTTGCATAGAGGGGAAGGATCACCTCCTTGGACCTGCCTGAGATGCATCAGTGGATGCATGGCAAGGTGTGGTTGGCCTTCCTAACCGTGTCCCCACACTGTTGGCCCATGTTCATTTTGGCATCAATAATGATTCCAAGATCCTTTTCTGCCTCTGCATTGACAAGAAGGGAGTTCTCCAGCCTGTAGGTATGCTGCTGGTTCTTCCTCCCCAGGTGCAGCACCTTGTACTTGTCAGTGTTGAAACCCATCCTGTTCTCATCTGCCCACCTCTGTAACCTGTCTAGGTCCAATTTCAACCTATTCCTCCCTTTTAGCGTACCCATATCCCCCCACATCTTAGTGTCATCAGCAAATTTGTACAGGGTGCTTTTTACCCCCTTGTCCAAGTCACTGATGAAGATGTTGAACAGCATGGGTCCAAGGACTGAGCCCTGGGGGACCCCACCACCCATATCTCTCCAGGTCGAAAATGACCCATCCACAACCACTCTCTGAGCGTGACCCTCCAGCCAGGTAGTGACCGATTTGACTCTGTAGGTGTCAACACCACAGTCCCCTAGTTTTTTAATAAGAATGGGGTGAGAGACAGTGTCAAAGGCCTTCCTGAGGTCCAGAAAGACTATGTCCACTACTCCCTCTACGTCTAAGGATTTTGTGACCTGGTCATAGAAGGGAGGTTCTGACAGGACCTGCCTCTAATGAACCCATGTTGATTGCCTGTAAGCATAACCTCCCCTGCTGACCCCTCGTGGACATGCACCACGATAATTCTCTCAAAAAGCTTACCCAGGATCAAAGTAAGAGTGACTGGCCTATAGTTCCCTGGGTGCTCCTTCCTCCCTTTTTTGAAAATGGGAATCATGTTGGCCCTTTTCCAGTCCTCTGGCACCATACAAGAGCACCATGAGTGCTCATAAAGCCGTGCCGGGGTCCCACAATGACCTCTGCCAATTCCCTCAGCACTCTGGGGTGGAGGTCGTTAGGACCAGCTGATTTAAATACGTCCAGTTACTCCAGAAGTTCCCTGACTAGATCCTCACTGATCCTGGGCCTGGCTGCACCTCCCCTGGGGCCTGAGGGGGTCCTGGCAGATAAGCTGATCTGGTCCCTGTTGAGGAAAATGGAGGCAAAGAAATCATTAAATAGGTTAGCCTTGTTGTCTGGTGTGACAACCAGATTTCCTACCGTGTCTTGCAGAGCCGTCCTACATTACCGGGTACCTTCTTTTTGCCTCCTATGTATTTAAAAAAGGACTTCTTGTTGTCCTTGATCCGGGTAGCTAGTCCCAGTTCCATCTCTGCCTTGGCCTTCCTGACTGCCTCCTACAGTCCCGAGCTACCAAGGTATAGTTTTCCCTGGTGATGGCCCCTCCCTTCCATTGGGTGTAATCCTCTCTTTTAGCCAGAAGACATTCCCGTATGCTTTTGGTGAGCCATGGGGGCTTTTGCACCCTCTTGCCCCCTTTGACCCTTGTTGGGATTACCTCCCTTTGGGCATGGAGGATCGTCTCCTTAAGGATCAACCACTCCTCTTGGACATCCGACTCCCCTCCCCTCTGGGACCTCAGTACTTCCCCAACTGTTCTTCTTACCTCATTGAAATTCACCCTCCTGAAGTCCAGGGCCGCTGCTTTGCTGCTGGCTTTTGCCACCTTACTCTCGATGGTGAATTTCAGCAAGCGATGATCACCGTCGCCCAGGTGGTTGAGCACCCAGAGCCCCCCCACGAGGTCGTTGCCTGTGGCCAGCACCAGATTCAACAAAGTGTCTCCCCTGGTAGGGCTGTGCACCTCCTGAGTTAGATGGAGGCCCTGTATCTCAGCTAGGAACCCACGTGAGCAGTCAGACCTGGCTGACTGCTCTTCCCAGCAGATGTCTGGAAAGTTCAGGTCCCCCATGATGACCACATCTTTGGACCTTGTTACCTCCGTGAGCTGACCTAAGAATTCCCGGTCTAGCTCTTCCCCTTGGTTGGGTGGTTTGTAGTAGACCCTCACTGTTAAGTCCCTTTCCCCTTGACTTCCTTGTATTCTAACCCAGAGCACTTCAGTGTGCCCCTCATCTGACCTTGTGCTACTCATTGAGGATGTGTATTCCTCCTTGATGTAGAGTGCCACACCCTCATCTTTCCTCCCTGTCCTGTCACTCCTATACAGCCTTAGCCCTTGATATTCACTGTCCAGTTTTGTGTTGGGTCCCATCATGTTTCTGTGAGCCCCACTATATCTGGCTTGGTGTCAGCTAGCAGGAGGGTTAAGTTCCTCTTGCTTGTTCCCCATACTACAAGTGTTTGTGTAGAGGCATTTGAGGCCTCCTGAAGATGTGTGCACTGGCCTCCTAATCTCAGTACTACCCTTGACAAACTTGCCAAGCTTTAGTTAAGCACCCTGCCACCATTTTTTTGCATGGGGATGCTGACACATGAGATACTCTGGGCACTTTAATGTGAGTGGCTCTCGGAGCCGCTCAAATTAAAGTGCCTTCCTCCCCACCTCCCCGCACTCCCAGAACATATGTATAAACACCCTAAGGTGCCACCCTGCCCTACCTTGTGTCTGTGTATCTGGCCCTGAACTAGCTGAATAATTTGCTGTGGGTGAGTACTAATGCACCAGTGAGAGATCTAGAAGTCATCCTCTGACCTTTTATTAAAGGTTTGTTTGAGCCAGTGTTGGATTCCTTTCATACTGAAGGATGCTATTATCAGCTATACAAGAAATCCACCTAGAGAATAAATCTTAGTGCTTATCATTTACAGCTCTTCCGTCATGGAAACAACACATTCAGTTGATTAAAATTAAGGCAGCCAAGTCAGCAGTGGCTATAAAGAAATGTTATGAGACCACAGCAGGACGATCAGTCCAAGCTCCCATATTAGCGTATAAAGCCATAGCTGTCTCAGATCCTATATGGTGCTGAAGTATGGGGCTATGCTGCCAGGAATGATGAGACATACATCAGAATAGGTTTCTCAGGGCTCTTCTGGGTCTTCTTCCTTCAATTCCTGTATTATTCTTGAGAGTCAGGACAGGACTGGATTCTATTTTAACTAATATTATTATTAGAATGGTGGGATTCTAGATTAAAATCCTGCCTCGTCTACCATCTCGCTTTCTCAAATTGTGCTATATAGAAGCATCAATAATCTTTCCAATCTCCCTGACTAGCTTTTATCTCCTGCACTTTCCCATTTTCTGGGATGGGATCTATGCCAAAGACAATAAAAGACTCTTCTCCCCCACAGATAAAGTCTAGGTTTTCCAGAGGTTCCAAGATATTGCTAGGCAGAGTGATTTTGTGGTTTTGATTGCCCCTTTATATATTCTTTGGAAATTAGATTGGGGGAGAGAAAGGTATTTACAGCTGGATCTCAACAATAAATGGTGAACCTCTTTGACTAGATTCAGGACTGAGCAGATGCCCACAGCTGTTCCGGCTGGATGTAGACTTTCTATTCCAAGGACTAAAAGATGTTGCCCACCCTGTCTAGGAGTTTTGGAAGAAACTATTCATTATGCTTTAGAATGTCCTCTATATAATGACACAAGGAGAAAGTATTTATCACCGTTCTTGCAGAAATTGACCTACTTCTCAAATTGAGAGAAATTAAGATGGCTCCTCCAGCAAACAGATCCATATTTAGTAAACCATCTTGCAATTTTTGCTTACAAGGCTGAAGCGATCAGCGGTAAACATGCTTTACTGTTGATATGACCAATAAACTTTATCACTATATTTGTTTTTTACTGTGTTAATTGTGGACCTATGCAACATTTTTATAGATTCATGATCAGATTTATCAACATATTTGTACTCAATGATATTGATTCTAGGAGTAGGAATAATGCTTTTAGATTTGTTGGCCCTATGTTATTATTATATTTGCATTTCTGTTATTTTTGTTCAAATTTATATTATGGTTTTATATCTCTTATTTTGTTTTCAGGAGCATGGCTTTCAGCCAGAATCCTTAATAGACTGAATTGAATTAGTGCTTATCTTGTAGTTCACAACTGAAAAGAAGTAGGGCCAAACAGTCAATGAACTATCTCTCATAGCAAACATACAAATCAGCTGGGCGCACCCAGACTGGTGTGCTGATAAATGCATTGATCTTTGAGGCCAGGGCTTGTTGGCATCTATTAGTTGTATGATTTCCATAGTTATCTAGTAACATCAGGCAGATCAAAGCAAGCACAACTGATTTAATGAGCTACTTGCAATTTCGCTGCAGTACCCACATGTATTGAGGCATGTATGAGCTAATATTTGAGATGAAAATATGCTACCAACAGGGTAAAACTAAGAGGAACAAAAAGTTATTTTTCATAATGAAGAGCATTTACCCCTTATTCCTATCTGCTGTGGTGACAAGTGCTCAGATATTATGGTGATGAAATGGTGTATATAGCTATATAGAAGATAATTAAGAGAGCAAAATGGTTGCAAAATAAGTAATTCTGCATCTTTTATGTTTGCATAAATCATATATAAACCAGATTTTAAAAAATTCTTAGATATTAACTCTTTGACTACTAATCTCTACAATAATTTCCCTTTGGCACTATAGATAATTGGTTTTTTCCTACATATTTGGATACCTAACACTACTTTTCCTAAACAAGGCTTAACAAAATCTTATTCTTATATTGCACTGCATTAATTAGTACTGCCCCAAGTTTATGGTGTATAACCATACAGAGCAAAACAAACAAACAATATTGAAAGGGGGACAACTGTATTGAAATACTTGTATGCTAAGATGCTACAGTGATGAACACCACAGGCACGCCTACCAATTATAAGCTGTCATGTAATTTGTAGGATTTCTATTAGGGTTTGTGCTACACCAATTCCTAGTTTCTCTGACTGAAATCCAGGCCCTGTTGTGTGAGGCAACATACACATCTTTGGGGAAAAATGGCTGTCAGTCATGAAGAACTAAATAGTTGTTGCCAACAAAAGAAAGGAAATGTTGAGGATTGGGTCCTTAGCATTGTTTTAAAACTATGTGTACCAGAATACTGAACCACAGTTCTGGTTTCAAATAAAATGGAGAAGTGCCAGCCACTGATGTCAACAAAATGAGTGGAGAGAGAGAGTTTGTGTGTATAACAGGTTTTTACGTTGCTTCTTGGCAGGGTAAATTAACCCACATGGAGTGCCATGCTGCAGCACTTAGACAGCTTTCAGTACTGGACTAGTGCATTTAAAGCTAGTCTAGGTATGCTGACAACTTCACTGTGGTCTTCAAGGCAGATAAAGACTCCAGGTGGAAAGGTGGAAGTGTAGAATGCCAATGTGATCAGTAAGTTTGGTCAAACGTTAGTACCATTTATTGCAAACAAACTTTTAAAAGCTCAAGTGTGGTAATGTCTGGATTACAAGCACTTTAAGGTTGCACAGTCTGCATTACAAAGCCTTAAAAATGTCTTTAGAGTGGTAGAAGGCAGGACAAAGTTTCACTTTAGAGACTAACTAGTTCAGAGGCATGAGCTTTAGTAGGCAACAGCCTACTCTGTTAGATGCTACGAATGGACTAGGATGAGAAATAGTGACATCTATAGTCACCTCCTATACGTAATGGGATGCCTCTATATCCACCTTCCTCCAAACTAGGTTTGATCCACAGCACCAGGGATGGCACCTCTGCTTTGGTTGCTAAAGGGGAAGAGTACAGTTTTAGTGTGGTAGGCAAGAATTTAATCGTGTGTGCTACAGGGTGCATTACCCTTAGAGATTAGTTTGTAAGTAAAGTGTTGCCTCACAGAAACTACTGGTTGGAGTTGTGCCTTATTTTTCTTTTCTCCCAGTGCAGTAGAACTACCTGAACATTTTTAGGTCCTTTAGGGGACATACCGTATCCTACTCTACATTATTCAACCTCAGAGATAGCAAGGATAAGAACAGCATGCTTTTCTCCAATGTCACTTACCAGAGATAAAATTGGTAATTTCACTGAAAGTAAAAAAACAACCCAAAAGTTTGATGAAAAGTGCAAAGCTGTTTCGCAACCTTTTTTTCAGCTATTCTAAAGGAAGTTGCTTCACTGTCAAGTTAATTCAATAAGCAGAGGGAATGTAATTCATTTGGTGTGTACTGTTTATTAATCAAAGACTATTTCTTGGCATGTAAATTTTGCATGCCAGAATGTTAAGCACGAAAGCATATTGTTAGTGTTCAAATTTTCTCATCACATCCAAGAAAAAATAATGTGCAATCATGCAATCCTTCTCATTTAACCACTGATGGCAAATGTTGCTGTAAAAAAATTCTAAACCATTGAATTTTAAACAGGAAGGAGATTATAAAAAATGGCTTTCTTCCATTTCTGTGCAGCACAGAGGGGCAAAAGGACTGGTGATGTTATAGTTTCTTTTTCTTTGAGTTTATTATCCCAGAGGGAGTTGTGTGTGGTAGCAACAGAAAGGCTCCTAAGCAAATGTTATCAGTAAAAAACAGACCTGGTATATCTGCTACTGAACTGTATATCTTAGGAGGGTCTGAGGTGACTTTTTCCTTTTATCTAGGTTGCCATGGTCCTCCTACATTGTACATCTGCTATAATGCCAGAGGGAAGGAAAAGAACAAAACCATTTATCATCCCAAAAAGGACTGCTCAGATGCACTTTATAGCTTCTTCTATACTAAGGACTGCTGTACTGTAGTTTGAACAGGCAAAGCCACACCAGGGCAATAGTTGTGGCTGACACTGCATCAGAGGTAAGGTCTATTGGAAGCAGAGTGGGAACGAGAGTAGCAGTTTTACTAGTAGTCTCTTTTCTTTTCCTTGCAAGGTCTCAGGAGTGTGGAAGATGTATTAAGGCAGTATCCAGACTGCTACGGCAATGCCCATGTCCAATATAGCACTTTGCAGCGTGCCCATATATTGCCTGTTGGCTAAGCTTCAGGGTACATTTTGCAATGAATCCCCAAGGGATCAAAATAGAAATAAAAAATGGACCTTATAAAGTTTTACCCTCCTTAAATAATAATAAGGTTGCATAATATTTTGGGGGATGGAGATGAGAAAGAGGCAAATCCAGAGGAGGAATCTGGCCAAAAAGGTAGCAGAAACGGACTGTTTCTCAATCAATGAATGATGAGCACTGTTACTGCTTTTGGGACTCCAGGCAGGGAAGAGGTGAATGACTTGACAGATCATAAAGATGTCACTGACAGACAGGAGCAATCAGGAAATGCATTAGGACAACATACTACACTTTTAAGATATGTCCCTACATGCAGGAGTGTGCTTACAGAGGCAAAAATAGTAGTGGCACAAATTTGTGCCACCATTTTTTGCTGCTGCACAAGCCCCTGCATGTGTATTGTGGTGCAGGACAAACTGTCCCATTTTTGGCAAACTTCCCTTTCCCTGCTTCTCCTGGCTCCTGGCATGCTGGAGGAGCCAGCATGGAACTAAAGGTGGAAAGACACTCTGGTCAGCAGCCAGAGCATCTCTCTGGAGAACCAAGCCTCCGTGTCTGCCAACACATGCTCCTGCGACCTATGCCACACTACTTTTTTCACAGCTTTTTTTTCCCCACCCAGATTTTGCTGAGCTGCAAATATGCTGGGCATGTGATTTGCCCTGCCAGAAACTGCACATGCCTACTAAATAAGTTTAGTATTCACTGGAAAAATTCCTCCCAGTTTTTGTTTGATCCTGCTAGCAAAACCAAAGTGCCCCAGCAATAAAAGTTTTCAAGGTTAAACTACTCATCAGGCATGCTACAACTTATCCAAGTACCCAATGCATGCATGTAAACAGGTTCACACTATATACAGTACTTGTTAATTTTTTTATTTTTTATATATAAAAACAAGTTAATTTAAAATCAATCAGGATACCACCATACCATAAAATGAACTAGACAGCCATTTACAAAAGGTGGAATAAAGAAGAATAAGGATTAATCAGTTAATAATGATATGTCTAATTAGTTCAGGATAATGAACGTTGCCTATATGGGCCAATGCACTGACATTAAGGATTACGTGCTTATAAATGAGTAAAATCTGCATTCACTGGTGATGGGAAGGATTCTATACATAGTAATGTTTTTTGTTTCCTTGTATTGCTCATCTATCTATTTTTGAACAGGATCACAGTCATATGAGCAGCAGCTTTAGAACATATTTTATATTCACTTTCAAAGCAGTTATCACAGTAAATTCAGTGCGATTTACTCTGTAGATCTCAAATGTACTCCCAAAGGATATATCCAACTGCACTCTATTTTAGCATTAACTAATGAAATTTCATCACCACATACTATTCCTGGCAGGTAATATGTCACAGGCCTGGGAACATCTTGAAATTCCATTTCTTTTGCAGCTGTTATAAGAGTAATTGAACAAGGGGGAGAATAAATCTTTTAGACCAGATTTCATTTCTCAATTGTGGATTCTGTGAAAATCTCCATCATAACTTAGAGATGGTCATCAGATAGTCCTGCCCAAGAATCTACTCATATTTCATATAAGTTCATTAGTAATGGACTCAGGTTTCAAGTACAAATTTGCTGCTCGGAGCCCAGAGGTTCAGATTATTCAAATCTCAGCCAAACATTATATCATGAATCCACTTATGCCTTTTCCCCCTCCTCAGTTGCTCTAAAACTCTTGTATGTAGAGGAAAAAGGGATTCTTGTTGTGCTTTTCAAAATATAGATATCACAATTTTCAAAAATTCTTGCAATTGCAAGGGAGAAAGCTTGGGAGCCACTGGCAGCTTGTCAGCTGTATTATTTTAAAATTTAAAAGGGCTTAAATTTTTTTTCAGTAAAAGCTAACACCTAAAATAAATTAGATGATTGCTCAACTCTAATAACCAAATAACAAGCTTCAGCAAAGAAAGGAGGGTACTATCCAGACATTCAGCAAGAGATGATCCCTGTGCAGGGAGCCTGTGAACACACTAATCCATAGAGCAATGACAATGCATTAAGTTCACCCAAGAGGCAAGAATTTTTAGCAGTACCTTCTATTGGACAAACTGGATAGTTTTGAGAGCTGTTGAACAAGCTTTTGGGCATTCAGTGCCCTTCCTCAGGGCATTAAGCTATCCATGCATTTCTGCAGTCATTTTCAACTGACCTAAACTTTTGGGTACTTTATCCTCTTGTCTGAAGTTTGTGTTACCCCTTCCCCAAGTCAGCTGTGGTCTTAGAAAGCTGTCATTAAAACAATTGAGCTCTTTTCAAGAATGAGGCAGGATTTGGCTAAAGGAAGGAGGATGTAGGGAGAAGTAAAGTCACACTGTTATGCCATTCACTGGATCCAGGCAGATTTACATGTTTTCAGAGACTACAGAACTTTAACAGGCCACTTCACCCTACTGTAATGTTTTTAAAAATCTGTGACATTTATTAGAAGAGATCCTGCATCTTAGTAGTAACTCAATGGGAAATCTGAAATTTGGTGGGGATCTCTCACACAAGAGATATCCCTTTAAGTCATTTGTGAACACTGACTGTAATATGTCAGAGTCAGCCAGTTCAAATAATATACTTTTTGTATGGATACTGATGCTTGTAATACAAGAGTTAATAGCCTGACAACATTACGATCACTCTGCACAACTATGACGACTCTCCAGAAGACGTCTTGCCTCCTTCTATGATGAGTGTGGGATTTGGGAAGGAGGGGGGTTGGGGAGGAAGCACATTTGATATATAGTACATGAAAATAAACAGAAGATTCTTATGTCCTATCATAGAGTGTGTGAAAGGAAGGAGATTTGGCATCATCTGACTAAGTGCAATAACCATTTCTCCAGTACCTGAAACCAATGCTTGCATAGAAACCTGTCCTCTGGCTGAATTATTGCAGAGGCTTGCTCATTTCTACAAGCTATATTTTTCTGAATAAAAATTAGTGTTACAGGGTAAAATAAATGAACAATATTTAGAAAAAGCCAAGAGATCGTTTAAGCTTTAATACTGACTTTCCCTCAAGATGGAAAAAACCCTTCTCACCTTTCCACTGCTTTTCCATTAAACACTTTAAGCCTGCCCTTAATCTCTGACCTTAATCCATCACAGAAGAGAACAAAAAATGCACCTGCTAAATCTTCCCTAATAAGGATTATAAAAGCAGTGTTAATGGCACACAGACAGAGCACAATCATTTTGAATGCACATTGCCATCCAGACACTTACCTTTCTGTGATTGTTTCTCTGAGACCACTGGCAACCCCTTTTACCACAGTACTAGCTTTCGGGGTCAAAACCACTTGAGATATGAAAAAAGAGCCCTTCTTTCTTCTCTCAGTGATTGACGCCTGGAGAAACTGAATCAGTTTTTCTGGATCTGTTGTATTTGCCCAAGGAGCTGGCATCATCTGACCTGGCCAAAGAAATGGTACTTCAAGAGCCACTGGACTGTGATAAAACACCAACACTTGGTATTCCTTTTCCCACAGGTACTGGAGACTTACTTCATGGGCAAATATAGCTGGGCACATTTTAATTCCAAAGGTGTCTTTGAGCATTTGGACCAGGTTTTCATGGTGATATTTCTGCATCCCATAGAAATGATTGAAGTCCAAGAAGACTACTTCTTTGGGGTGGTCAGTGAGAAATGCATTGATTTCTTCAAGGCCCTCATTGACTTTAGCACTGAATAAACCATGAGCAAAATAAAGCTCATTGTCAGGGTCTCTGGGTTTAGTGGAAATTCTGAGATCAAAATATCGTACGCCTGCTCCCAGCTGGCTAGTAAAGTTCATCGTTTGCGTTGCCAACCACTTTCTCATCAATTTTTTTGCCACAGTTCCAAATACAGAGACAAAATTCTGGACAGTTTCTGGTTGTTCAGGTCCCACTGGAGAGGCTTCATCGATATAGAAGCTAAAGGAGTCATGAGACCCTAAAAACATAAAGCAAAATCAGTGTTTTATTGGCATATATGACTAAGTTCATTCTCTGAAACACTCTAAAACAATCCATATACTGTATACAACTGTTTATCACCAATACACCATGGTATATTGAGGTATACTTGGCATCAGTAGTCACTCTTCTGGCACTGCTGTTATAGCTGAATTAAAGGAATATCTGTTTCATGAACTACTTGTGTATTCCCTTACTCTCGTAAGTAGTTCTTACTAAATCTGTCTCATTAAAAAGTGCAAGTGCCTCAGTAACTCAAAACGGGCTTCTAAAATTACTTAACTGCTTTTCAACATTATACTCCGAAATCTTTGTATTCACCTGAGGAACAGCATAGAATGAGAATTTGATAGCTGAAAAGTTACTGTGTTCCCCTACTGAGAATAAGGAAAATCTATTGTATATTCTGAACAGTGATGAATTATTGTACCTGCTTATGAGCAGGGGTTAATTACATTATAGCTTTATAATACAAATAGGTAACTCAGAAAAAAAAAAGAATAAAAAGAAAATCAGTATACAAAAAAATTGCTGTTCAAGGCCTGTCCCAGTTAGCAATATTCACAATTATTTTTTTCCTGTGTTTGAAAAACTGCAAACAGCAAAAGTTAAGGGTTTTAACACTAGCTAATAATTCTTCATTAAGTGAAATATATCTTTCCTTGTAAGGAGATGGAGCTAATCTAGTATTTTTTCCCTAGCCTTACCTATCATTTTTGTATATTTTTATGTAATTTGGGGCAAACTTTTACCTTGGAAACCTTCCCTACTGTCCAACTGCATCCATTGTCTCGACTGGGAGGGGTATACACAATGCAAATCTCTTTCAAGTCCATGGGACTTTTGTTCCTAGAATGGGCTTCAACACTACACTTTAAGGCTAGGTATAGACATTACATTTTTACTAGTATAAGTGATCAGAAACCAGTCTATATCTGTAACAGAACAGAAATTCAGCACACATAGATTGGTTTAAAAATGGAGGAACCTGGTCTAAGATTTGCCCCCTCCTTCCCCCTTCCAAGAGATGAATATACTTGCTACCAACCTAAAATATGGTGCTTATAGAAAAAACATAATTTAGATGGATTCCACCTCAGGCTTTTTGAGTGTCTGTTCCTAGCCTTTGTAACTTAGATTTATAACCTAAAAGCAAAGGATTTGTGAAATAACCAAAATGAGAATCAGTGAGACTTAAGTCTGTCTTACATAGGTGCTTTTGAAAACTGGTTTTCTAAGCATGTGGTAAAGTATATCATGTTAAGGAAGCTCCCTCTAGTTGCTTGTTTCTAGATGTCATGCCTTCTTAACTAAAGCATGATGAACTTTTCACATGACAATGACAGATGATAAGTTCTGTTCTTTAACCTGGCTTTAGACTGAAAGCCACTGTGGCCCAGCTCCAGCTAGGGGTTGAATTCAACTTGGTTTAATCCAAAGAATATCAATTTACTAACAAAAAAGTCATCACAAACCACCTCCCTAAACATCCTCACATTATCTCTTATTGTCTTAATTGCTTCCCCCAGCTGCATAATATTTTAAGTATTAGATCAGTTTCCAAATGTAATTATGCTTTAATCTAGGAAATGTTGCTGTGACACCACATATTCTTTGCAGAGTCTTGGGAGATCATGGAAATTTGTATGATTTCATAATGATATCCCAGGTAACTTGCATATGACATTTTAATGTTAGATCAAATAGGTACAGTACACAAAAGTAGAGCTATGACTTGAGTTTCAAAGTATTACAGGGAAAACCCATGGACTGCATTAAATGATCTGCTCAGCCTAACATGTATCAATATAACATTCATGGTAAATCCACTCTTGTATAAGGCCAGATACAAGTTATTGATATAAGCATGCCTACATTTACTATGTGGATTTTTAAACTAAAATGGATTTCAGAAGGATCCTGTTAAAGAATAAGGCTATGTCCAACAGTAACAGATTACAACACTAACTATCATCAAAGCTGTACGCACCACTCACAGACCAATGGTCTACTTTGTTTGGTAAGTGATGCTTCAGAGACAGTTATAAAACCTGTTACACATCTTGTCAATATACAATACTGTCAATCTGTGTGTAGATGAAGTGAAGGGGGAGTGTGCATGACACTTTAAAGTGGGCTAAATGCTTTTGTGCCACTTTAATGGTGGTGGTGTTTGCACACCTTGGTGGCATATTGCACATTATTTCCAACCGCTGTAGCAAATTTGGCAGTGTAATGCGCCTTAAATGTCTTGGGGCGCAGCAAACTAAAACTCCTCCGAGAAGTTTTAGTTGGCTGCCCTACAGCCATGGAGCAAAGCACCAGGCTCCATGCAGCTCTGTGGCTTCTGCAGGAAGCCCTGCAGGGAGCCTGGCAGCAGCCCAGGAAAGCAAGCTCCACCCAAGAAAAGCGGTGAGCCTGATCTTTTAATTTCCGCCCCCCCTGGAGCCTGCCTGCCTGAGCTGCGCGGGGGCACCTCTGTAGCTGCGATGGCCCCTGGGACCACCCGAGCCGAGGTGCCTCCTGGGACCACCCAAGCCAGGTGCCTGTGGGCTAGTGCTGCCTGAGGAGGGGGCCGCCGCTGCTGTGGACACAGCCAAGGGATCACTTTGCCTGCCAGCAACTTGCCCTCCCCTCCCTGCCAGAGAAGCAGGTAATCAGCAGGGTATGTGCATAACATGGGGGTTTAATCAGCCCTAACTTGAAACAGTGTTTTTTAAAACCCACTGCTTCAATTTAGGGCCCCCATTTCACCTACACACTCCAAAAGCTCCAAAGCTAAGAACAATGGCACAGAAGTCTTACAGCAGATAATTAAGTTTACCAGCTTGTCAATATACAGAATTTAACTATTGATAAAGCAAAGAACAGACAACACAATGGAAAGGAAGAAATATATTCGGTCCAAGGCGGTGATCCTCCCCCTTTATGCGGCACTGGTCAGGCCGCAGATGGAGTACTGTGTCCAGTTCTGGGCGCCACACTTCAAGAGGGATGTG
>JAGPOW010002514.1:44740783-44752897 GCA_030014935.1 Caiman crocodilus | reverse complement strand
CTAACTGTGAAGTAGTGCCTCCTAATGTCCAACCTAAACCTGCTCTCCAGTAACTTGTGACCATTGGTCCTAGTTACCCCTGGTGGTGCCCGGGAACAATTCTTTTGTGAGAATTATACTTATAACTCCCATGTATGTCATCTCCAAAAGTCAAAAACAACTACAAATGTGTTTTTAGGGAAAAGAATAATTTTCACTGTTATTTTTTATGGCATTTAAAAAGAAATTACTGAAGATTTTCCTTTAAGTTTTTAAAAAAATCACAGCCAAATGGTGCTCAATTTTCCCTTTTTTTTCTCCTATTGTTCTACTGTCCCCTACTTTTCTGAACTTCCACATTTTCCAACAGAAGACTTTTGAACCTGTAAACCAACCACAATTATGAATGCATAAATATAAATAATGTAATTTAAAAGTGGAAATTCAGCCCAACTATAATATATTACATTGCAGACAGAGCTGAATTAAACTATCCCAATGGATTTGTGTTTGGAAAACAGGAAGACCTGTAACTATATGGTTTACAACTGAGCTGAGGGATTGCTTTAGTAAGTTTGTTGATGAAAGCTGCATAAACAGAGAGCAGGAAAGGTAGAGAGCAGTGCCAGTAGCAGATATATATAACGCTTGGGAAGGTATGTGAGAGAGGGTCAGACTATAGAAAGAACATGAATAGTCAGTGTTGTCCCACAGACTTGGGTCCTTCAGAGTTGAGACCAATTAGCTAAGTAGACTTGGAATCAGTTTAGCAAATACTGAAACTAAACCTATTTAAAACATTAAGATAAAGGCTAAAGGTCTATCTAACTACAACAGTCTATTCAGCTACTGTGATTAAAGCACACCAGTTTTTATAATCAGTAGCCTACATTGTTGTGACATGGTTGGCATCATGTCTATAAACCTACCAAATTCAGGAAGTGGGCTGTGCAGCAACTCCTTTAATTTTGCAGGTTCCCCATGGTGCCAACACCCTTCTACACAGTAATTCGTTACTACTGCACAGTAGTATCATACAGCACAAACCCTGACATGACACTACTGCTCAGTAATAACTAGCACAGTCAGCATCACCATGAAGCTGTGCAGGGATGCTACTATGCAGTAAAGCCTGTTACAGCACAGCCTGTTTTGGCTGACAGAGGGGTCCCACTGCTCACTCCTTATCAGCAGGGAGGTGAACTGCAATTTTAAACATGGCACTGTTTTTGCCTTCCAGCCGGTCAGCAGAAAGTAGCAGGGGCACCAGGACCACTCAGCCAATCAGCAACAGGGGAGGGGGGGTGGGTTACACATGGGAACCTGTAAGATTAATAGAGCTGCCATGTAGTCTGCCATGAATTCAATAGGTCCTTAATCATGTCTGACTGCCTTTGACTTCCCAGCTCAAATGACCAGGTACCTATTTACAGCTTGGTTAACTGGAGGTTGGAAACTCATACCTCCAGAGCCAGAGTGAGATGCCTGAACTGCTTGGACATCCCTTCAAGAACAGCAAGCTGATGGATGAGGACATCAACAAGAACTGTCTGCTACTAGAGACCTTTGTGAAGCGACAGCACCAGAGGCCATTGTGCTGAGCGTTCTACAGATGGCACCCTGTTGACTCTGCCCTGTCCAGCCCCTTCTCCTTGGATGGATGATGTTCTGTCAAGGACAGATTCTATGATTGCTAATGATAGGGAGAAATAAATTCTCCCTGTACCAGGCCTGCTGGTGTTTCAGTGCTGCAGTGACCACTTGGTCCTCAGCACACTGATTACCTTTCACAAAGGTTATAAGGTATAGAGTCCCTCTAACATGGGCCCCACAAGTAATGGGCTTCTTCCCTTTTCTTTTCCCTCTCTTTTTCCTTCTCAAAATCTCACCCTCTCTGGACTGCTGCTTGTTTTAGCTATATAAAATATACTACACATTAAGTACCCCAAATTTCTCTTAATACCCACATGCAAACAAATAAATCTTATTTCAGATAAGTTTGAAAGTAGAGGGGCAAACAAAATGAATGCAGGTTCGCCTCCTAATAATTTAGATAGGAACCTGATTATGTCAGAACACCAAAGAAATCACCAACTTCTTCATTTCCCATAACCTTCTAAAAGTAATAATGAAGCCACTAGATGCATAAAACTGGAGAATAGTTTGATTCTAAGCAGGGGATGATATTCCATTTGCATATGCTATTTATAAGAACAATGCTGCAATAATGTGTCAATGTTTGTGTTCACACATCATGGTGAAAAAAAAAGGATGCAAAGGGTTCAGAAAAAAAGCTACAAGAATAGCTGGAAAACCCGCATTATAATAAGTGCTTTAAAGTTGCTTATTTTGTTTTTCCAAGAGGAGTTTAGCACATGACTTAATGATGGCCCATATGTGTCTACAACAGAGTTGCTCAACCCGTAGCCCACAGATCTAGCCCCCAAAACTGTATTATGCAGTGGGGAGCCCTGGGGGTTGCAATCCTGCACACTAGATCAGGCATGCAGGGCAGTGCAGGCCCAGGCAGAAGAAGCAAGAGGTCTTCAGTGTAGCAGACAAAGGCATAATAAGATCCAGGGTCTGAAATTACTGGAATTCAGATTAGAAACAAAACTCAGCTCTTTAAAAAGCAAGACTACCTGACCATTACAACAAATATTAAAATAAAAATCAATATATTATTTATCTTTTTGAGCAGTGGAGCTCAACCTTTCAAGGTGGTGGACCAGGTACTTGTAGCCTGGCTACACAACCAGCCACCATTCCCCTCTTGTAGAGATGTTGTAAAGGGAGAGAGGAGGGTAGAAGGTGTCTGCCAATATCAGAGGGAGGTGGATGGAAAGAAGGATGCAGAGAGTGAGGAACAGAGCAGAAAGTGGAGGGCTGCAGAGGGAGAATCAGCAGCACTGCACAAGACAGGGAAGGGGATTTGCCAGGCCAAGCTGCTTAACGATGAAACCCTGTGCTACAGGCTGCGTCCAGTCTCTTCGGCTAGAGACAGACATTCAAAAAGCCCGAGCCTGAATTGATTCAATCTTTGCAGGTTAGTCTGAGCTGCGCAGCTTAAACCTATTAATAACTGGATAGACATTCTCTGTTAAATCAGGATATGCAGCCACATGTCTCCAGTGACTCAAGCCAGAAGCTGAGGGAGGGCGAAGGGATGACATGCAGTAGCGCATGCCTGCCAGCCACTACCAAAGGGGAGGGAAGAGAGACACCTTCCAAGGCTCTCACCTCTCCCTGCTGGAGTGGAGGGGGCATGGCCAGGCACCAACCCAGGCTAGCATGACACATGGGATGCTAGCCACCAGTCAGGGCAGGGGTAGGGGAAGCTGCTGCCAGACTGAATGGGGGTGGGGAAAAAAGTCCTTTTTCTGAAGCAAGAATGTATTGAACACAGCAATTTGCAACCTCAAGCAGACAACAGAGAACTACCAAAAATCTGCTTAAGCTAAGATACAGCCCAGTAAAACACAGCATACACAACTTAGTCTAACTTAACACATAAAGCAGGAAGACAAGAAAAACCTTTGCATAAGTCTTACATGATCCTAAGGGCAGAGTGTCTCTTTACAGCCAGGCATTCAGCACTTTTCCCACCTTTCACAGGTTCTGCTTGATAATGTAAATGTAGGTCTTTGCAGTCTTTGGTGAAGCTGTCTGCAACACTCTCCTGTTCCCTTAACTCCCATCTCCAGCACATGTGCATAATGACTGTCAGGTCTTTGCCAACACCTCCCATCTCTCAATCTGGTCCTGCAGGGCTTGGCTCTGGGCTCACAGGTGCAGGGCTCAGATCTGCACACAGAGGCCTACCTTGTCTCTCTCCCCACCCTCCAGGACCACTGTGGAATTAACCCCTTCCTGCCTGGCTACAGTCAAAATGCAGAGACTGCAGCCAAACCCTTGAGAGTTCCAGGGGACAGAGGGAGGAATGAATTGCCTCCCTGCCTGGCTGCAGTCCACAGGGTTTGCCAGCAGGGCAAGAAGGGATAGAGGGAGGAACTTACCTCAGGGGTCCTGGCAGGCCAGCATCTGGCCACACCCCACCCCTATTCTGGCTACAGAGTAGAGGAGGCACCAGCCTTGCTCAGGGCTGCAAAGCATCTGGGATGCTGGGAGAATCTAGTTTAACTTAAACCAGGAAAGGGTCTGAGACAGATGTTGCATAAACTGGTTTAACCAAAATCAGTTAAATCTGATACTACATTCAACCAGGTTTATCTAAAACCAGTTTCAGTCATTTTCAAACTAGTTTGTGCTCACTGAACATCTGTTCTGTTACAGATTTAAACCAGTTTGTGATCACTTAAACCGGTTTATGTGTAATGTCTGTCCCTAGCCTTCAGGGACTGGACAAAGCCTGTGGGCCATAGGGTGAGCGCCACTATGTTCAAGTGAATCAAGGTTAATCAGAAGTTTATGGGCTTGATGTAGGAATGGGTAAAATTATGCAACTTATTTTACGCCTAATGGACTAGAGACCATAATGGAGCTTTCTGGCCTTAAAACAGATGGATTTCAATCAGGTGCATGAAGATTTAACCACATGTTCTGGTTAAAAATCAAATGAGCATCACCTGCAAACATTTTTTAAGCACTGAACACTTACCACAGGTCTGAGTTTTGGATTCATACACAACTCCTTGGAGATAAAACAAAATAAAAAGGGGCAGATCCTCTAGTGATAGAAGGTAGAATAGTACCATTCATAAAGCAGACCTTTTCCCAATCTTTGCAAGCCTTGTGACATATCCCTCTTGATTAGCATTTTCTTGTTCTGCTGCCTTGTTATTTTTCCTGTGTTCATTAAAGCTCACTGCTGTTTTGTTTGTCAGGAAAAAAAGTCTCTATCAAACCTGACATTCTGGTTAAGTACTGGTCTCAGACAACAAGGAACTATATTAGCTGTTTCCTGTTTTTTTAGTTCAAGGAGTAACATATAAACATGGAAATCTTTCCATGAGTGAAAAAAATAGCAAGTGGTATATCTACTGTTAAACATAACATTAATGTGCCAGCAACCGTTTGGGGCACAATTTATTACCACATAAGCTCATCTAGGCTGAATATGCCAATAGCATCCATGGCATACCCCTTGAGGCAACTGGCAGTGCTTGAATTTTGAGCCTATACCTTTGAGAGAACGTGAAGCTAGGATGACCCCAGGCAGCTCTGCTCTGCTGAGCATTGTGAAATGGCATCTCCCCAATGTTAGTGTCTTCCTATCATAATCCTTCTGCACAACCCTGAGGCTACCATTGAGGCTACAAGAATACCTTAAAGGACAGTATGTGACTGGAGAGGTTTTTAAAAAGAAAACTTCACATCATTCTCTTAATGTCATTTCCCCTCCACACTTAGAGATACACAAAGCACCATGTATTATATAAAACCACAAACGAGCTAGCTTTCTGCACCTTAAAAGTGGCCACGTCAAAGGTATCCTCTTTGACCCTGGTGCTGTTTTGTGTTTTTCTTTCCTAAACACTATTAGATCCCTATTAGGGTCTGCAGCAGAAATAAACTTCCCTTGAAATATAGTGCTTTGGACTAGATGGTTTCCTTGCACAACTCCTTTTCTTACCAGTTACTTGATCTTTTTGTTTAAAAGGGGTATTTTGGATCCAGGATTATACATTTCCTCCTATCTTTACTCTGTTTTTTTCTAGAGTCCTTCCCTACTCCAGGGCTAGCTGGAAAGTATATTTTAGCGTCACTATTGATTTTATTTCATGATGCCTCTTTCCCATTCTACCACTGTAAATTATTATCTAAATTATCTATTAAATCTTTAAATGATCCTAGAACATAGAGTGTATTATTCATGTACTCCTTGCTATCACAGAGGACATAGATTATGCTGAATAATACAGTAAGTGGACACCATCAGAAGTTGCCATTTAGTACTCAGATTTATTTATATTTATTTCTAAGTAAAGACAGTAGTACGAGATGACAACCTGATGATACAAGTAACAACACTGATACTATGCTCTTTTTATTAAAATGACCAATTTTAAATGCATTTATTAAAAATATGAAGTATATTTTTATTATTTAAATTAGAACCACATGCTGACCCTTGCACCTGTCATTGAATTTAAATGCAATGTCTGAAAATTATGCTGGTGTTTTGGTGGGTTTAATTTAAACCTGAGATTTTGCCCCTCTGCTGAACTGTGTTAATAGCTTTATTTTTTGAAGGAAGAGCAAGAGAAATGAGGTTTGCAGAGATCACTCATGTCAGCTAGACAATAAATTCAAATAGAAGGGTTTTTTCCCCAGTTAGAATATAGCTTAGCTAAAAAAAGATGTTAATAGCAGCTGGAATACAGCCTCCCTAAAAAGGCTAAAAAGGGTTGTGGAGAAAAGACAGGAAAAGAGTGATTTGAAGTATTAACACACATTTTCTCTCCTTCTAATTGAAGTCTGAAATTCATTACTGGGAGAATTCTAAAAGGCAAGCCTCAAACTCTTCTGCAAGGAGGTGTTGGTACAGAGAATAAGGATTCTTAAAGCACATTTATGAGCATCCTGACAACTGGTGTATCAATGTGCTTTTGGACAGCCATTTTCCACTACCATGTGAGAAATCTAAGTAACATTCTTATGTTTATTTTTAAGGTCATTAAGCCTACAAAGGCCAGGTAAATCTATGCAGCTCACCTGCTTATTGTGGAAAGGAGCTGGAGACCAGTGGAGACACTTCTGCTTTAAGAGATGTAAGTCAATGGAGAAAAGGTCCTCTTCTAAATAAACATACAGGAATTTTTCATTGACCATCTATCAGAGGGTGCCACTGAACTGAGAAGGAGGGAAGTGTATTGCTAGCTTTCTGAAACCTCATTCCAAAGATCAGGTCATCTGGTATTGCTGTGCTGTGAGGTATGCAACCAGCATTGTTTGCACAACTATCTTATGTTAAGGTATTGCAGACTAGGAAGTCTTTCTGGGTGGCTCCTCATTTGTTTCCCCAAGAAAAAGATAAATGACATGATCAGTGTATGACTTCTTTCCCTGTAGAATAAGCATAATAATCTCACTCAAAGACCAAACATGTCAGGCATCGAGGCATGATCATCCATCAGGTAATGGCATTCTCTGATGTCCTTGGCATTGCATGACAGATGTCACAGATGTTATAAAGTATATCATATTATCTTGCTACATGGCATTGCTACAACAGCAGCTTCTTGCACTAACTTTCAACATTCCAATTCCCACGTGACATCCTGTCAGTAACTTCTAATAGCTGTAAAATGTCTCTTCATAAGAATATATATGGGGGATAGAAACTGTAAAACTAGGATCTTTTATGTATGCTACAGAAGGAAGAAAAAAGGATGCCATGTCAGCTAAAAAAAACACCACCTGGCAGGAATGGTGCCATGACATCCTTTTGCAGTCACATGTCACTGGGACTGGAAGACCACAGCAAAAAAAATCTGCGTTCTCTGATGTGGAATGGATTTGTAAGAAAGTGCGGAGCAATGGATGTAGTATGAAAAAGAGGACCCTAAATCCAAACAACAAAACATCTGATAATTAAAAAATGGAAATGAAAGTGAGAGGTGACTTGCTACCGCCTGATTTTACTCCAGCAGAGGTGTGGCCTGTGGCTGAAGTAGAAGTCATAAGTCTAAAGGAGCAGACATGGAAAGCAAATCCTATCTAAGCCACAAAACTGTAGGAGCTCCTCTCCTCTTTTTGGTCTTCTTTATTTTAGTTCCTGGTTATGGAGCTATCACAAACCAGGAATACAGAAACTGCCACATTAGATCAGACCCATAACAAAGCATCCTGTTTCTGATGAAAATACGAGAACCAAAAGAAAGTTGTCAAATAATATATCCTTCATGTAGGCCTCATTTTGATCTCTTCCAGCAGTTGGCTTAAGACCTGATGTGTGAGGTCCAATGTTACCTCCATACATTTCTTTATTAATTATAGTAACAGTATATTTCTATTGATATGGATATATTAATATCAATATAACTGCACAGCTCTTTGAGGACCCTAGAAGCCATAGAGATGGCAAAAAGAATGGGAGAAAAAATACCCTGAAATACCAATAGTTTCAAGATGGATCTTAATCAGTACTGGGAGCAGTGGGAATAGCTTTGATACTGGTTTGACTGGCAGATTAACATTTAAAACACAAACCAGCAAACTCCACACCTTGCAAAACAATTACATGTTTATAAAGACAGGGCTGGAAGAGCCATAACTTGGGTTGTAAATTACAAAGTCAACGAACCAATTACATTAGAGCCTCTCTGGCCTTTTCGACATGAAAAGATTAATCATCATAATTCCATTTTGAAAACAGAAGAGCAACAAATACAGACACGTGCGAATTAAATTGTCAATCCAAATTCTTCTTACTACTGCTGAATAGGTAATTTAAAGCCTTGCACAATCAATCAATTTAGATTCATGCCGAACTTAACAATTCAATCTAATTCCAGTTCTTGTATTTTTTTGTAGTAACCAGTACCTCTGACTCTGCCAGATGCATCAGAGTATATAAATAAGGCCCTGCACAACAGAGATGGCAATAAAAGATGAGACCAGACATTCTATTTCCTAAATTTCCCATTCACCTGCTGCGCCAGGTTCTCAGTTAATAAGGCTTCACTGACTTCAAGGTGAGCTATGCTAATTTATGCCAGCTGCAGATCTGGCCACTACAGTTTAATAAGGACTAAGATTCCTGGTGGTTGGAAGGAAGGTACAGATCTGACTTCTGATTAATGAGTACCCAACTGTTTCTGAGTTTGCTAATCCTTCTCTGAACACCTGGCTCATGCTGGACATGTTCATAACTCGAACACATTAATTACCTCAGGTGCTACTGCCTTACTTTATATACTGTGTACTTCAACTTCAAAACCCATCATGTAATTTTTTCTCCTACCACCACTACATTTTCAGCTACTTTCATTCTTGTGACAATACTTCATTTTTAAAACAGTATCCAACAAACTGGAAAATACATCTTTAAGCACTTTAAAAACAACTGAATCACTTGTATGAATTCTAGTTTTTAGCGTAACTAGATTTTTTTTTCTGGAGAGGCCCATTAACCTGACTCATTCCAGAGTCATCATATTGTCAGTCTGACGTGGTACTCCCTGAGCTTGGAAATCTTGATAATACTGTTGTCTACAATAACCCAGCACCGTGGGAGTTTGGTAATGCTAATACTTGGAAGGATTCTGACAGTGGCAGTACAAATTCTTTTATCTGCTTATGTGTTCCTTGTTAACTGGGTTCTCACCTTTTATTTTCTATCTAGGTGCAGAACACCACAATACCACAGCAAAGTTATCACAGACCAAAGTAGCTTAGGATTTTCTTCGCTCTCTAGCTCTTCAAGGCGACCTTGGGGATTTCAGGTCAAAATGTTATCAGGAAGTAGCATGACTAAGGAGGGGTGACTGGCATACTAGGCCTGGACATTAATTGCAAAAATAGCAGCTGGCCCAGCCACTACTGCTAGGAGCTGGCTGCAGCTGTTGTCCTGTGCTCTGCTACCGCCCAGCGTGCAGAACTGTCCAGTTATGTGTAACAAGCCTCTGTTGTCAGGCATATTCTTGCCCCTCAAACCATCAGTTTCCAATCCTGTTGCAAGGATGTAGGCTTTCTTGACTTCTAGCCATTTACAATAAAGAAAAGGGAGCTTCTTCAACAACAACGTGCTGTGAACTGCAGTCTACCAAACCTTGTTCCTCCACCTGTGGTCTACAGCCCAACCTCGCAAAATGACGGATGACCCTTAATCTCCATTCACATTTTGGATCCTTCCTAAACAACAGCTGCCACTTGCTTGCAGTTGTCTTCTTAAATAGGCTGGACACTCAGCTGTTAGAGTGGAGAGTCCATCTCTGCCATACTAATTTTTTTTCTCGTGTGCTTTTCTTCCAGTGATATGTATACAGCAAGCCAGGAATCTGTTTAATTCTGGGCAAGTGACACCTTGTAATAATAAAGAAAGAAAGAAAGAAAGAAAGAAAGAAAGAAAGAAAGTACTTGGTTTGTTCATTAGCTTCTGGTGCAGAAACTAAACAAATCATGCTGCTTACCAGTGTCTAAAATCTAACCAGGCTAGATACAGATCTGTACTGTGACTCTACACTTGAGAACTGGGATATATTTAAATTGCTTAGAGTGAGTTTAAGGATCTGGCTACTAAAAACAGTCGCTGTGGCTAGGGACAGAAAATCTGTAACACAATAGAAGTTCAGCATGACACCCTAACTAAAATATTGCCTTCTGATTTCTAATCTAAACCTATTCTCCATCAGCTTATTATCATTGTTCCTTGTCCTAAACAGGACAAGTTCCTTGTCCTAACAGGACCTAAACCTGTTCAGCTTCAGCAAGAGGCTGAGGAGAGACCTAGTGGTTGCCTACAATCTCATCAAGGGAGATCAACAGCAAATAGGCAGAGCTCTTTTCTCCCCAGCACCACCTGGGGTGACAAGGAACAATGATAATAAGCTGATGGAGAATAGGTTTAGATTAGAAATCAGAAGGCAATATTTTAGTTAGGGTGGCCAAAATCTGGAACCAACTTCCCAGGGAAGTGGTCCTCGCCCCTACCTTGGGCAAATTCAAGAGGTTGGATGATCACCTGTCTGGGTTCTCGTGAACTCAGCATTCATTCCTGCCTGTGGCAGGAGGTCAGGCTAGATGATCTATTCAGGTCCCTCCTGGCCCTAGCTATTATGAAACTATGGGCCACATTTCTGTAGGTATTCTGGAGCACAAAGAATAAGATTGGTGATTAAAGGGATTTTATGAAGCATCTACACAAGACAGCTTCCTAATTCTACCTAAAATCATTTTGATGGGAAACAATCATCCTGCAAATGAAATCATATCCTGTATTTTCTTTTCATTCTCTTCTGTAAGCTGGAATTCAGAGCAAATAGATTTCAATGGAGACTAAGATTTTTGCCACTGAGAGGGTAGGAGCACATAATCAGAGCATAAAACTGTCTCATAAATAATATCGTTTCACAAGATAAGGGGAGCTTTTTGCATTGCATAGTCAACTCTAGTAACAGTATAACAAATGTACACCAATATAGATGCAAGTCAGTTGCAAAACACAAACATCACAAACTTTCCAGGCAATGATTATAATGTATAAATTAGGACTAATTAAAGTATCTCAGTAGCACAATGTGCAAAATGGCCAATTGCCAATAGAAAAGCAGGATTAAGGACTTTCTGCAAATTTTCATTTTTAATGAATATGCTGAGATTTCAAAACACACTGTATGGTAAAACACATGTTCTCCTTTGCTTATATTCCAGTGCTTTGCTATTGACAAAAGATTGCAGGTTAAGTGGCTTTAAAGGCAAAACATAGCTCAGAACAGAATTATATTGATAGTTTCTTTTAAAAATCTTCAACACCCCCAGTATATGTAAAGCTCTATACTCTGCAGAACTTAGCACAGCCTACTCTGCTATAAGAGTGGGGAAAATAGAGCTTGCAGGCCAGATCTGGCCCACCAATTGATTGCATCTGGCCCATGACTGCCCCTGTGGCACTCAACATGCGAGTGAACCCCCACATCTCTCACCCAAGCCAGCCTGCACCATGCCCCAACCTGCACCTGCTGACAGCATTGCCGTGGCTCTGGCCTATGTGCACAGCTTCCCAGCAGGGCTGTTCTTGCTGCTTCTGTAGCCGGCTAGGTACTGCTTGGCTCCCTCTGCCTGCAGCAGTTCCTCTCCTCCTCTCCCTGCTGCACCATTCCAGGTTGGTGAGGAGGGGGAGCCGCAGCCAGGTGGTTCTTACCCCAGCTTGCAGGGCTCTGGCAGCAGCTCCAAATTGCCTTTCACCTAGTGCAATGAACAGCCATCTCTGGGCAGTACACAGGAGCAGGCAGGGCCCAGTCCCATGCAGCTGTGGGCCAGATGCAATCAATTGGTGGGTTAGATCCAGCCTGTGAACCATATTTTCCCCACCCCTGTAGTACAGCATTCTGTGCTAAGTTCTGTGGAGTATGAAGCTTACACATACTGGAGGTGTTGAACATCCTGCAGCCATGGACTGAATAGAGGGTGACGGACTGTGCCTGCACTGTACCACCTGGGCGAGCTCTGTTC
>JAGPOW010002514.1:44715086-44736004 GCA_030014935.1 Caiman crocodilus | reverse complement strand
TATTGGATAAACCTGAGTCTGGGTAGTAACCTTTTATGATGATTTTAACACCTTTCAATCCCATAGGGTAACAGCTATAGGGCAAGATTGTGAGTGGCCTTGAGGCCAACAGATCAGCATAAAACTAGGTATAAAAAACACATGCATCAGGTAACCAGCAGGAAGGAGGGAACAGAATGATCATTTCTGTCCCATGCCTGGACCTTGGACTCCCGGTGTGAGTAAGGATTGGATCCTGAGCAAGGGCCCTTCCTCGGTAAGCTCTCTGACAGCATTGATCTTCAGGGACGCCTGACTTTGCTGGAACCACTTGGCGCGCACCTGGCATTGAGGGACTATTGATAAATTGCCAACCCATGTCTGTCTATTTGTTGTTTTGAACACCCCAGTGTGGCTAATAGCCTCACAGTGCCCAGCTGGCCTGTGACAGATTGATCTATCTACTTATCTATCTGTTATTATTATCTGTTGTTGTTATTTTACTACTAGCTCTTTGTGTGTGTGTGTGTGTGTGTGTAAGCTATAGTAAATTTGCCTTTATTCCACCCCCTACTTTGCCTCCTTGATCCAAATGGACACACTCACAGTGCCCAGCTGGCCTGGGACAGCGGGCCAGATCCAGCCAGTCAGCAGCCCAGATCTGGTCTGTGGGCCATATTCTGCCCGCTCCTGCACTAGATGCAGGGTAACAAATGAGGCATTAGATAGTCACACAAGAGCTGGGAGCTGGATGCAACTGTGTCTACATCTCTGTGTTTCTGCAAGCAAAGAGTTTATGTGCAAGGTTTAGTCAACAAAAAGGAATAAAGAGTTTCTGATGGAGGGGTTGGGAGGGAGAAGAAAGACAAACTCACATCAAATTCAGCAAATCATTTCTACTGGGGGGGAATCAGAAAAATAAAAACAAAAATTTTATTTTTCCATTTCAATATGACATTTGTTTCTAATCAATTCAGACCTTATTTTTGGTTTCCTGATTTGATTCAGATGTGGAGATTTTAGCTACCAAATTGGACCAAATCTCCTCCAAATCTTTGCATAGCCCAACTTTTTTACCTTTCTCCACTCACACACAGTTGAAGCTCCTCTAGCTCAGCATGGTAGCTGCACGTCTTTATGCAGCCTTATGAACTGGGTGGCATTAACCCTTTACTGGGCCCAAGGCAAATAAACTCATGGCCCTGGGCCAAATGAGACTCCCATGTCCCCAACCCTGCACTGGTGCCTGCAGGGAGTGGGGCTAAGAATCGGCAGACACCATGAGAGCAAACCAGTGGAGGGGAGAAAAAGGGAAGCAGAGATGGATTAAGGATTTTTGGGGCCCTGGGCAAACAGAAAATGGGAAGCCCTCTCCTCCTGCAGGAGCTCTCCAGGCTGGCCTGGCCCCTCCATGCAGTACTGGACACACACACACACACACACACTTTTTCCCCTCACAGGACACTCCCGATCACTCTGGTGCCACCCCCATTGCCAAAAGCTGCCTGCGGCTTCATCTAGCTCCCCACCCTGGCACTGGAACCCCAGCCCCAGCCTCAGCCCCACTCCTTCCTTCATAGTGGGTGCCTCAATCTGCCCCCACCATGAACCTGCCCTCCCCCACACCCCTGCCCCCTATTAGACTTACCTGCAGGGAGCTGGTGCCCAGCTGTGTCAGGTGTAGCTGCACAGATGCCACAGCCCCCCAAAATTCACCTTAGCCCCCCAGTAGCCACTCCTCCCAGCAATACTGCCCGCCCACAGAGGCATGATGCAGTGCTCCTGGCCCCGCCTCCCAGGGCACAGTGTGGTGTTCCCAGCCTGGGCCTGGCCCATCCCCACCCCACTCCATTGGTGGAGGGGCTCCACTTCTGACTCACAGGGATGTAAAAGCAAAAGCCTCAATTTTAAACTTGGTGCCATTTTTGTCTCCCTACCATTGATTGGCTGAGGGTTAGGGAGACAAAAACAGTGCCAAGTTTAAAGCTGCAGCTTTTCACTTCTCTGCTGATAAGGATCCAGGGGTCCCTGATTGGTAGTAGCCCCTGGGCCCAGCTAGCCTTTCTGTTAATCCATCAATGAAGGGAAGGGAAGGAAGAGAGATGGGGCCACTTGCACTGCTGCTTTGGAGGGAAGGACTGAGGCCCCTTGCAGCTCAGGGCCCTAGGTATGTGTCTAGTTTGTCTATATGTTAATCTGGCCTTGCTTGTGAGAGCAAAAGGACTGGGAGATCCATGCTGAACTTGTTCCTATTTACTTGCCTACTGACATGCTGCATCTTGCTATTTAGCAAACAGTTCTGCATAGTGTACTTGTTTTGTGATGCCCTGGAAATCTATAACTCCTTATTCCACAAAATATCACTGCCAAGGAAGTGCCTAAAGTTGTAGAGGCAAAGGCAGGTTTTGTTTTTGAATGCAGCCAAAGGAAAACAGCACCAGTTGCAACAGCTAACCACTACCAAGGAACAGCTTCATCAGTGTGTGACCTTTGTTTCCAATCAAGGTATCACATCATCTATTCATCAGCTCATCTGAACACTTCAATTGCCTGCACATGTAAGTAAAGGCTGTTCTCATCCTCTCTGCCCTCTATTATGCCAGTCCAGCAACCTTTAAAGGCATCTCCCAGCTGGGTACCAGCAGTGGTATAATATTGCACAGCCAGAGGAAAAGAGTGACAAAAATTAGATGACTATATAGTGCATTTACAAGGGGAGAAAATTAAGGTCTGTAGACTCTAGTGAAAAGTCATCCCTTTCTTTTGTGTCATAAAGAATGATGCTTGGAATAATTACTACAATAGGGATGTTAAAATGTTGTTAATTTGTACAATACTATGTGAAGCATGTAGTTTTGATTGACATTTTGGCTAGAAAATTAACCTTACTTAGCAATCTCTGTTTGCTGAATTAAAGTACTAATAAAGATGGTTTGATAAAGTGATGTCTCCCTGTTTGAAACTGAGCCAGAAGGAAACAAATGCTCTTATGCCTTTGCTCCTCTGACTACAAGATGATATTTAGATAGATAAGACTTCTAGGTTTTTAGCACTAACAGCTAAACTTTAGGAAACCTTTACAAAATTCAAGCACTGAAACGGTCCTCCATAAGAAATGCATCCTGCCTTCAAGCTCTGCAGCATGTTGAGTGCTTCATCTCCTTATAGAAGCAGACATGCACTTAAGGTGCTTATCTTACCACTGTAACAGAAGTATTGAGTGCATCAGACACTGCTGGATATATCCTCATAACAGCTCAGAGATAAAAACATATATTATGCCATTTTACAGATAAGCAATCAATATAGATAGAAGCTAAGACTTAAATCCTTAGGACTATACAGGCACCCAACATATATTGATTTTAACATGATTTAAGCATTTAATTTCTTTGATCTAGGCCTAAGTGCCAGATCCTGAAAAGGACTTATACACTGAAAGTGGGATGTGTGCAGAATTTAGGTATTTAAATCCATAATTTTGATTCTGAAAACCTCTACTCAGCTGCAGCCCAACCTCTGCTTTACTTCTTGATTGTAAAGTTTCCAGGTGCCTGGAGCTATGCTTCTGCCCATGTCCAGCAATGTCTTGGTCTTGACAGGGTTAAGCATCTCAGTATTGGCCTCATGCTTAGATGTTATGGCAGGGCACTGGGTGTGCCTGCCACTTTAAGGCCCTGGAGCTGGCAGCCTCCAGATGCTTGATGAGGGCAGCCATTTTGGCAGCCATATAAAAACAGGCAGCTTGGCTGCTGGAGGTTGGGTAGCAACATTGGCTGGTTGGAGAGTTGCTAGGAAGAATACTGGAGGTAAGGGGAAGCTGTAAGAAGATAGCAGGAGGCTCCTGGTCCTGGGCATGACCTGAAAACTGCACCTTGCCAGGAGTAGGTGGCCTGGTGGGGCTCTCAGTGGTGTGGGAGCCCCCAGGAAATGCCAGGCCAGTTACCACCCTGGTGAAAAGTGGGTTGGGATGTCTTAACCTCTTGTCCCCACTGCTGGGTGGGTTAACCCTGAGATTTGGAGGGCCCAGAGGGGGACCTGGAGATTTAGACAGTGTGAGGGGCTAGAGACCTGCCTGACCATAGGAGTACCCTTGACTGGCTTAGGCTGGGCCCAGGACCTGGGGAGGGGTCAAAAGGGCCAGGGGGCCCACTGTGAGGGATGCCCAGAGCTGGAGGCCTGGGGTCCTGACTGGCTTGGAGGTGAGCCAGGGCAAGTTGCCATAGGTCCAGGAGGGACCACACCTGAGAGGGGAAGATGGGTTTTGGGGGGCGAAGTAGCCCGGATGATGGTGGAGAGGCTGCCCGATTGTGTGGATTATAGACCGGTCCTAAGGGGAGGATTCTAAGGCTCAGTGAGGGGTCTGGTGATGAGAACAATTGAGATGCCATCTGTGAGGCTTGGGCTGTCATATGGGGATGGAAGGAGCTGCAGATAGCGCCCCTTGGCATCAGGGCACAAATGGGCAGCCTCCCACTTACTGAAGATCTAAATGAACCAATTAAGACCAAGTAGTGGCAGGCGAGAAATAGGCAGGCGGTTGGCCCAAGGACAGGTGGGCGGGCCATGGATTTCTGCTGAGGAGGCCCCCTGTCACAGATGTAGACCCAGTATCTTGTCCTATGCTGAAGACCCCGGACAGGCATAGCCCATCTAGAGCACATCTCTCATCCACTGTCATCTCAATGAGAACTGAGGGTACTCAGTAGCTATAGAAGTAAGGGCCACTGTTGCTGTAGAATATATGGCATCCTGCAGTATGGGTATGCCAAGCAGCTTAGGCAACCTCCATGTGGCAAACAACAGATTAGAGAAGGGATAGGCAGCATAGTCGTAGATGGGGCAGGGAGCAGAAAGCAGAGCTGCAGACAGGGAAAGGGAAAAGGAAAGAGATGAGAGTGGGACTTGGACGGGGTGTGGGGAAACTTGTGGTGTGCCTGCCAAAAAAGGTTGTTCCACAAGGGTCTAAAGCATGGAGCACTTAATTAAGTGCCACAAGTCCCACATTTTAATCCTGGTTTAGCAAAGATTCACATTTAGCCATTAACTACCCATTCTGCCTTTGTTTCAGTTTCCTCCTTTGATAAAAATGGGGTATAATACTACTTACACCCATCCACTTATCAAATGATAGACTGGGCTGAGCTACCCCAGGAAGGGCCTTAGAAATGAAGACTGTTTAGGACTATAGGAAAGTAGGGCTGGAAAGGACTTCACAAGGTCATTCAATCCAGCTCCACAACTCCTGCAGGATGATCCAGCAGGATCATCACTGACTAAACCATCCCAGCCAAGTGTGCATCCAACCTGCTCTTGAAAATTTACAGGGATGGAGATTCTACAAATTCCCTAGGTAGCCTGTTCCAAGGCTTGGCTACCCTTATAGTCAGAAAGTTCCTTCTAACTTCCAACTTAAATTTCCTCTGCTGCAGAGTAAAGCCATTGTTCCTAGTTCTGTCTCCTCTAGGCACAGAGAAAAGGCCTTCTCCATCTTCTCTAGAACTGTTCTCTAGGTATTTGAAGACTGTTATCAGAGCCTCCCTCAACCTTCTGTTCTCCATGCTAACTAACCTTAGCTCTTTCAGCCTTTCCTCATAAGTCACACTTCCCAGGTCTCTAGTAATTTTGATCACTCTTCTGGATTCTTTTCAATCTGCCTGCATCCTTCTTGACACATGGAGCCCAAACTTGAACATTGGAGTACAAGTGAAGCCTCACTGGTGTTAAAAAGAGCAGAAGAATCACTTCCCTTGATTTTTTTTTAAGTGCCATTCTTATTAATACAACCCAGTACATGATTGACCCCTTTTTTTGCAACAAGAGCATGCTGTTGGTTCATATTCAGCTTATGATTTATTGTAACATCCAGGTCCTTCTCTCTAGTACTGCAGCCTAGTACCTTGTTCCCCAGTCTAGATTTGTCCATACAAGCATTTTATCCCAAGTGCAGAGCTCTACAATTGTTCTTGTTCAATTTCATCTGACTGACTGCAAACCATTTTTCCAGTATATCAACGACAGTCTGGGTCCTAGTCCTCTGCAACTCTTTACCCTACTTGGTGTCATCCACAAATTTGCTGAGTGTGCACTCAATACTATCATACAAATCATTAGTAAAGAGCACGTTAAACAATACCAGACCCAAGACAGACCCCCTGAGCAACCCCATTTGATACCTCCTCCCAAACAGATATTTAGCTATTAGTCTAGGGACAGGCATTACACATAAACCAGATAAATGATCAGAAAGAGGTTCAAATCTGTAACGCAACAAAAGTTCAGTGCCCATAAACCACTTTCAAAATGTCCAGCAACAATTTAAGATAAACCTGGATGGATGTAGTATCAGACTTAACTGATTTAGGTTAAATAGGTTTATTGAATTTCTGTCCCAGATCCCTCCAGATTCAAGCTAACTCACAGGCTCCCAGCATTCCCAGGATGCTTTGCAACTCCCCTGCGCACACACCCTCCCTTGCAGGGTGGGTGAGCTAGCCTTGGCCCAAGCTGTCTGCTCCAGCCAAGCAAAGAGGTGTTCTTTAGTATGCCCTAGCTCCTCGCCTGAGCCACTTCAGATATGTGGTTGCCGTTCTGGAATCAGAAGTGAATCTTCGTTTGACTATTGGTATAATCTATGCAGCTGAGACTAACCTGCAAAGACTGAATCAATTCAGCCCTTGGGATTTTGTCTGCCTATACTTAGTTTTAATATCTACTCATTGAGCATGATGATCCCACCAGTTATGTATCCACCTTAAAATGCTTTCATTTAATCTGCATTTCTTTAATTTGTTAATGAAAATATTATTGGAGACAGTGTAAAAAGCCTTGTTAAATCAAGGTACATCAGACCCACTGCTCTCCCTCCATCCACAATGCCCGTCAACTTATCATAGAAAGAAATCAGGCTGGTCAGGCCTGACTATGCTGGCTATTCCTGATCACCTTGTTTTCCTCAAGGTTCTTCACAATGAACTCCTTAAGGACATGCTCCATGAACTTTCCAGGTATTGAGGTCAGGCTGAGAGATCTGTAATTCCCCAGATTCTTCTTTTTCCCTTTGTTAAAGACAGATACCATATTTGCCTTTTTCCAATTTTATATTTGATCTAATAGAAAACAGGGAGTCAGGATATAGACACAAGAGGAGAGCTCTGCAAAGGCTTGGAGGTTGGAGAGGCCTGGATATTTCAGTAATAGATTGCAGAGAAAAGTCCCCAAAGCAATTAATGACTTTCTTCAGTGCAGAGCTCTGATGGTGTGTTGTAAGACAAGCATGGGGCCTCCAACTCTGTGAAAGATAAAAGGTAATACAGAACAGCTGCCTGTGCACTGCTCATCTCATATACTGAATGAAACAAGGATCCTGTGGGGACGATCAGCATGAAATTGTGTGATTAAAGAATGTATCGAACGAGAGGACATATTAAAGTTACACAGGCCACCTTACTTCTGGTCTTTAACTCTCAAATGCCTGATTTAGCAGACTGAACAGCATGCTTTTAATGAAGGCTTTCTTGTGCATACCACTATACTGCATTCTGAACTATCAACAGACATTTTTCACTGTGCCTCTCCCTCTCATCACTACTATCCCAATTATTTGAAAGCCAGGGGAAACCATTCTTTGTGGCATCCTCTATGGCTCCCAGAACAGTAAGCTCACATTCTGCCTAGAGAATACAAGTATCCATAGACTAAGCTACTCAGTCTTGGTTCATTCCTAAATGAGGCTGGCATTAGATGAATACCAGGTTCTATTTCCACACTATCCTCCTTTACCATTGTAACTCAAATCTCTTCCTCCTCCCCCCCCGCCCCCAAAAAGGATTCCCTGAAGTCTTACTTTCTCTGCTTCAGTTTTCAAAGGCACAAAGAGCATTTTATATTTGCGCACATACTATTATATTTACACAAAGTCACATGACTTAAGAGGTAGAATGCCTTCAGATCTTAAAGCTAGTGAAAAATACACAATGAATATTGTAGGAGTTCCAGTTGTACTAAGCTATACTAAGCTACAGCTTAGTGACCAAATAACAAAAAAAACACACTAATGAGCAAGAAGACACTGAAGAAACTATGAAAACAGCAGCAGAAAACCTTGAGGACAAATGTAAAAAGTAAGAACTCACTAATAAGAGAGAGATAATAAGAACTGAAGTGTAGATGTGTAAAGATGGCAAATGAAACAAGATGAACATCTCAACAGAGAGAGACCAGAACTGGCACAAGATGGGTAGCATGCAAGTATAAATGCAGGGCTTGGGAGACCTGTACTTCATTGAGAACCAGAGAAGCATGAAGGACAAGCTTCACTAAGTTGGACTTACTGTTAATCAGACCAACTGGTACACTGTCCGAGGACAATAAACCTTTCGAGCTTTTGTCACCACAGATCAGAGTTGCTTTTTGTGCATTGCCTTTAGATTTGGAAGACTGTAGAAGCTCTTTCAAAAGGCTTCTACATTCTCCTTCAAGGGTCAATGTTTCATTGGTGAGTATGTCTATTCTTGCATGAATCATCCAAAAAGCAAAACTACTATCTTATGCTGCTATGCCATAGGGTGGGAGGAATTTTATCTGGCCCACAGTGGGTCCCTCAACCCTGCCCAGCCCAGGCATGGGAGGGCAACCCAAGTCATTGCACGTGTGGCTGGTCCTGCCACCCCTAGGTGCACAGCAGGGCAGGGGCAGTGCAGCAGCCAGACTCTTGCTTCCTGGCAGTGGCAGCTCCTTCTGGCTGCTAGTGTCACCACCACTACGAGACCCAGCTCCAATGCCAGGCATCCTGGCACATCTGCCCTGCACCCAGTTCTGGGGGTGCTAGACAGAGCAGGTGGGCAGAGACTCCATGGAGATAATGGCCAGGACGCCTGCAGGCAGGATGCACTCAACTGGGCACATGGGATGGGAACACAGGCAGGTGAGGAGTGGCATTTGAGAACGGGATGGGTGGCACCAGGGCCAGGCAGGGACGGACAGGCAGTGACAGTGTGGGACTGTACAGGGAGAGGACCATAGCTCAGAAAATGCCAGCTCAGCTTTCACTCATTGTTTGACTATGGAAAAATACAGCAAGTCTTCTGTTGCAAAAGAACTCAGAAACACAACAACAGAACTGTTTTTGACATTATGGATTCCTATGTGAAATCTGTAGGTTTATTTTATGAAACACGTGTAGGTGTTTGCATACCTAACAATGACAATATTGTGCAGTACCCCAAAGAACCCTTAAAAGGATCTTGTGGCACCCTGGGTTGAGAATTACCTATCTAGATAAATAGCTTATGATATCCATGCCATGAATGTATTTATAAAAAGTTATCATATCCCTTCTCAACCCTTATTTTCCTAAACCAAGGGTGTCAAATGCACCTTCTGCTCCAAGCCAACTGGATTTGGCATGAGGCAGCGATGGCTGCAACTGTGGCAGCAGTGGACACCATGACAGCATTGGTGGCCATAAGTGGCAGCAACATGGGGGAAGCAGCCACTTGCCATCACAGAGGCAGTGCAAGTGGCAGTGGGCCAAGTGGCCACAGGGTGAACAAGGGCTATGTCAGCAGAGTTATTGCTCAGACCTCTGCTGCTAAGGGCTGTGAATTCTGCAGCAGTCTCTGCCCACCACCAGTCAAGTCTCCGGCCCTCTGGGAAACTGGTAGGCCTCATGGAGCAGCTCCATGGGTCATATGTTTGACACCACTAAGTTAAGCAAAACAAGCCAAGCTCTTTGAATGTCTTCCCAGAAAACAGACAGAGAGAAAGATAGGGGTAACCTGTTCCAGTTTAATCTGTTTGGAACATAGGCAATCAGAACCATACACAATATTCTAAATGAGATCTAACAAAAACCTTATACCACACTACTAATGCTTCCCCTCTCTGGTAAAAATACAGTGCATAAGATACTCTTCAATTGCACTAGCCTTTCTCATGGCTCCATCACACTGGTTTGATTTACCAGGTCCCTCTTCTGTTGCCCCAGAAAATGAGTCCTCATCTTACAGTGGAAGTTCCTGGCATGGTTTCCTTAGCTGCATGACTTTGCAGCTCATATGATTACATTTCATACCATTTCCATTGTTTCTCTTGCAAGGTTACTCAATTTTTCCTTGTAAAATAATTTGATCTTTCTCTGTTTTGGTGGTATGTCACAGATTAATGTCAACAGCAAATTTTGTAAGTATACTAAATTAAGTACTTGCATGAAAAGTAACTAACAAAGAAGTTAAACAGGATGATTCACAAAACCCTGAAGAATGCAGCTAAGTTACCACTCCAGTTTGGTAACTCCTATTTCAATGTAAACCCATTATAACCTCCTTTTAGCTGATTCCTTATCTGCCTTATAAAATTTAATCCCCATCTTCTCCACTTTAGCTAATCATTTTCTGAGAAGCAAAATGCCAAATGCTTTGCTCAAATTTAGATAGATTAGGTTCACTGCACTGCCCTTATCTAAAATTAGGTTTTCCCATCATAAAAGGATATTAGATTGCTCTGACATGATTTTTTGTTCCATTTTCAGTATACTTCCATATGCTTATTTATTTTTTTCTTCAATAATATCCGATCTGAGACTTTGCATAGAACTGAAGGAAACTTACAGTTTGGTAATTAACTGTCATATTTTTTACCTTTTTTCCTAATACTTAGGCACTATTTTACCATTATACCTGAATTGGCAGACGTCTCAAAGTTCTGTGCTAAACAAACCATATTTCATAGGCCAAATATTTCAATATTTCTTCAACAAATATTACCCAGACCCCCTGCCTCTGTCACAATAGATAGTCTAAGTTTTTCTGCCACCTCCAATTTGTTAATTTTTATTACTGTATCCTTGTTTCTATTAGGTTCCCTACCATAACTCTATTTTACATCTTTATCCTTATTGAAGACTGAGGCAAAGTATTCATTCAGTATTTGGGCCATACATAGATTATCTTTAACTTTCAACCCATCGGACACATATAATAGCCCCACTTCCTCCAATCTGTTCTCTTTTTGTTTATGTGACTGAAGAACCTTTTGATATTTATTTTAACATTCTTTGCAAGGTTCACCTCAACTAAGCCTTTGGATGTTCTCACTTTATGTCTGCATTTTCTGACCTCTGAAAGTTCTTTTTCCTTATCAATTAATCTTTTTTTCCAGTTCTTGGAAATTTTTTAGTTATTTTCAATATCCTATTTAAAGTACTTATCCAAGGAAGTCTATTGGTCTTAATTGCCCATTTTTACTTTAGATGGTGTGTGTATGTAAGACTGAAAGTAATTCCATACATCATCACTATTCAAATCCTTGTGTTCCTGAATCTAGTCAACCTAGCAGTCACAATGTCAGCCTGCCTTCCTGCCTGACTCCCCTGCCATGGTAAAAAGTAGTCCTAAGTGGGAGGCTGTCCACTTAATGCCCTGATGCCAAGGGCATAATACATGGCTCCAACACCCCTTTTACTATGTCCCATGACTTGAAGATAGCATTCAAAAGATCACTTCCAACTCCCCAGCCCCAGTTCTGGGCTGCACCTCACCATTGACCAAAATTTAGCTTCAGGTGTCCTTAGACATGCCTGGGTCACATGCCCCCTTTCTGGGGCCTTTACCCCACCACACACATTAGGCCAGGGGTAGGCAAAATGCTGCCTGCGGGCCAGATGTGGCCTGCCAAGCCATTCTATCTGGCCTGTGGGATCCTTAAAAAACTTAGGAAGTTAATATTTATCTGCCCCTGGCTGCCTGTCATGTGGCCCTCAATGCCTTGCCAAAACTCAGTAAGTGGCCCCCTGCCTGAAATAATTGCCTGCCCCTGCACTAGGCTCTTTGCCTACGATCAGCTCCTTGTCCCTCACAGCTTATTGTTTTCTACATTTGCTCTTTTGAAGTCTAAAGCACTAGTTGTTGACATGTTTTTAATCGGTTCTAAAATTTAGGCTGAACCAAATCAGTTTGTGATTATTTGACCCAAGTTTATTTTTCACAACCAGCTCTACTATAACAACCTCAATAATAAAACTACATATAAGATAACATTTCATCTCGCTGATTGAATGACCATCCCAAACTTCTCCTATGACTGCTAGGTTGAAGGCTGTCTTATTAATCATGCTAACTTTGATGCCAAAAACTATCTCCTTGAATAAGTGTTTATCCCTTGAGAAAAGAAAAACATCCATCCATGAATAGCTCCTGGTGATCAAACATGCTAAATTCTTGCTAGTGAACAACAGTTCTGTGAAGCTGTTGTTCAAATGTCCCTGTCTTGTTCTGCCTTTGCCCTCCTTTTGTTGGCACTGGATTTATGACCCAGATACCTTGTTCTGGGCAGACCCAACCCCTCAGACTGAACACAACTTCTTTATTCAATAATAGGCAAATGTTATTGATACACAATGCAAACAGATAAAAGTAATGCAAGCAAGACTAACAAAATAACTCCCCTGACTGTATAGCTACTAGTCCTAGGGCTATTACAAAGGGAAGGTATGTCTGGCCAGTACACGAGCTTCACCCTGTGATTCTGTCTTGAATGTCAGATGTCAGTAGCCTGAAGATCAAGGGTCAAGGGCAGAGGCCCATGCCTCTGTGGGGTGGGTCAGATGAGCTGGTGGTTTGCCCTCTGTCCATGGTGGCTTCAGTTTCCCCTCTTGGGGACCCTTTGCTGCTCTGAAATCCCTCCTTTTCTATTCTTTTTCTCCTTTAATGTGTCTTCATCTCTGAGCATTGTTGACTGGCTTCCCTGTGGTCATTGTACAGTCCATGTTCTGTACAGTCAG
This sequence comes from Caiman crocodilus, assembly GCA_030014935.1. Taxonomy (NCBI): domain Eukaryota; kingdom Metazoa; phylum Chordata; order Crocodylia; family Alligatoridae; genus Caiman; species Caiman crocodilus. The sequence goes on along the minus strand of JAGPOW010002514.1, from coordinate 44,723,244 downwards.
CATATTCCTTCGTTTCCCAAACCTATCACATGCACACATTTTAATTTGGTCATTTAGTGGTGTCTTAATTTGGCCCATCCATCAAAACCTGAAGTCCCAAGAGCTTTGCAACTGGTCACTGTGACCTGGCTCTACCTTATCTCATGTTATGGAACACTGTTCAAATTTCCCAACCTGTTTACGCCCACTCCAGACACAGTGGGTCCTGAAGGAAACTTTGTCACAAACAAGCTTTTAGAAACCAGTTAACCCTTGCTGTTCCCCTGGACCAATTTTCAAATGCATATCTGCTTTATCTACAAGCCAATTTCTAAAAACAAGTCTCCAAATACCATTTTCTAGCCATTACTTTCTTTGGCCAAGAAGAATCCACTACAGATCACTGCTGCTTCTGTTTCTTTATGCATCTTTCCCAACTAAACAGTCATTCTTGTTCATTCTCATTCACCTGTGATGCAAACCTTCTATGAAACCTCGGACAAGTCACTAAATCTCTTTGGGCCTCAGTGCCCTATGTGTCAAATGGAAATAATAAATATTTCCCTCTCTCACTTTTTACTGTCTCAGAGATTTGGACTGTTAACTCTTCAGAGCAAGACGTGTGGTCTACTAAGTATTTGTACAGGGCTAGCATAACTGGGTCTCAAAATGCTAAATCAACCTATGCAGTAGGAACAAGTGAGTCAGGAAATTATGCAATTAGCATTGTCACATTTTAATTTCCTGAATTAATGACCATAGGCAGGAAACATAAACTGGTTGTTTATCTATGTGAGACCAGAACATGAGTATCTGAGACCTCTCAGTTCACTGAGTTGAGTGGTGAATATCTGTATTATTTTGGATCTAATCCAAAATCTGTTGAAATCAATGGAAAGATCCTCGTTCTTTTGCTCAACTTGGGATCAAGCCTTCTAATGGCTTTACTTCTTGAACACCAAAAGGTTAATAGAACAATAGAAATTCTTAAACCACTAATATTTTCTAAATACTGAACAATCTTTTTGTGAAGATAATTCCATTAACTTTTGATCAACAGGTGACAGATCCAGCTGTCAAGTGCCTCATGGGCTAGGAAACACCACCTGGCAATTTGTATTGTTTATTAACCTCTCATCTTCTATGTACATAATCATTAATCTCAGACTCCGCAAATCTTTTTAACAGTATCAAGTGTGGGAAACTTCCTTTTGCAGGTGCGAGAGAGAAATTCCTTTTTCTACTGTTCAAGAGAGTACTAAAAGGAATGCTCAGGTCTGTGTTATAGATCACACCCTTCTGCAAAGTGGGGATATGCCCTCCTGTGCCCCTCATACATATGCTGCTGGGGCATGGATAATTTTGGTCAAATGGGTAGATAGAGAAGCAGACCCAGAAGACATCCAAGCCATTTGGCATGAACTGAAAGTGGTTCTTGCGTGAAAGGAAAGCTGTCAGTATTCCATGTCTACTTACCTTCCAGACTTCTGCACGTGCTTTCATTACCCAGAATTTTTCTCTTTGAATTTTTGCAATGCTATTGTTTTGATAGCACATGTATCTATCTGTGGGCAGTTTGTCTCTCCAAAAATTGAGTAAAGAATGTTAACTAGGAAACACTGCATGCACATGTATTAAAGAATTATAAAAACCCAATTCAACTCTGTATCCTCATATCTATTGGCTAAATGGGATTCTCCGCATTCTGCAGCATGGTACTGTAAATGCTTATTCTTCAGTTCTAAGAAATACAAAGGTCAATCGTGATTTGTGCCTCCTGTGAGCTGAATGAATATCAAAGCTGCTGTACTGAATTGTAGAAAATGATTCTTGGTGACAGATGCTATTTTCAAACACAGTTTATTTATATCCAGTTTCCAAAGTCTCTCATTAAAAGGCTTCAAACAAATCTGCTCATCTTGATTCCTAACACAGAGAGGATATTTACTGGCACTTTCCCAACACCGTCTACCCCACCACCATTCTCCTATCCCCTGATAATGGGACACAAAAGAGAAGACTATTACTCCCTAAATAACATCAAGAATGTTCCGAGTTAAACTTGCCCTTAAGACAGACCTCTCTGAACTGGGCATTTTACAACACATGTATTGCTACTAAAGGATTTCACAAAACAGAGCAGTAGCATGGGCGACTGCTGTCACCTTAGTCGGGGGGGACACATCCCCTCCCTACCCCTCACCCCCCAGCAACCAATCAGTGACTGGGGGTGGGGGTTCCCCCACATCTGATCATGCTAACTGGGAAGTGGCTGCAGAGCTCCCACCTTCCCCCCTTTGCCCATCGCCTAAATGGGGAGCGTGACCTGTCAGGGGATGCACCAGCACTCTCAGGGAATGCATGTGCACCCCCTATGCATCACCACCGAGCAGCAGTATTTGCCATGGATAACCTAAGCATGTGTTCTTTTTTTAAGCTACCCATACTTTTCCATTACAAACGGTGCACAAAATAGAGAAATATATGCTTTCTTACAGATGTATCACGTAAGCTTTAGTTATTCATACAGAAAGAAGACTATATTTTTATAGAATCATAGAATAACAAAAAATTAGGGTTGGAAGAGACCTCAGGCGGTCATCGAGTCCAACCCTCTGCTCAAAGCAGGACCATTCCCAACTAGAACATTCTAGCCAGGGCTTTGTTGAGCCAGGCGTTGAAAACCTCCAAGAATGCAGACTCCACCACCTCTCTAGTTAACCCGTTCCAGTGCTTCACCACCCTTTTAGTGAGAGAGTCTTCCTCAATATACAACCTAAACCTTCCTTGCTACAACTTGAAACCACTGTTCTTTGTTCTGCCATCTGTCACCACTGAGAACAGTCTATCATTGTGAGTATAATTCCAACACACCTTGCTTTACTGGGGTTGTCTCAATGTCTCTAAAGTGTATGGGCTTCATGATGCAAGGGTGCATTTCAGTGCTTGAAGTGAGAGGTTAATATGAGATGGAGTTTAGCATCATTGTATGTGCAGTCTAAACATTGTGCTGTGAACTAAGATGTAGGTAGTCTGACCTAACAATGAGCAATCAGGTCACAGACCTGAAGGGCAGGGTTGGTAGGCAGCAGAAGATCCAAACTCAAAAGCTGAGATCAGGAGCCGAGTGGTAAGAACTGAGATCAGTGCCAAGAATCAGGCCAGGAGCTGAGAACAAAGTGAATGCAGGAACCAAGGCAGGAGCTGAGCAAGAAACCTTGAACACAGCCCAAAATCCAGGAGACATGGGCTCAGCTGTTTGCAGCCAAAAAAGCAATGAGACAGCTTCACCCAGCCTTCAATAAGGAAGCTTGGCAGGCCTGTCATGTGCTGAGCCCTAACCAGCTGAAACCTGAACATCAGAGAAAATGCTGGACTCCATTGTGGTTCACTCTTAACTGCTGTACAATATGAAACCTCTCACCCACTATAGGAGTTGCACTATGTGGAATTAAAATTTAATTTGAACTGATTTAGTTAAAATGAGATTTAGAAAAATGAACATATCAATTTAACAATGTGAATGATACCAGTAGGAATAGCTTTTAAACCAACATGAATGGCCTTGCACAAAGTTGGGCACATCTTTACATGCGCTTTAATGCACTTTTGTCTATTTTAATGTGCAAAGTTAGACCAGTTTAACTAGCTGGTTTATAAAATAATCTCACCTTTAGTTAAACTACAATCACCTTCTGTAATGAGCAGACAAACAGTCAAATGCTAAACCTCCACATCCCCTGCCACGGTGGAGAACTATGAAAGATTGTGTAATGTAAACTGTGGGGGCCGAGAAATACTGGAGGAATGGGGCCGCTGATGGAGCGGAATTGAGGCACTAGACACGCAGGTTGTTGGAAGCAAAAAAAACTTTACTTATAGTCCTTAGGCTGTAGGCACGTTCCTTGAAGTTACAAACTTAAACAGGAACTCAGGCACACAGAAGCTCACACTCACACAGGGTATGGGGTGTCGGATGATTCCAGCGGGGAGTCATTGTCGGTTGATCAGGTCTCCTTCGTGGCTTGGAAATGCACGCAGGGATCTCTCCTCATGTGCATCTGAGCACTCCTCCGGTTTGGGCGAGCATTATTCAGTCAGCGGACCAATTGCTGACCGACACGTATGCATAATTTAATGTAAGCCAATCACAAGCATGGTTAATAATGTACTAGAACTTAAATTAATATAGTATTAATGAAGTTCCTATCTTTTCATTAAGGATGTAGTAAAAAGTTGCTGGGAAAGAACTTACCAGCAGTAAAGATAGAGTCCTCTTTTTTTGGTATAAATAGAAATACAGCTGATACTGAAAATTAAGTCAGGTCACATGGTCTGTTTTAGAGTAGGCGCCATTCTCTTTTCCCAGCCACTACTGAGGAAGACTGAGATTTTTGTATTTCTATTTCCTGTTCTAGATTTCCTGCATTTTTTTGCATAAGAACTAAAATAAATAAGTAGGGGTACGCATGATTTGAGGCTTAGATTTTTAAGAGAAATGACAACAGATCCAAAAGCACAGGGAAATTGTAAATTAAATATCTTCATCGAAGTAACAGTGAGCCAGAACTCAGACAAGGATATATTGTTAACTATAAAAACTACATAAAAACTCAATGTGCTAAAATAGAAAAAAATGCTGTTTAATTACTTCACTGATTTGTTTTCAGGCAAAAGCATTTATTAAGTAAATAGAATATTTCACTGTAGAGCTGCTATTTTTACAACTCTGGTTTGAGTCAGATTGACAAATATAACTAGCATAAACCTTAAAACCTGGGAGGCAAACAGTTACCTCATTAATGTGCAACACATTAACTTGCTGCGATTAGGTCTCCTGCCTGTCTTGCAGTGAATAAATTAAAGGCAAGTGCAGAAGCATCCTGGAAGTCTGTGTATGACAAGCAACAGAATTGTGCAAATATCAATCATTTAGCCTACCCCCATTTTAGGGGGCAGATTCACAGAAGACAAAGAAACACACACACATATACATGCAGACATGTGTGTGCATGCACCGACACAAGCAAAGAGAGCCAAAGAAGGCAGGCAAAAGAAGCAGAGACTGGATTTCCCTCCTCAAGCACTCAAGCAGCTGTAGCTGGAAACACCTGAGAGAGATTCACATAATAATTTGATATGAAACATACTAAGGACACTGATCTTTGGGATAACAACAATAAATTAGGTACTTCAGTCAGTTTCCATGATCAGGATTTTTTGTGATTGAACTGAGCAGGTAACTATCACTTATTTCAAGGCAGCCAGTGTTCACTTCTACAAAATGTGATTTTCCACAAAATGTACTAAATTTGTCCCTCCTACATTTCAGTCAAGTATAAAACATACACTGTGAGTACATCTACATGCAAAATTAATATGACAATATACTCTGTTTCAATTTGAGCCAGATTAAACTAATCCCCATGTTACCATCTACATGTGGGTTTAAGCACAGTAATTTACTGTGCCAAATACCACTTGTATCTGATGGGACTGTCCAACAGCACAGTAAATTAGTTTACTGTGCCTTAATTGCTATGCACACATAGATGGTGACGTGTTACTGTGCAGCAAATTAGTCTACTGTGCAATAAAGAATCTCATGTACATGTGCCCTGTGTTATCTCTTGGATAATGTGCAGGAGTAAAGATTTTTCCATCATCTTCAGTTCTTTGTGCTTGGTTTTCATCATAATGAGTCCCTTTACTCCACTCTGACACTGAAAAGATGCCATAAATTACATTTTATCTGCCTGAAACCAGGATACTTTTCATCAACTTACAGTTATACACACATTAAGGTCGCTTTACACTGTCACAGGTGAGAAAATGGGATTAGTATAAATGAGACTCTGGCTTTGGGCCAGCTACATAGACTTAACTTTCACTGTAGCCAGTTACATAAATGGGGAGAACCAGTCCCTAAATATTACAAGTTAATATATTTATGAACATAGACATATATTTGAATTTGTGCACTTTAATTAGCTGAAACCTAGTTTGACAGACTAGTTTATATTTCCTTTACCAAAATAATGCAGACATGACAGCCACCATTTAGCAGATGCTAAGAATTGAGCCATGACCTTCCAAAGTTAAAAGCAGGAGCCAGCATGGGCTTGTCCATACATGCAGGCAAGTGCACTTGCAGGAGCTGAAATAGGAGTGGCACAAATTTGTGCCTGGGATAGTTGCCTCAGCGCATGTCTCAGGACATGCACAGGAGCATGCCTCAGGACATGCACTTTGGTGTGGGGCAAGTTGTGCCACTTGGGGCAAAATGACCCTGCCCAGCTCCTCCCAGATCTGCAGCCAGGGGGAGCTAGAGCCTGGGGCCAGCACCTGTATAAAAGCTTTATACAGCACCCGGGGCCAAGTATCCGTATAAAAACCTGCCCTGTGCTGTTCCAGCAGCATAAAAACCTACCTTGGCAAACAGCTCAGGGCTACTTGCCCTCATGGCTAAGGACAGACATTCAAAAAGCCTGAGCCAGAACTGATTCAACCTTTGCAGGTTAGTCTAACCTGGCTAGGCTGAACCAGTTTCCAACCACACAGACAATCCCTCTAGACTGAGGAAATTCAGACACATGCCTGCAGTGGCTCAGGCTGGAAGCTGGAGGGTGCTAGAGCAGCCCTGCCTTCCCTAGGGTGGCCATCACTGAGGACATTCCGATTTTCTGCTTCTCAGTCCTCTGTCTTCTATTGATACAAACCCCAATGCCTTTATGTCCTCTATTTTTCTCTTCAAGACACGCCCCATGAGGTAAAAATGGAGAGTTCCAGGACAGTTTATATTATACACAAACCTGCAGATCAGGCACACAGTAGGAACAGGATGCACAACACACCACACACACACTTAAATCTAAGTCTCTATAGAAGTGTAGCAGGCTTGCCTTTTGGAGCTTGGGTTGAGTCTCAGGCTTGAAATCTTGCTGTTTTGATTGTTGGAGCCCATCCCCCAATCAGGAGGCAGCAAGAGGAGTTAAGTCACGCCCCTTTCCTGAGGGAAGGGGGAGAGGAGTTCCCCCCGACCCCCGGACCTGATTGAAGATTGCAACACTCAGGTGTGGAAGACTTCAGGGACATAGCCCTGGAAAGTATACAAGGAGGTGCATGCCCAGGGTGAGGGAGCACATCCAGGAGAGAGAAGAGAAGAGCAGAGCGGGGCTTAGAAGAGCTGAGAAGAGCTGCTCAGCAGGACGAAGCAATAACCCAGAAGCACCCCTGAAGACTTCCATCAGCAGGGAATGGTGGACAACTCCAGCAGCTAGGCTCTTGGTGTGCAGCATGGCGCACAGCATCCAGACCCTGGGAGCTGTATGAGGCAGTTCAGGTCTGCAACATCTGACATATGGTGCATAGGCCGATGCATGGAGGTGCTGTATGGAGGGTCCGGGAGCGGGCTGAGCCTGGTGATGCACAAGGGAACCCAAGCCTCCAGCCCATAGCAAAAGGTTGAGTCCAGGAAGCCAGACGGTGCTTGGGCTACTGAGCCAGCAGACAGGGCCAAGCCAGAGGCCCCAGAAACCCTGCATAGAGGAGCCATGTACTAGATGACAGTGACCCCTCCAAAGCCCACTGCAAATGAGAGACCAGCTTGGCGCAGAGGATGAGGGCCACCTTCCAGGCCTGGGAGCTGTGAGTTGAGGGAAAAGAGGATTCCCACAGGGGAGGGGGAGTCCCTCCTGGTTAGTTAAGGGCTCCTGAAAGTGGAGGTCCCACTGGGAGGGCCCCCCTAAAGTAACCAGCTTCCTTGTAGGGCTTGGGAAAAGCCCAAGGGCATTGGGGTTTCCCCTTGGGGTTAAGTTTATCTTTGGGGTTCTTGCGCCATAAGTGGTGTGGTGGCATGCCTTATATTTTGTGAATTCTCATGTTTGTAAATTAGTAGATAAGTAGAGTCCTAGGGTTCTGCTGGGACCTCCTGTTACTATTATTTCACCTGTTGTTTACTTGTCTTTATTTGTGGCCTATTTATTGTTCACCCATACTTATCTAGTTTATCCTTTGACTATCTATCTTTATTTTGGGGTTTATCTGTTTCAGATCAGATACTTACCTGTGATTTACCTGTATCTGGAGCACTGGTATGAGGTTTTATGTCATTTACCCAGAGGGCATTGTTTATGTTACTTGTTTAAATATCTTATAAATATATATATATATATATATA
>JAGPOW010002514.1:44666965-44685657 GCA_030014935.1 Caiman crocodilus | reverse complement strand
TTGCTCCTACCTTGGGCGTCTTTAAGAGTAGATTAGATAGGTACTTGGCTGGGGTCCTGTGACCCTGGCACTCGTTCCTGCCATTGGCAGGGGGTCAGAATAGATGGCCTGCTCTAGGCCCCTTCTGACCCTAGATACTATGATACTATGAAAAAAATAATTCTATTAGGACTAAGATACAGAATGGAGAGTGGACAAAGCAACGCATTAAATACACAGCTCTTGTTTTAAAAAAAAACAACTAAATGCTTTGGTTCAGACCCTGCAGCCAAACAAACTAACAGAAAAGTCTAAGATGGTTTCATTTCTTTGGGAGTTGAGGAGAAGCAGACACCCTTCTTCCAACCATTCTGGAATCCAGAGAATTGGGACTTGGGGAGGCTGTGGATAAGGGAAATGAACAGGAAAAGCAAGAAACAAAAACAGTGTGTCATGGAGCAGGGTTTCAAGGGCAGACAGCAGAGCAATGACATACAGTATACAGACATACTGACTGACAGGTTGAACATTCAGGTAAGCTATCATCAAGGAACAGTATAAGGTTACAATTATTAGAAGCAAAAAGAAGAAAAAGAAAGTCAAGGGGGTAGATGGATGATGGTCATTCATCTATGATCTCAAAGCAAAAAGTTTTCCCCTTGCACAAAACAAAATTGAAACAATGACTTGGGTCTAGGAGAGGGAAAAACATTTAATATACATTGGAAATGTATCTGTAGTTTGATTTCTTTGTTGCAAGAAAGATAGATAAAAGTAAAATTCAGACCTACAGGATGAGGTCTGTGCATGCTAGAAGTTTCGTTTCTAAAAATGTTTGCTATTCAAATTCAAAATAAAAGGAAAAAAAGTACCTGAATAATATTCAACAACTGGATACTTATGCTTGTTCATCCTGATAAGAAAACCTGTTAAATCACTTTTGGAATTAAAACTTTCCAAGAAGTTTCCTTGCAGAGCTAAGAACAAGTCTAAGAAATGTCCATCCAAGAAGTAAATATCTTATCAACTAAAAGACACTAAAATAAAGAACTGAAATTACAATGCCATGTAAAACAGCTTTGGTGCTACTTCTGCAATGTTATAATTCATAGAATATTCCAGAAACAGTAAGACAAGGTTCTGTGGGTAAGTCCAATATCTTTTATTAGACCAACTCAAATAGTTGGAAAAATTCTTCTTAGCCAGCTTTCGGACACACACGAAAGCTGTCAGGCTGAGGAAGTGTCACACGCAATAAAACAAGTAAACACAACCAGTATACAAACAGTAAAACAAGTAAAGCTTGTTCAGTGAAGCATGGAATTAGGCATAAAGCACTTTGAAGTACTTTGAAGTCCTAGTTCTAGGACTGCTGGTATATTCTAAATGTGTGCCAAATAATACAGCTAGTCATGGAATGTGGGAGCCCTTCCCCAGTACACATATGCAAAACTGTTTCAAACCTACCTAGAGCACAGGAAACAGGATGTAGGAACAACTTCTAAAGCAGTATCTCGTTATTAAATTATAAACCTGTAAGGGTGTATGTCTGTAAAAATAATGCCATAAATCTATAATGCACAATACCTCTGTCATCTTTTATAGACTGCTTTTAAAACCTGTATTGATAGCTTAATTGCTCCCTGTGAAGCCACAAGCATGACTTAATCACCAGCCTAACTGTAACAAATTTGCAGGAGCAGCATGTGTTACTAAGAGGCCTTTGTCTTTTCGCTCTTTATTTTTCTCTCTTGCTTCTCCTCTCTATAGTCGCTGCCAAATTACATCTCTTCATAAATTGTGAAGAAACAGATATATCTTAAATAAAAAGGACAATATTTATGAGAACCTGTTGTATTCAAAGCTTATACTGAGCTCTGAGAACAAAATGGCTACTTGGCTCTAGCCATTTTGAAAAATGGCATGTGCCTGAAAGCTTGTGCAATATACCTTCCAACTATATAGATAATCCAAAAAAAATCAATGCAAATACACCCTTGCCTTCTGAACTACACACACACACACACACACACAGTCTTGATAAACATTTTAAAAGACTAAGAAAAATGAAAAACATACAATTTCATAGATAACACTGAGAAAATTAAATATAACTAATCCACTTAAAGTTATTCTATTTTTTTCTTAAAACTGGTTTTTAGAAATGAAAAGAAAAGGAATTAAAAGTGTCACAATAAAATGGTACACATACATAGACTATAAGGCTAGAAGGAGTCTTCTGCGTAAGTTATAGGACTTTCCTGACCTAAATCTTGCTTCAAGTCCAAGTCTTATCAACCATGACTGCTTCTCCTCCAAGTCCTTTCCAGAGTCACTGCTTCTCAGGATACACATGCACTCTTTATTCTGAGAAATATACCTTCATCTGTGCTGAAATGCATACTGCCTGCTTGCATCCATTTTATCAAGTAATACAAGTTACACAAGCAGTAACTGGTGTTACTGGAAAGTAGCAGCCCGGTACAGTTACCTAGTGATGTTTACTGTACAGTAGCTTGTTACTACTGCGTAGTAGAGTCACATTACAGTTCATGCCCAGTGATGCTACTACTGCTGGTGAAGCTACTGCACAGTAGTAACGTGTAGTAAGTATCTCCTGGAGCAGTGAGGGCTGGCTGACAATGGGGTGGTGGGGTGGCAAGCCCGGCTGGGGATACAGCCCAGCCTGCAGGGGGCAGGGGCGGAGACTGCTCCCTCCCTGCCCTGCCCTCTATCCCTCCAAGTAAACCCTGGCTGAGGGTTGGGGTTAAACACCCTTTACCCCACTCAAACTTACTGCTAGTTGCAACTGTAGATTATAAATACCTGAGGTACCTGAAAGTAGGAAGAAGAAGTGATGAGCAACCCTGCAGAGTCCTGCTGCTGTAATTCTGGACTGCAAATCCCAGAGACCTCAGGGGCAACAGGAAGAGGAAATGAACACACAGCCAGAAAGCCCTGCTCTAGCACACCCCCCCCGGCTTCTGGCCTGACCCATTACAGACGTATGGCTACATTTCCTGAACCAAAGATAAATGTCTATTCATTTCTGTTTCAGTTTATTCTGTGTAGTTTAAATTTACCTGCAAAGACTGAATTGATTCAGCCTTGGGTTTTTTGACTGACTGTACTTAGCCCTAGATATTAAACAGCATAGGATCAAAAATGGTCCCCAGGGGAACCCATCTAGAATCCCTCCTACTCAATAATGATTCACCATTTGAGTTACATTTTGGGATCTGTCAGTAATCCAGACTTTAATCCAATTTCATATTGATTTTATATCACTTGAGTGTCTTAAAATGTTATGCAGTGTTAAAATCAAATACCTTTCAGATGTCTAAGCAATACTGCTTCCTCAAAAGAAAAAAAAACAATTTAGTTTTAATATGATCTCTTTCCCATAAACCCAGGTCACTCAGCATAAATAATACAACCCTACTCTAATTCTTCATTAATCAAGCACTGTATCAGCCATTCTAGAATTCTGCCAGAGACCAATCTGCCAACAGACCTATAATTACTGCCTCATTCCTTGTTCTCCCTTTAAATATTGGAAGTAGGTTGGTTTTCTCCCAGTTCTCTAGAACTTCTCCAGTGTATAAACAAGTACATTTTCACTTTCAAAGATCCCACGACTCTCAGGATCATTTGGATGAGAGTTACCTGAACTTTTTGATTTTAGAACGTTGATTTTTAGTAATTCAAATTTAACATCTTTCTTAAATATTATCCAAATGGAAAGTATCAGAATCATATAATATGAGCACATCAGCTGGCTTTTCCTCGCAAACACAGAGAAGAAATATTTATTGAATGACTAAAATGGTGGAAGTATCTGGGAATGAACCGACACAAGTACTAGGACTCCCCTTTTACCAGTGTATTCATAAATTCTTTCTTACTGCCCCTTACCTCTGCAGACTACAGATCTCTCCTTTATGGTTCTTCACTTTTTTATCAGTTTTCTAGAGTTACTAGCTTTTAGTTTATATCAGCTGGTATTTTTCATTTGCTATTTTATTTTTATACACACACGTTATTTTTAGTTGCTTTCAGTTTCTTCCTAAGCTATAGTGATCTTTCAAAGCAGAAACATGGTTTTGTTTTTACCATACTCCGTTGTTCACTTTTTCTCTTTTATACCATATGTTCTTCTTTGTAATAAATGTTTTTGTTTTTCTGTTACTTTACCTAAGTGCCTATGGTAAATTATGATTTTGAGCAAATAAATAATCCAGGCATACCCATTCAGCAAAGTGGGAGACCAATAAATTTACACAAACCCAGGGTGTATCTCTAGGATTACCACAACACTAGGGTTTTGCCACAGCCATCTTCTTCAGTTCTTCTTATATTTTCCTACATGGCAACGTCTATAATGCTGAAATCCAGATAGGTAAAACCTGAAGTATTTCTTTTGCCTATAAACATCATCTGTTAAGGAAACACACTGATTAGTATGGCATCTTTGATGATAAAGTGAAATCCATGTTTTACTTTCTCTCACTCGCTGTGCAAAACTGTCTTTATTTATTTCTTTAAAATTTATTTGCAAATACTTCATGCTAATGATGGTTAATTTACAGGCTGTAATTGCCCAAATTGCCCTTCTCCCACCTGCTAAAATATATTTGCTATTGTCTGCTCATATGAGATTACTATGACTCAAGACATTTAGTAGAAATTCTTGTCACAGACTTAGAATTTAATATGCCAATTTTTAGAGAGTTATTTGGTTCTGGCTCTCTTTAAAACCACTGGGGGAAAAGTAGGAAGCATATGTTTCAAAGTGCAATCCTTCCTCATACCCATTTCTAGTCTTTTTAATAGGTTACCTTTGCAGAAAAGAAGACTGTCTAGATACAGCCATAGAAAATGCCTTGCCAACACCTCATCATTTAAATTATCAAACAAGCTTCAGTTCTGCCTCCTCCAACAACTGTTGTGTGGTACCATGGCACAAGGAGCACAAGTACCTCTGAGGTGACTGGATCCCATGAAATTTAGGGTTCAGTAGGTCAACACCAAGCATTTAGAAGCCACTGGGCAGACAGCATGAATAGCAGTGTCTTGGGTCTTGTAGGCTCTGAATGAGGATGGGCTAACACACTTAATATGGGTTGTGCTATCAAAATACATTTAAGTGTGAGGTGTATTACAGATGGTTAATATCAAGGTGACAAAAGGATAATAGCAGGAAGGAACTGCATCTGCTTAAAAGGGGGACAGCTTCCAAGTCTTCAAATGAAAAATGGGGAAATAAAATCACACCTACACATCCAGGATCTGCTCAACACTTCACAAAGTATCCTCAAGTGACAAAGATCAGACAGAAACACTTGTTTAGGATTAGAGGTGCACCGATCAAGACTTTTTGGGCCAATACCAACAGCCAGTTTTTAGCAAGTCATATTGGCCAATACCGATCCAATTCCAATATGCAACCAGGCAGCTTGGTGAGCAGCCAGGTTCAGCTGGTAAGTCTGTTGGGGGATGAGGATGGGGTAAGTGGGAAGGGAAGGATGGTGGGGTGGCAGATAGAGGCCCCTGCAGTGAGGGAGGGAGTAGCGCTGGACCGGGACAGTGGTAGGGTTAGGGGCAGGCACTCACAGCCGGGGTGAAGCACAGGATAGAGCCACAAGCACCTTGTCCATGGGGTGCAGAAAAGGGGCAGCTCCTGCTGCTATGTGCACCCCAGAAGGCCATGGGCAAGGGCAGGCTGCTGCCAGGGCCGGGGCTGCGCCAGGCTCATCCCAGCTGGGGGGGGCTGGGCCAGGCTGTGCTTGTGGCAGACGGCAGCGGTGCTGGAAGCAGGACTACAAGAGGGGCTGCAGTCATTCCAAAATTTGCCATAGTGCCACCACCCGCCCCTTCCAGCACAGCACAGCCCAACCCAGCCCCCCACCAGGAAAAGCCCAGCTCTGCCCTGACCCCAGCCCACAGCGGCAGCTGACCACACCCTGCGTGCAAATCTGGGGTCACATGGCCCCCAAGCTCTCGCATGGTACCACACAACAGTTGTTGAAGGAGGCAGAACTGAACCTTGTTTGATAATTTAAACGACGAGGTGTTGGCATGCAGCAGCAGAAGCCCTCCCTCTCCCCGCACATGGCTCAGTCCCACACCCCATCCTGGCTGAGCAGCACCTGCCCCTGCCTCAGCTCCAATACCTCCCTTACTGAGGGGGCCTTGGACTGCACCCATGTACCTTTCCCTACAACAGACTTACCAGCCAGACCTGACTGCTCTTCACACTGCTGGGCTGCACTCCTGGCTGCCTGCATGCTATGCTATGTCTGCAAGCATGCACGTGGTATTTATTGGACACAGTACTGGCCACTTGGCCAAAAAAATCCAATTGCCAATAAAATCAATTTTCCTTATAGTTATGCCAATCCAATATGGGAAAGATGTACCAGTGCCTCTATTTAGAATATACACTGGCGACGCACAAGGGGTGCACACAGGTGCACATGCACCCCCTGAGCTTGGTGGTGCACCCCTTGCAAAAAGCGCCACTGCCAATGCCATCTTTGGGTGGCCACCACCCTCTGCACCCCCCCCGGCCACTGACACCGCTACAGGCGCCTGTGGGAGCTTGCTGTTGCCACGCTCCTGCTGCCAATGCTGCCGCCACCTGTGGAAGCTCGCTATGCCCCCCTACCCTCCAGGGGCATGCGGTATTCACGTGAATATATACCACATACCTTAAATATCACTGGAAAATGTTGCTTATGGCAGGTTCAGGTCTAAACAAGTAATTCTGGTGGAAAAAGTAAACATGTAGGAAGAATAAAGAGGAAATTGTTTGCAGCAAATTATTTCCAAAGGCACTTCAGAAGTTCAGAATATTAGTGCCAGCCCTACGGAAATGGATAAATAAGCAGTGTAGTCCAAACAGCATGACATACCTTTTATCACATGACTAACATCTCTGTGGTATGTGTATGCTCATTCACTCATGGCCTACAGTGCACAATGTCTAATCAGTGGGAGATTTGTTAAGAAAATTCTGTCTACTGATGACAGTTTATTTTAATACATTGATTATAATTCATGCCCTGGAACCAGATAACAAATGATTGGTGCATTCATATTGTTGACTAAATACTTACAATATTTAACCTCTGCCACTCATGGAACCTAGGTTACTTATTTAATAGTATTCTATATTCTGGCATCTTTAGCAAACGCAGTGGTAAAAAAAAATATTTTGCACACATACAAAGGTAATTCTGCTTAATTCTGCAGTCCTTTTACTACTAAATAACACAAAGCTGTTTCTAAAACAGATTGTTATAACTTTAGCAGTCTAAATCTTTTAATATGAAAGGCAAATTACTGATGTCAGAGGAATATAAAATGGGACAGCTTCATAAAACTGTATTCTGTCATTGTGCTCAGTGTAATTAGCAACAGGAGATTAAATGTGCATCTGCTGCTTTCTGGTATTTGGGAACTTATGTTCTTCTTGTACAGAATTTGCATGTTCCTCTTTATAGAAATGGAAAATTATAAGAAGTTTTAGCATAGAGACTTTCAGGCAAAATACTGTAAGATATAAACCTAACTGGAAAATCCTCAAGGAAATACCATGATAATCATCATCACATTAAATGATATTGCTTCCAACAGAAACATTTCTGGTTATTACAAAATTGATGTTTCGGCAATATTGTGGATACTTTTATTCTGGATAACTATTCTGTGGTCTCAAAGAAGGGTCCTGACTTCTGGAGATCAAAATACGTGGTTGGAATTACTTAGACTTGAAGCCAGTTAACGTACTTTATCGGAGTGATGGCAAAATGTAATATTAACTGTGGACTGTGAAGTGACAAGAATTAACTGTTAAGATACTGGACAAATTACTGCCTGCATTAGATTAACAATTGACCTATAAAATAGACTACATATGATATTCTGGTAAAAATGAAACTAATACGAATGATCAAGATAATAACCTTTACTGCCTGAACTCTGATCTTACTATGTAAAATAGCCAGGTGTTAGAGAGGAATATAATCAACAGTATAGGTTAATGTGTTAAAAGTTGAAAGAAGAATGTTCTGTGTATGCCTAGGCAATTATCACATAGGGCTTCAGATTCCAAATATAATGTGCCAGGAATAAAAATTGTTCTGGTATTTTCCTTTAATTTTTTTTTCTTGGAACATCCATTTTGGATCAGGGATGATGCATCCATTAGGAAATTAAATGTAATATTTTCAGACTATTTTGTTTATGGTAACAATACCATAGGCATGATATCTAGGCTCTGCACTAAAATCTACCCTATTCCTTCCGCATTAAGTTGAAATCAATCCACCAGCTGTACCATAAGTTTAAGTCATAGTGGAAAGAAAGGAGTGAGAGAAGTAAGAAAAGCAATTTTCAAGAGATATTACCCATTAGAGATTAAATTTTGGTTTTCTAGAGCTTTCAAGAATCCTCAAGTTAAGAACAATGAAGGTTTGAAATAAGTAGTTTCTGCATGTGCCACATTAACTTACATACACTATTAGGGATTCTGGCATGTGTATCATGCTAATGACAGTTATGTACACTTAGTACTAAGTGCTGAAGTGTGAACATACAGAAAAGAATTTGCAAAAAGATATTAGGAGCTCATGGAAGTGAATGTATTCATTAAAGAGAAATCCAGCTTGTGTTTATCTTGGTAAAAACCTGATGGTTCTTATATCTGTGTAAATGTTTGATACTATGTAATCAGAAGACCCTATTACTACAACTAGAAAACTACCTAAATAAGTTCAGCTCTTTCCAAAAACTCAGATCCTAAATGTTCTCTTGCTTTATACAAAATATATTCTTGAAAAATACAGTGTTGGCCAAACCCAAGACATAAAAATTGGAGACCTGTGTAACTGGATAGGGTTTAGGACTAATAATAATATTTTACAGGGATAAAGGGACCAAGCTGCAGATCTTAATTCTGCACCTAGTCTACGTGAGTTTTGCTATCAAGTTACTGATTTCAATAAGAGAAGGATCTGTGCATAGTTCTTAAAAAGTGATATTATCTCTTACTTAAAAACAACAGACATCCTGTAGTTAATGCTTTATTGGAACTAAACAGAAGTGTTGGCAGACTCAACAAAAAGGTCAGACCTCCAACAATTTTTCATTCCTAGAAGTAGCTGCTTCTGAAGAGCAGAGTAAGGAAACTTGATAGAGCAGCATAAGGGAACTTGTACTGTTACCTGCTAGATGGGTGGCACCTATATCTAAACAAAGCTATGTTTAGGAAATTACTACCCACGGCTAGGCAGAAAAATGGCCAGGAGATTTCTTACTATAAACGCACCCATAAAGATTTTAAGGTCCCAGTGATATAAGTCAACTAAGTTAGCAAGGGCCAACCTTTTTTGGCAAGTATGCCACAAACTAGCTCCACACCCTCACTGACTGACTCTCTGATCCCCTTCTCTTGCCCAATCTGCCGCTCTACTTCCTATCTCCTGCTGTGCTGCCCATTCTCTTCCCAATCTGCCATGTAACAAACAGAGGCTCCATGTACTGCTTGTGGCACACATGTCCACACAGCTTGGCCACGCTCAAACTAACCAGCACTTTTTGCGTTCGTCTAATATATTTTAACATAAAAATACATAGCTGATTTGGTGACTATTTACAGAAAACTAAGAAATCCACTCTAAAATAATACAATGAACCTGTGGTTTTCAGGGACAATTGCAAAATTAAGTTCCCTACGAATTGTAAGTTGACTTTTATGAGAAATAAAATTTAGCTTGCTTACAAATTAAAGCAACTGCAAAGCTAAAGAAATGAAGTTATGGAATACTAGCTTGCTCTAACAGTGATTGGTTCTAGATGGATTCTCCAGCACCATATTTATCTGCGGATATATTAGACCTATAGCAAAAAGATTTGCAGAAGGTCAATCAAGCATTTTGTATTGGAAAAGCCAGGAAGAAAAAATGGCAGCAACCATAAGGAAGAAGCCATTATCCCTTTTAAAAAAAAAACACAAGGCAGACAGTAGCAAATAAGAGTTTCAATTATACTGACTCGAAAAAAGTATGTCAGACTGGCAGTGTTATGATTGCAGTAGATTTAGTGCCACCAGTGGGTAAGCTGGGCTCGCAAGAAATGAGGTAAGAAAGATTTACATTTATCATAAGTGTTTACTGGCCATCCTAAGAGCCATTACAATTTCAACAGCTCTGAGCTCTCACTTGTGTTAGACTGCAGGGTAGAATATAAAGGACATAACCAACTTCCACAAAATTAAGTTTCCTATGAAACCAAGAATCTGATCTAACTTGATTAGCATTTTGGAGTTTGACACCAGATTTGCATCATTTTAATTTATTCTTAATTAGAGTCTATCGTTGAGGGAAGGGAAGGATGGAAAGAAAAGGACAATTGCTCTGGTAATCATGGCAAATCAGGCAATGTGACTATTATCTTTTAACTTATTCTGTTCAGTGAGAAGACTGATATTATGCCTAGGATGATGATTTTAAATTCAACATAAACTCACATAATTCTCTGTTTACTAACAGGTGTGCATGTGGTGGAACTGAGGTAGAAATGGCACACACCGAAACCAAACTTGGATTTTCAGATGCCAACAAAGGATCAAAGTTGTCATATTCTTTGATTTTCAGTGACATTAACAGTACCCAATTCCCTCAAGTTTCTTTGAAATTCACAATATAAAAGATAATTCCATGACAGTGACTTATAAATGTCATTAGAGGAGATGCTACATTTTGTTCTGATATTTGCACATTTTGTATAATGCATGCTTTCATAAGGGAAGATATTATGACCCCAATCATGCTTGGACAGTGTATTGGAACATGATAAAAACTATTTACGGAAAGAAATAACAGCAGTACATATATAGCATATATCTGGACTAACTCACCAGTATTCATATAGTAGAAAGAGAGGTGCTATACTGAGACTGCTTTACAGTTTTCACTATTTCCTCTGTCTAGTTGCACCTAAGCAGATTTACATTAGCCCATTTAAAATGCAACTGTGATATTACAATGACTTTTTAGCGTGTTTGTTTAGCCTAACAGAAGGCATTTAGAACTAATCAGCCCAAAATCCCTTATGCATTTTTAATAATGTTCTCCTCCCCCTCTATTTTAGTGGCAAGGACTTTTTAGGGTATGCCTGACATAGGGAAAGTAGATCTTTGGGGTGGGGTGGAAAAGGTGAGAGAATAATTTTTTTCACCATCTTTTAAACTTTAAAAGATCTGGTTTATGATTTTTTTGCTTTTCCATTTTATAAAATCAGAGACATTTGGTCTCATAAATTTTGTGTTTTAAATAATAAGATATTAGGTTTACAATTTTTTTCTTTTCCATTCTTTTGATCTAAAGAAAAGAAACTGTAAGCCAAATGTCTCTTCATTTTACACAAACATTTGCTAATAATAACTAACTGATTACCACACAAGGAAAGAGGGACGAATGATGAGTTACACTGTAATACATGTCAAATGGCAGACTGCACCCATCTTACATGAGACCACCTTAATATTACAAAATTATACAACTACTAATACTAATTAGTGACGTATTAATTTCACTTGTTCATATGCCATCTGCATGGATACAAAATCATGCATCCATTGAACTGCAGAGCACTCATTGCTGGAGGTCTCATCAAGTAGTCCTTTTCCTTAGACATGCCTATGCAAGTATGAATAACAGTGTTAAATGTGACACCCCTGCAGATCTCAATCTTTTGCTGCAGCAAGTTGAAGTCAAGACTCCACACATGAAGCCCTTCAGTAAAATAATCACGATCCACTTTTAGAGTGCTCAGTGCAAGAAAAACCTACCTAAAATCAAGTTGGTCTAATAAAAGGTATCATCTCCACTACAAGTCCTGATTGCTTTTTCCTCTAGACTAATACAGCTACAACCTGGATACTCAGTCTCAGGCATTTAAATGCAGTTTGTGGTTGAACAACTGGCCAGATAGTTGAGAAAAGGGCATAACTTATGTTTTAATTTAGATATGCAACCGGCCAAATATACAACTCACATTCTTAATTGTTAACACTTCCTTATGGGACAGTCTGCTAGATTTCAACTGGTATCTACTAAATATAAAAGAATTTCTTCTACCCCTCTGGTACACTTTGCCACTCCAGTCACCTGCAATCAGGTATTTACTGAGACAAGAAGTTTGGCATTTTCAAGGATCTTCTTTGCTTTCTATCTTGGGCTCGAACTCTTTATTAACCACTCACTTCAGAAGCATGCAAGGGTGGAAGATCCAAGCAGCCACAAATAAAAGACATCGGCCCATCCTTTCTTTCCAGCTCTTTAGATTTTGAATACGTTTCCCATGAATGATAAGGCCCTTACATGCTCTCCCTAAACAAGTGACCTACACTTGACATAGCCTTGACAGAGGTGTGGGTGTAAGGAGCATGCTGAGGAGGAGCCCCTAATGATGAGGAGACACTTGGCTCCTGACAGCTCATAGCTCTCATGGGCAGGACTGCAGGGGTTAAGTGGTTCCCAACCTTTTAGCACTCCAGACTGCTCCAGAGACTGGGACAGTTCAAAGAAGCACTTTTAATATTTTTTTGGTGCCTAGTAGCTCCCGAGCTTCCAACAGCCAGCGCAGATGAAGTGTGGAGCAGGAGGCTGGCAATACCTCCCTCTGCTCACACAGATTGCCCGGGGACCCTGCATACACTTCAGCTGAGTGCCCTGCAGCCCAGCCCTGGATCTCACCCCACCTGGCCTCTCTCCTACACACACACAAATGTCCATTTCCTTGCCCCTCAGGGAAGACCCCCCCCACACACACAGCAGACACACACTACACACCACACGCACATTGACATGCATGCACGAACAACCCCTGTCCATGTCCTTGCATCTCTGGGAAGACCCCACACACACCTGACAAACACATACACACACACACTACATGCCTGACACACCACACACACACCTGTCCATGTCCTTGCCCCTTTGGGAAGACCCCACACACACCTGACACACACATACACACACACACACTACATGCCTGATATACCACACACACCCCTGTCCATTTGCTTGCCCCTCTGGGAAGACCCTCCCCAACACACACACACACACACTACACACCTCAGCCCATTTCCTTGCCCCTCTGGGAAGACCACACACACTTGGTACACAGACACCTGGCATACCACACTCACCCCTGTCCATGTCCTTGCCCCTCTGGGAAGATCCCACACACACCTGACACACACGCCTGACACACCACACACACCCTTGTCCATGTCCTTGCCCCTCTGGGAAGACCCCACACACACCTGACACACACACACACTCTACATGCCTGACACACCACACACACCCCTGTCCATTTGCCTGCCCCTCTGGGAAGACCCCCCCCCACACACACACACTACACACCTCAGCCCATTTCCTTGCTCCCCTGGGAAGACCACACACACTTGATACACAGACACATGACACACCACACTCACCCCTGTCCATTTCCTTGCACCTCTGGGAAGACACCCCCCCTCACACACGCACAAACACACGCACCACTGTCCCTGTCTCTGTCCCTGACGGCAGCCCCCCGGGGCGCAGGTGCTGGCCCGAGCCGACCTCCCCCCGCGCCGGGGCCGGGGCCGGGCCGAGGTTCGGGCGCAGGATCCGGCGGGACCCCAGCTCCGCGGGCGGGCTGCGGAGGGGAGCGAGGCCCCGGGCGGGAGCGGGCCGGGGGCGCGGGGAATCCAGCGCTCCGTGCCCCGCGGCCGCCCCGGCTCCATGACGCAGGCGGGGGGCCGCCGCCGCGCCTACCTGGGATGGCCAGGTTGGTGAGGGGGACGCGGAGGATGCTCTCCGGCAAAGTTGCCATCCAGTCCGCGAAGCGCGGCTCGCTCCTGCCCTGCGACGAGGCCATGCTGCCGCCGGCCGCTTGCTGCTGTGCGCCTGCTGCCGCCGCCGCCCGCTCACACCCCGCGCGGCGCCACACCCACAGGATGGCGCAGCCACATGCTCATTTCCATAATGATGCCGGGCCCCCTCCGGCTCTGCCGGGCAGCCAGCGCGGCCCCGGCCTCCTGCCCCCGCCCCGGCTCTGGCAGGCTGCCCGGCTGGCGCCTCTCGGCGGCAGCTCGCTCCTCTTCGCCGTCGCCTCCCCGGCGAGGCCGGGCCGGGCGCGGGGCGCCCCCCGCCGCAGCTCTCGGCTTCCCGCTGCCGGCCCTCGTGCAGCCCGCCC
This sequence comes from Caiman crocodilus, assembly GCA_030014935.1. Lineage (NCBI taxonomy): Eukaryota > Metazoa > Chordata > Crocodylia > Alligatoridae > Caiman > Caiman crocodilus. The sequence goes on along the minus strand of JAGPOW010002514.1, from coordinate 44,671,425 downwards.
GCCTCACGCGCGGCTTTGCCCTTCAGGCTTCTTGACTGCCCGCATCATCTTCTGCCCTGGGAGCTTTGCGACACAGGTCCCCTCGCCTGGGACCTTCATGACAAAGGTGCATGATGCGGCTGCTCTACGTCCATCCCGCTGGGTCAGATACCAGCTCTGTTCCTGTGTGAGGGAAGGGGAAGGGAGGCGCCGCTAAGACGGAAGACCCTTACTTTCTCTTGCTTCTTTGGGACGCGCGCGGTTAGCAGGGAGGAGAAGCACTTCCTTAGTGGAGCACAACCCTCGAGTCTTCTCCTGCCAGGTGGGGAGAGAAAGAGGTCTCTCCAAAGGGACAGAGGCTTAGTTGAGCTCTGGCACCTGCAGAAATCTCCTGAGGGCAGTGGGAAAGCAGAAATCTATTTATCGGTCATGAAGGACAGATAAATAGAAGCGCGCACACATCTGAACCTTCACAGACCCACATTTTGCTTGTTGGCTTGTGTTGCACCATGCAGAGCACACGACACCAGCAGCTCTCCCTATGCCTGAAGGAGGGTGTTTGTGCCTGGAAGCATGAAAAGAACATTTTTTCCAACTATTTATTTGGTCTAATAAACGATATCATACCTCGCCAAAGAACCTTGTCATACACACGTGTAACATCCTGGCCTCCGAGATGTGGCCCTGACCAGGACTGCAAAGGATACAACTCTCTGTCCTGTGACAGCTTAGAATTTGCACGCTTCGTCAGTTCTCATGATAGTGTTCCTTGTATAAAGCCAAATGAATATCAAGTGTAACCTCAGCTAAAAGTCAAAGTTGCAATTTAGTCTTTTAACAATTTATGGCCCAGGCTAAACCTTCCTGGCCACTCAGCCTCTTCTGCATACCTCTTCTTTTCTCCATGGCATTTTCAGCTGCTGAGTGGACCAGTCGCATGGAAAAAAATTTCCATTCTACATTCCCTTTGTAACTGCTTCCAAATAGCATTTATTTAAAGCAGCATGTTAATAGTGAACTAGACATTTGTCCTTCTGCCTATGAGTCACTGATCTAGCAAACCTAATGAAGTATTGTAAGGCAGCTTTATAACAATTATATTTTGCTGTTACTTTATAATAATTCTAAATATTGATCCTTTGGATGCATTACAGCTATTTATTTTTATCGAGTTCTTTGTTATCTGTATTGACTTTTCTTGCTAGCCTATTCAACTGTAATAAGCTTTGGCTTGATGTGATCTACTTGAATTAATATATCAAAGATAATTATTGAAAGAATGATTTTGAATTGTGGGGCACTATCAGTTAGTTATTGGCGTATCTGGAACTGCAGTATGAGCAAACTGAATTTTTAAAATAGGTTATTGCATGGTTACCCCATATATTTTGCAAGAATTGCTTCAAGAAATCGGAATAGTCACTAATAAATAATAATTGCTCACTTGTTTCAGATTTACAGCACAGATAAGATGACACACTTCTCCCTGAGAAAAGAGCAATGGAACCATTTCTTGGAGTTGATGGGTATAGGTTGTAGCTGTGTTGGTCTAAGGACATCAGCAGACAAGGTTCTTTGGGTAAATCTGGTATGTTTTATTACAACAACTCAAACAGTTGGAAAAATTCTTTTTTGCAAGCCTTTTGGGTACAAACACCCTTCTTCAGGCTGAGGAAGCATCTGCAATTGGTCCCTGCTTTTCCTGGAGCTTGTCTGACTTGGAGCCGATGGAGCACTTTACCTATATTTTTAAATACAAATAAATGAATGGCTTATTTGGGTCATTTCTTGTGAGTGTTACTGTAGCAGGCAGTAGGCCTGTGTGAAGCGGCTACTATTTACTCTAGATTCAGATTTGGCCAATTCGGGGGGGAAGTGATTCAATTCGGTGATTCAAATTGATGTCCCAAATCAATTAGGCCAAATCGGATTCAGAGATTCAGTCACCACTGAATCAGCCCAATCTCCCAATCAAACAGGCCCCATGCCCTACCTGCTCTCCCAGCCCCATCAATGACTGCCCTGCCCGGCCCCAGTGTCCTGGCACTTTGAAAAAAAAACAAAGAAGCCCCACTCTTACCGGCTGCTGCCAAGCAGGGGGGCAATCCCCACTGCCTCCCACTGCCCTGCACTGCATGGGGGGCTCTGCCAGGAGCCCTGAGAGGCCCCAATGGCCACAGTGGCACCAGTGAGTGCAGGGCTTTTTTTTAAAAAGTGCTGGGGCTGGGCGGAGCAGCTATTGACAGGGCTGGGAGAGTGGGCAGTGGGTCGGAGGTGCTCAGGAGGACTGGGGGAGCAGGCAGGGGATGGGGCCTGCCAGGGGTCCCCCATGGTCCTCCCCTCCTGCCCTGCCACCCCGCCTACCCTCTACTTACCAGCATGGAGTCTGGGTCCAGCTCCCTGTGGTGGCAAGTGGGGACTGTCCAAATCTCCGAATCTCTTCTGAATATTTCTGAATTGATTCAGGCCTTTTTATTGGTCTCCCAATTCAATTTGGATTTGGAGATTTGGCTGCCAAATCAGGCCAAATATCCCCCAAATTGAATCAACAACCAAAGCTTCGCACAGCCCAAGCAGTCAGTGCTAAAGAGTCATTTGAAGGAAGAGAACATATTGAATTTATGGGTAGCCTTAGAAAATAGGTTTAATTTGTAGTGAGTAGTATAGAAAAAAGATTAGAAACATTCATTAGACAAGCAAGCAGTGAGGCTGGCATACTTTGATAGGGCTAGCAATTCTTCACCTCCCTACCTGTTAGTGTGCAAATTCCACTTCTTTTTAATAGAACTGGCATAATCAAATATCGAAGTAAACCTCAAATTCAACTTGGTGGGAGCAAAGGTACAAACAACAATGAGGAGTGATGATAAAGTAACTTTTTATATACTCTTAGTCAGACAATATTACATTTTCAAACAAGTTCTGGCATTTTTAGAATCAATATACAGAGAAAAAGAACCTGTGATAGTGAGGTATAGTCTTCATAAAGATGAATTTAGTCACATTAACTCAAGAGTGGTGAAGCTACAAATGAACTTGTCACTGTGCCACTCGTTCAGATACTCTATAATGATCTTTTCTTACAGAGAAAAATATAAAGGGTTTTAAAACCCTGTTATTGTACTGTTGTTCTTATCTTTTCACTTGTAAAGCCTGTGAGTCTAAGTGAATGGGACTCAACAGAAAAAACAAAGCAAATAAATGTATTAAATATATATGAAGCTGCTGGGATTTGTCCGTTGGTATTACAGGACTTGTTGAGTCTGGAAGCTAATATATTCACTTGTTGTTTACCCCCTTTTTTAGTACATTATAACTCATAAGACATTGGATATTAAATCTGTCACTGTCTTAGAACTGAATGTATCCTGACCTACACCTGAGTAATCTGAAAAGACATGGGACTGGACAGGTAGTAAAAAAAATAAGCTTTTTTCTGACAGCTCGAGGAAACATTTCTGTAGAATATTGATTAAAAATAAAACTGAGGATGTTTTAAGCAGTTCAAAGATTTGTCAAATAATGTCAAAACAAGGAACTTGTCTACACACCAACTTGAATTAATTTAATAAAACATGCACACTTGTGCAGCCACAATTATTTTGATTGTAAGAGTCACCTATTTTCATTTAGATTCGACTGTTTATCCTAATTGATTTTAAGATAAACTAAAATACACCAAGTGTAAATTAAAATCTGAGTGTTCATGGAGCCTTTTGCACCTATTTAAATAAGCTAAAAAAAAAATCACACCTTTAGTTATCTTCGTGAGAATTCTACATGGAAGCATGCCTGTTTTCTCAGAGAAAGCAGATTAAGGGAAACAATCATATAAAAATATTAAGACACAATTGGAAGAATAAAAGTTAAAAGGGAAGTCCCATGTATCTAAATAATAGAATCTCTAGTTCACCAGTGCCAACTATATTCAGCACAGAGATACCAAGAAATTAATGAACATGAAGACTGAACTACCCTTTCACTACTACAACTGTTCTTATATGGGGTTTATAAACACTGTTGAATAAAAACTAGCAGTTATAAGTCTCCTCTTGTGCTGAACCTGTTTTATATAGAAAGGGTATTTTTAGCAATAGAACACTTTTAATACTTCATTATAGTACTATTTAGAAAAGAAATCCAGTGTTTTTGTTCTAGTAAAAATAGCATTTTTATCGTTTTTATGATGAAACTTCACTGTAAATTTTGTCATTTTAGTACTCAAGGAATTTGTTCTTTCCCATATCTTTGGGTTTAGGAGATGGCTTCTATTTCAGTCATGTGAAAAGCAGAGTAACAAGATTCTTTGTTCTGACCACCATAAAATACATTTTCACTCTGCAAAGTGACTCTTGGAAAATTGCACAGCATTGTCTGCAATTATTTTATAGTTTCATAGTTTCATAGTAACTAGGGTCAGAAGGGGCCTAGAGCAGGCCATCTAGTCTGACCCCCTGCCAATGGCAGGAAACAAGTGCTGG
>JAGPOW010002514.1:44646136-44660610 GCA_030014935.1 Caiman crocodilus | reverse complement strand
ATATCTTTTATTAGACCAACCCAAATAGTTGGAGAATAGTTATTAAGCAAGCTTTTGGGTTCAAAAACCCTTTGTCAGGCTAAGGAAGTTTCAGCAGTTAGTATGTGCTCTTCTGGGATGGAATGAATAGTAAAGAAGCCAGGGGCTGGGCTGGTATGCATACAAGACAGGTAGTCAGTGAAAATGTAGACTGAGGAGTCAATGGGTGAGAGACAGGCCGGGGTTGTGGGGGAGTGTGGGGAAAGAGAGAGAAGGGAGATGAAAGTGGAGAGATACCTGGGGAGTTGGATGTCAGGCAGGTTATAATATGTCATAATTCCAATGTCTATATTTAGTCCATGATTTATAATATCCAGGAGGTTGATGAAGTGAAGTTCATAGGCTCGTCTCTGGGATGTGTTTTGTAAGTTTCCTTTGACGATCAGAACTGAGAGACTGGAAAGAGAGAGGTTTTCTTGTGAGAAATGTGCCCCAACATTATATATAGTTTGGATAAAGAACTTGTATAAAACCAGGTGTTCAAGTATACTGATTTCCATATTTCCTTAAAACTCTGAGCAAAGTAACATGCTACACTTAGACCATACTAGGGGCACTTAAAATGCAAGTGTCCACACATTAAAATTCATTAACTCATACTAAGTGCCCTCTGAGCCTGTCAAAGTCACGTCACTTCAGGTGAGGGCTAACTCTGGGCCATGCTACCTAGCTTGCATTAGGGTAACTTCAGTCTGCTCAGCATAGATAAAATGAGCAATTTTCAGTCCTCCAGCATCCCAGAAAGCATCGCTCCCAGCGCTCCCAACCTATCACTATAAAGCATGGGTGTCCTAGGTCCTTGTCATGCCCCTCTTCATCAGCCCTCCAGAGGCAAGTCAGAGCTGTGTAGGCAAGAAATAGTATTAAACCTTAATGTGTGACTGAAAAGTAAATAACTGAATAGGAACAGCGAGGGAGCCAAGCCTGCTCATTGTTCGGCTCCCTGTGAGTCATATGCAAATTTTATTTTTGCTTCAGCTGCGAGGTGGAAACTGATCATACCATATTTCTCACATATAATGCACAGTGAAATTTCAAGCTACTGATTTTTTTAAAAAACTGCTGCATATGCATATGAGAAAATATGGTACTTCTCATAACATATTCCTTCTAGTAAAAAAAATCCTTTCTGTTGGCAAAAATTTCTGACCAACCCTACCAAAAATACTTAGAAATCACCAACCTACTAGCAATCGACATTACTTAACTATTGTTCTCACCTTCTGAAGGGGTCTTTCCATTGTGGAATTTATCTAGCAGCAATGAGAAAAGGAAAGGTAAGACAACTTAAAAAGTGTTTTAAAAAATGAGAAAAAAGCTTTTATCTTGACCTGCATTGTTCATTTAACAATATTTACTACATCATTGTATTGCAATAAGAAAAATCAAATCTTTCTCTGGAAAAATCACTGAAAGCATTATCACTGAAATGCAGAGGGTTATTAGATGTGGATAGCACTTGTAGGATTTCACAATGGTCCACCAAAAAAATGAGATTCAATCAAATTTATAAATATCACCAATTTAAGATACATCTCTTTATATTGAAAAAGTGGGGTTGAGGGAGAAAATGTTCTTCATATACAGATGCTTAATAATAGGGAAATTCTTTTCTGTTTAAAGCAATTTAGTTAAAATAGGAAAATACGAGTCATTTCACTTGTCATCAGTAGGGCTGTGGAGGCCAGCCAGAAGTGGAGTTTACCTTTTGGGAATTTCAGGCAAAGGGTTAGTTGTAGGCTCTTCTAGACAATAAGGTCATAAAGTAAAAGACCATTGCACTGTTTGTACTGCTCCATTTTATGCCCCTGAAGTAGTCTTTGTTTCCAAGCATCCCGACTGCTAAGGAAAGGGTATGAAGAGAAGCTCTGCTCTGTTTTTAATCTGAGCTGCCAGCTAACCATTGGCCTTACTGTAGAATAAGAGGCACAATCAACGATCTACTGAGACACCATAGTTACTTTTCTGGTTCAGAGATAACTTCTCCCAAAGATCATAAACATTTTATTTCAAATTCTGAAACCAAACTTTCAGGAATCTTTTCCTGGGGACTGGGTGCTAAGTGCTCTGCCTTATTCCTAGAACCAAACATTGTTAAAATATTTCCATTAAATTCAGAATAGTTTTGAATCATTAAGATAATTAAGTGTTGAAGATGTAATGATCCATTTGACACTGAGAGAATAAAAGATAGGGGGAATTTCTAATACAATCCCCACAGGAATATAACTCATTATTTTGGCAATAAGTCACATGTTTTAGCCATTAGACTGCACAGCATTTACTTATTTCCCCTGGCAGAGACAGGGGTTAAAATCACTGGAGACTTCACCTAATGTTACAGTACAAGTGCTAGAAAACAGCACAGAATTTAAAAGAAAACCTAGTAAAAATACAAAATGCAACAGAGTTGGTATTAAAGGCCTGATGCTGTGGAATCCTAAATGCCTGTCTTCCTACTTCATTCCATATTCTATGCACATCTAGGATTTTAAGTTACAGTAAATTTAATTTTCTAACTGTTTTTGCTGGAAGCCATGTTGCCTATGCAAAGCATAAAAAGCTTTATTTTCAGCTGCATCTGATTGAGAACCTGCAGCTCTCTCTGAAGTCAAAGACCGGGCAGATTCCTGTTTCAGGGCCTAGTCCTGTCAGTACACGTCACATAGACCTGTCACTGGATTCTTGAATTGCCAGTAACTACAAGTTTAATCAGCTACTGTTGACAGCTAACCAGTCAGTTTGCACATACTTAAAATATTGTTTCACTTGTGGTGAAATACATCCTCACCACCAGCACACAGTTTTAGTTCAGGTTGAGGACCCAATTCAACAAAACACTTTAGTATGATTTTATTTTCAACTATGTGCTTTAAGCATATGATTAAGTTAATCACATGCAGGGCCCAGAAGCATTTAAAGTGTGAACTGCTGGAAGCCAAGCCATTTTTTTTCAATTATGGCTGGACAAAATGGACATTTGCAAAAAGTTACATTATAATTTACTATTTTACTCTAAATAAAAGGTGGGTAATATATTTCCACTTTCCCTCTCAAAATTATCCCCTGGGCTCAAAGCTGAACTAGAGGCAGAAGGGAAGGACATGCTGCAAGGCAGCTGTAGGAGGGATTCAATTTCCTAACTGTTCCCTTTGGGGTGATGGTAGACAGCATGGAAATCCATGATCTTTGAAGGCAGGAGCTGCAATATGATTGGTGGTTGTACCATGTGGGAGTACAAGAACTAAGCAAAAGACTTCTCATGCTTTTTCTTCTCTTCCTAACTGCACAAGGCCCAGAAACAATTTAGCCCCATTTCTGAGGAATACAGTATATTTGTGATCAAAAACAGAACTTACCAGGATAAGCAAAGGCTGATGGAAAACTATAAAGACCTTGACCTCTAAAGAGGAATAAAACAATTAGAACCAAAACAATGATGCTCATATGAGTCTACATAGTATCTTTCTTTGTCCTCATGCACAGTGTACACACTTTATCACCAAATCATGCATATTTAATGATCATAATTAAATGATTTATTCTCTTTTGATTCTTTGTGTGGATTTTCAAAGGAAGAATGGAAAGATATTCTTTAAAACAGCCTTTCATGCAATTTCTGTGAATCAGCTACCTTAAACATTTATTTTCTGAAGTGCTTAGTAGGTTGCAGCATGACAGGACTAGGCTGTGCAGCACTTTAATTTTCTCACATCAGCTCCAAGTATTGGAAAGGTCAAGCATATAATGGAAGCTCAGACAATGAAGACTCCTAAAGAACAGAAGTATCCAAGTACTACTGTCCACAATAACTCAAGCAAACAAAGAAAAACTTAATTAAAACATGTCTTATTTAGGGATAACAACAGAATTTGTTCCAGTTTCTGTGGAAGGCTTTTCTGCTACAATTCAGACTAACAGAGCTCACTTGACATTTTCTGTTTTGTAAAAAAGGCTTAGATTTAGGTAAATTTCAGTTGGTGAAGACTAGAAAAGATAAATGGTGGGTAGAAATTGGTAGGCATATTACCAGCTGACGTAGAAGTCAACACATGTTACACAAATTGCCAATTGCTCAAATCATGAGCGAGACTTTATAAAGGGGGATAAGGCAAGGTGCTGTGTTTATTGATTACATGAGTTAGACATAGAGGTTTGGACACATCATTCACACAAACACACACAAATCATCATAAACATCATTACACACAGGCATACACATACCCAAAACAACCATTTCATCCACATATATACCAGATATAGTTACCAGCAATAGTTGCTCAAAATCAGCTCAGGGTGGCCAGCCTAGGCTTATTGAATAGATGATGATGATTTGAAGATAGCAGATTTGAAGATAACAGCTGGAGCAGGGTGAACAGATGCATCTCTGCTCCCATGAAACAGCAGTAGAAAAAGAGACTCACCCAACCTGGCATTTTCAAAGTGTTCTTTTATAGGAATTGGCATCCTTTGTTTCAGTGTTTTGGGGTTTTTCCATACCCAGCTTCTGTTTTTGTGGTTATTCTTCTTTTGTCTTCAGCTTATCTTAGCCTTGGAGTGTTTTTGTTGCCCATCTGACAGAATTTCTTCTTCTGTTATCTCCTTTGTGCCCTAGAGGTTCAAAGGGATTCTTCAGCCATTTGTTAGTCAGTGGTTAGTAACTTACATTTGGTGCCTTGTTGCTTACATAAACAGTTGAATCTTCTTTTCCCATCTCTATGCCATTCTCTCACCATTAACCCTTGTACATACACTCATACGTAAAAGCTATGCAAAGTTCATTCACTTATATCAAGCAGAAGGATACAAAATGGAGTTTCCAAGTTGCTTATAGGACAAGACTAACAAGGTTATATTTCACTGTTATTACACTCTATGTTAACATCAGCTACATTAGTTTAGTTCATGCTACACACACTCTGTAAATCAGAATTCCCTCCCTGACTGTCAGTCCAATTCTGCAGTACTCACGTTTGTGTTAGTGGTATCTTGGTAATGATAGTTCCAAGGAGTATTGCCACTTTAATTACTTGTTCATGGTCAGTTATGTTTCTATGTCACATAGTATTGTGACACTGAACCACTTCACTGCTATGGGTGACAGCCATGAGCATGCGCTGTACTGTAACCCCTGCAATAGGACAAGTCGCCTATAATAACTAAAGCAAGCTGAAACTCAACAATCATCAGCCAACAACATACACAGAGGAAAAGAGGAAGATGGAATGAGAGGGTATAAGCATGTTTTAAGCGGTTGCTCTTGGGCCAAACAAAAAAGCCTTTCTAAACAGTACAGCAGTGAAAAAATATTTTAAAATAAGTATTTAAAAATACTTTAGGGCATAGTAGATAAAGAGTGGTGGGTCAGAAAACTGAGCCTCTTTTTAAAATCAATCAATGCAAAATAACAACTATATAACCAAGTAGGCAACAACTCTTACATTCAAAAGTCATACATAATATTTCAGGGTTATATGACCATACAACAAAACATACACGTACCTTATATGTTAAGTGCTCTGAATCATATACTCCTCTGCCACAGTAATTTTCTACTGTCTGTAGAAACTTTTCCCCTAAGATATGCTGCATTTTATTGATTAGTATAAAGTCTCTGCTGTATAATCTAATTCCACAATTCAATCAGTTGTATAGTTTATCATGCCACCAATTTTCAGGCAAAATTCCTTATTGGTTTCAATAGAAAGTCTGCTTAGATATAGATGGCACTATAGATTTGGGCTTCTAGCCCTACTATAATACAAATAGAACATGATAACAGATCCATTTGTAATGAATTAAGTCTTCTCAGTTTCTCTAATATTTTAAGTATACTACTGCCTTATGTATTACACTTCATCACACTTCAAATGGATTTTCAAAATGTTGTAGAATGCAACAGTTTCTTCCTCCTAAATCAGGAAAATGGGAAGTCTTGAATTAATTTTTCCATGGTACTGCCTGGTTGCAAAACAAGAAAACTATAGTCATATATACTCAACTTAATTTTATTTATAGACAAAGCTACATTGCAAGATAGTCTCCTTGGTTGCATCCACACGTTTAATTAAATCAAAGCAAAAAAAAAAACCCTCCAGAGCGGTGTGAGCTGAAATAAGCTGCTCCTGGGTACAGCATGTACACATGCACCTGGAACACCAGCAATTTTATCCAGGGCAAAGCAGTTTACATTAGGGCCACTCAGCCCCAGGTTCTGAGTGATGGCATCAGGTGGCAGAGGGGCTGGCTTGGGCATGAGGGTGCTGAAAGTGTGGAGCCATGTGCTTAGGTGGCAGGCAGAAGTCTGGTCCCCTGTTGGCTAGGCTGACCAGGCATAACTTATGCCCATGGTCAGTGTCTACACATGCATTTAATCACAATAAATTCCAGCCTAAGGTAGTACAGTCCATGACAGTACATATGGCCAGATAAATTAGTTTACTGCAGCCTAATACTGTATGTAGCATGTACAGACAGTGATGCTTTATTCTGCAGCTAAATAGTCTACCCCACAGTATAGCACATGTGTAGATGAGGCCTCTGGGTACAAGACTTGATTGTGACAGTAGTTTGCCCTTTTACCCAAGAGGATAGGTTCTATCCTTACTTACTTCAGGTATTATTATACCTTTTTAATTAATAATTAAGTTTAAACTATTTAGTGGCTCCTCTAGGCCACATCCACACAAGTGAGCATGTGCCTGTTGCAGCATCTCAAAGCAGTATGAGACACCGCAGGAGGCACACCATGAACAAAAAAATGTTTCCCATACTGCAAATATGGAGCGGAGACTCTAAGTCTGATTCCCAGAAATCCCAGTATCAAAAGAAAATACACCAGAAAAAAGTGGCACAGGGAGCACACCTGGAGCATATTTCAAAGCAATTGGAGGCTGGCTCCTCCAAAGAGATGCTCTAGCACCAAGACAGAGCATCTGTATGCCTGCCTCATGCCCCTGCTGCTCCAGCACGCTGCCTCGGCATGCTGGAAGAAACAGAAGTGGGGCATAGCTGATAACAGTTGCTTGGATCCAGGCTCTGTCCCTGGTAAGCAGAGATGTGGAGGTGAGAGGAGCTGTGTGGGGGTCCCTGGCCCACCCTCTCACATTGTGCACAGCCCCACCCCCACCCCTCAGGGTGGGGACAGGGGCAGCAGGTCAGGAGTGAGGAGCATTGGTAGGACTGTGGGTTAAGTACAAAGCAGGAGTGAAGGAGTGAAGTACAAAGGCAGGGGCAGGGCACTGGCATATCAGTCCTGCTCAGTGCCACAAAGCAGCTGTGGGATCAGTTGCAGTTGTTCCCATATGATGGTGAGTGAAAAGAATAGGGGCAGCTCCAAGTTTTCTAAACTTGGATAAAAAAAAACACAAAAGCCAAAGCATATAGACATTTAGAAGTCATTTTATTACGATGACAGAGGAACTGGTAGGATTCCATATTGCTTTAAAATTGTAAATATATCAATAAAATATTGTCTAACTCATCTCTCTCTCTCTCTCTCTCTCTCTCACCCTTTACATATATATTTATATCTATATATCTAGATAAATAGGTAGATACACACACAGACACACAGAGAGAGTAAAATCTCTGTTATTATCCAGCATCCTCAGGGTAAGGGGATTGCCAGTTATGTAAAAACTCCAGTTATCTGAAATAACCCGGCAGGGTTTTCAGATAACGCAGAACTGTATGTGGTGGAGTGGAGCACAGCGGCAGGACACAGAGCAGCAGAGTGAAGTGCAGAGTGGCAGCAGCATGATGGAGCAGCACTCAGCACAGGGCTGTGGAGTGGCGGCAGTGCAGTGGAGTGGCAGCAACAGCGTGGAGCAGCCCCCTACCCTGCATCTGGCTGATGGAGCCACAGCAGCATGCTGAGGGGGCAGCAGTTGCCGCTATGTGAGAGCTTTCCCCTGCCTCCTTACAGCATCCAGCCAGAAATTCCAGTTAGTAAAATATTCCGGTTATTTAAATGTCAGATAGCAGAGATTTTACTGTATATAGAAATAGTGGTGTTTCATTTTAATCATAACAGAACACAGGCTTGAGGTATTTTAATGAGAGAATTTGGGGTTTTATCAGTGAATTTGCAATTTTTAAGCAGGAAACACCAGAATCCTTGCTGGTGAGGCAAGTGGCAGGATCTGGGCAAAGGAGCCTGTCCAGGGCCAGTACCAGGGAACCAGCTAGAGGGTCAGATGAGGTGGCTGACCTCTTGGCTATTTGGGGCCAGGAGAACATGCTTCAACAGTTGCAAGTGGGCCACTGCAACAAGTACATCTTCCAGGCAACAGTTGCCCAGATGGCAGAGCAGAGGCATCAGAAGGTATGACAGCATACTGGCCAAAGGCCAACTGTGCAGCCGTGGTCCATTGGTAGCTGGCCCAGAGATGCCAGTGGCTCTGCTACAGTGCCCATACTACAGCCTAGGTGGCAACGTGGTTCCCATCTAGATGCTGCAGGTGTGCAGCCATGCAGCCACAGATCCAAGCTTGTGGATGTTGTCTCAGGTGGCATCAGGTCGCAACCAGGCAGCAGCTGCCAGACTGCTGCAGTGGATAGAGGGTGCAAGTGCCACTCTAGGTTAGGGCTGCTTCAGCAGTCCAGTTGGCAAAAGGGGCTAGTGTCCCCTGGCTGGGATACCAACTGGCTGAGTCCCAGAAGTTTCTGAGGGCAAGTAGCCCTGAGCTGCTCACTAGGGCAGCTTTTTTACTGCTGGAACCAGCACAGATGCTGGACCCAGCCTCTAGCTCCCCCTGGCTGAAGATCCAGGAGGAGCTGGGAAAGGTCAGTTTGCCCCAAGCGGCACAATTTGTCCCACACCAAAATGCATGTTCAGCCACATCTGCTGAGGCACAAATCTCTAGCACAAATTTCTGCCGCTGCTACTTGAGCTGCTGCAAGTGCACGTTCCTGCATGTGTGGACACACCCTACTGGCCAGTTGAGAATTATATTCCAGTGTAGCACATTGGTGTCCCAGGGTGGTCATGACACCCCCAGTGGGTGTGTGACTGTTCCCAAGGTCTCTGTTACACCCCCTTTCCCCAACCCTTACTTATGGCTGATAGGCAAGGAAGGGAAGGGGGTGCGGCTCAGCTTCTGCCCGGTTCCCTCTAGTCTTCATCCCAGCTCAGCAGGCACAAGTTTCCCCATCTCTTATTAATGAGCCCTTCCAACACCAGATCCCAGGCTGTGCAGTCTGTGTCCCTGGCTCTCACATGGGCTGCCACATTCCATTTGTAGCCACCAGGACTTCTGGTGCACTCTGCACTTCTGTACACTTGCCTGCTGAGGTATGGCTGTTCCATGGGTTCTGCTGTATCCCAACGTATTTTGCCCTGCAACAACCTCTCAGCCTCCATTCTGAATGTGCCGCCCTCTCTCTCCCTGTTACAGAAGTGTCTCCATAGCATGGCCTTATATCCATTAGAAGAAGGACCATGCATCCACTGTCTGCAAACCCCACCATAGTAGCCCTCACCCATGCATTTCCAAGGGGCTTACTTGAACTTCCTGGGGTTGGGTGAGTCACCCTCTGGCAGGCTCTCTTTTCCTTCAGGAAAGAGTCCTGGTTCGCCAAAGCAGGTTTGGACTCACTTTAGGCCAGACAACAGGACTTGCTTCCCCTTCTAGAACCTGGTCAGTCTTCTTTAGGGCTTCATCTTGATGCCCTGGTCTCTTCTTTGGGGTAGAGTGGCCTCTTCGCTAGCTGTTGTCATACTGGAAACTGCTGCTGCCCCTTCTTTCAGCTGCCCTTTGGGTCAGTGCTGTGCCTCAGGTTCCTGAGGCTTTTCTGCTTCCAACATTTACTGTGGCTTTGGAGCTTTGGGTGGCCTCCCTCCATGGGCACAGGTTTGTGGGAGTAACTCTCTTTTTGGCTGTCTTATGGGTATTTGTTTTCTGCCCCCTCAATTCAACCTCTGGCTCATTTTCTCCACCTGCCTCTTGAGCCTGGCTTTTGTAGAGCTACAGCCAGCTCAGTCTGAGCCCTTTCCAGCTCGCCTTCTATATCTTATATATCTATATCCATTGGATATAGCCTTGCCAGGCTACCACCTCAGCCTTGTGATCAGGGCACTCATCCCCATTCTGCTTGGCCACTTCAGCCTTCTCATATGTGCCAGTTACTTTTAACAGCTCTTCCATCAGTCTTTTGATGTCCTGCTTTGGTGGGTGTATGCTCCGAGAAGCTGGGAGTGAGTGCTGAGTCACTGTTGATTGCTCTGGGTTTGCTGCCTGGGCCTAAGTCAGCCCAGGTCCAAAAGGATATAAAAGAAGACTCCCCAGGCAACCAGGGAGCTTGTGACCAGGAAGCCATCAAATGGGGACTGCTATCAGGGGAGCAGTTTGCAGGCAGTTCGCATGCCAGTCATGGGCAGGAGTACACAGGAGCTTCTGACAGAGACTTCAGGTGAGTGAATGAGGCTGCTATGGGGGAGTGACAGGGAGGGCAGCCAGCGTTCCTTCCCTGCTGCTGCCTCTGGCCCGGAGCTCCTGTGAGGCCTCCACCCAGAGAGGCTCCTTGGATGGGTCAGCAGTGCCCTGGCCCCCTGTCTGCCAGGGTTGCCCAGGGGGACCTCTGAGGCGTGGGAACTGGGGGTTCCCTTGCCTGTCCCACATGTGCCCAGATTGAGGCACTGGAGGGGCAGGTGGGGGAACTCCAGGCAAAGGTGATCAGGCTGCAAGGATCAGGGCAATTGAAGAAGAGATTGATGGCTACTGTTATTTTCTGCAAGACAGGACACCTGGTGGAGAAGCCATGAGGGAATGCTGTGAAGCAGATGCTGGTGAGTGGAGGACAGTCACCTCAGGGGCCAGACTTCTTACTGCAGACACAGCTCCCCCAGTGCAGCTGGGGAACAAATATGAGGCTGTGGCTGCACTGAAGGAGTGTGCAGTGGAGGAAAAGTACACTGAAGGGGCCTGCCACCATCACTGAGTGAGCTGAGGGCCATCCAGGTAAGCAGAAGAGATGCCATGTCATCGTTGTGGGCAACTCCTTGCTGAGGGGAACAGAAGGACCCATCTGTCACCCGGATCCCATGGCGTGTAAGGTCTGCTGCCTGGAGCCAGGATCAGGGATGTCAAAGCAAGAATTCCTGACCTCATCCAGCCCTCTAACAACAATCTCATGGTCTTCATCCATGTGGGAACAAATGATGTGGCCAGGAGCAATCCAGACTGTATCATGAGTGACTACAGGGCTCTGGGGACCAGGCTTAGGAAGACAGGGGCACAGATGGTCTTTGCATCGATCCTCCCAGTCAGGGGTCACAGTAGGCAGCACGTCACCTGTCAGAGAAGGCAACTCGTGGCTCCAGAGTTGGTGTCGTTGTGTGGGTTTGGGCTTCCTAGATCACGATCTGCACTTCCATGCAAGGGACCTCCTGGGATGCAATGGGCTTCATCATTTCACAAAAGGTAAGAGTCTGTTTTCTTACAGGTTGGTGGACCTCCTATGCTGGGTTTTAAACTAAGTAAGATGGGTGACAGAGAGACAAGAGACAGCGAGAATCTAGAACATATGAACTGCAAGACTTGCAGCAGTACACCCCAAGTAACTACCGAGGGGCCCTTTGGGCATCAGAATGGGGCAGAGGGGCACCAATGACACCATTCAGAGGTCTCAAGTGCCTCTATACTAATGCTAGGAGCATGGGCAACAAGCAGGAAGAACTTGCACTCCTCCTTGCAGGCAATAACTTTGATTTAGTAGGGCTAACGGAAACCTGGTGGGATCCTACCCATGACTGAGCAGTACACATTGAGGGCTACACACTGTATAGAAGGGTCAGAGTAGGGAGGAAAGGGGGCAGGGTTGCTCTCTATGTAGAGGAGCATTATACATCTACCCTAATGGGATCAGAGGAGGAAAAAGTTGAGGCACTGTGGGTTAGGATACATGGAGGTCGAGGGGAAAGGGACTTGGTGGAGGTGGTTTGCTACAGACCACCTCCACCGAGAAAAAAAGCTAGACTTGGAATTCTTGAGGCAGCTCTCAGAGACCATACAGTCTAGGGCCGTGGTTGTCAGGGGAACCTAAACTACCCTGACATCTACTGGGATGAGCAGTCAGCCAAATCTAACCATTCACACAGGTTCTTAACCTGCGTGCAGGACCTTCACCTAATGCAGGAGGTATATAATCCCACTAGGGGGAATGCCTTACTGGACTTAGTGTTGGCTATAGGGGATGACCTGGTAGGGGAGCTGCAGATTCGTGGTCACCTTGGGGACAGTGACCACCAATCAATCCAATTCAGAATACGGCATAGGATGGGTAAGTGCTTGAATTTAGGAAGGCTAACGTCAGTGTGCTCAGGAGTCTAGTAAATGGCACACTGCAGGATCAGAGTATTGGTGAGATGGGAGTCCAGGAAGGGTGGTCATTCCTAAAGGAAGCGATCTTTTGGGCACAATGGGAGACTATCCCATTGAGAGGGAAAAGGGGGAAAAGAGGCAAAAAACTTCCTCGGCTAAACAGGGAAATCCAGGGGAGCCTAGGGGCAAAAAAGGTGGCATATAGGCTGTGGAAGCAGGGGGAAGCTACCAAGGAAAATTATACCTACTTGGCCTGTACTTGCAGGGAGATGGTTAGAAAAGCCAAAGCAACTACAGAGCTGAGGCTGGTAACACAAATTAAAGACAACAAAAAGTATTTTTTTTTTAGGTATGTAGGGAGTAAAAGGAAGGCACAGGGCAGCATAGGAACCCTACTGAACAACAAGGAGCAATTAGTGACAGACAGGGGGGATAAGGCTGAGCTATTCAAATGAGCTTTTTGCTTCTGTATTCCTGAACAGAGGTCAAGATAAGTCTCCTAATGCGCTCTTAGATGGTGCAGAGTCACTTGGATGGACTGGATGTGTTCAAGTCAGCAGGCCTGGATGAGCTCCATCTGAGGGTACTGAAGGAATTGGCCAGTGTCATAGCAGAGCCACTGGCATGGTTGTTTGAGCACCGGTGGCACTCAAGCCAGGTCCTGGAGGACTGGAAAATGGCCAGCATGGTCCCTATTTTCAAGAAGGGGAGGAAAGAGAATCTGAGTAATTATACGCCAGTCAGTCTCATCTCCATCCTTGGAAAGGTCTTTGAAAAGATTATGAAGGATCATATTTATGGGAGTCCAGTGGGAAAAATAATGCAGGAGGGAAACTAGCTGGATTTGTAGCAGGTAGACCATGCCTGCCCAATCTAGTTTCATTTTATGACAGGGTCACAAAACACTTAGACGCAGGAGTAGTTAGACACAAACGCAGGATGCCGTTTTCTTGGATTTTAGCAAGGCCTTCGATATGGCATCTCATCCTATTCTCAGAAATAAATGAAGAGGCTGTGACAGATGTTTGCATGGTCCAGTGGGTGGCAAATTGACTTAGTGGTCACACCCAGAAAGTGGAAGTAGATGGGTCATTATTGATCTGGAAGGATGTGGGTAGTGGGGTTCCACCGGGTTCGGTCCTTGGACCTGTATTCTTCAATATCTTCATCGGCGACTGGGATATGGGTGAGAAGTGTACTCTGTCCAAGTTTGTGGACAATACTAAATTGTAGGGTGAAATGCACACTCTGGAGGGTAAGGAATGATTGCAAGCAGACCTGGACAGGTTAGAAAAGTGGGCAGTATATAATAGGATACAGTACAACAAGAACAATTGCAGAGTGCTGCACCTAGGGCACAAAAATATCCAGTACACCTACTGGCTGGGAAGTGACTCTCTCAGCAGCACAGAAGCTGAAAGGGATCTCGGAGTCATAGTGGACTCCAAGATAAACATGAGTCGCCAGTGTGACAAAAACATCAGCAAAGCTAACTGCACTTTATCATGCGTCAGCAGATGCATGACAAATAGAACCAAGGAGGTGATACTTCCCCAATACGTGGCATCGGTCGGACCACAGCTGGAGTACTGTCTCCAGTTTTGGCTGCTGTACTTCAAGAAGGAGTTGATAGACTTGAGAGGGTCCAGAGGAGGGCCACTCATATGGTTAGGGCCTTACAGGACAAGCCCTATGAGGAGAGA
Organism: Caiman crocodilus; assembly: GCA_030014935.1. NCBI lineage: Eukaryota > Metazoa > Chordata > Crocodylia > Alligatoridae > Caiman > Caiman crocodilus. Next base: position 44,646,545 of record JAGPOW010002514.1, on the reverse strand, counting down.
CTGAGGCACCTGGACCTCTTCAGCCTCTGCAAAAGAAGGCTGAGAGGTGATCTTGTGCTGCCTACAAATTCATTAGGGGGACAAAGCAAGGGATCAGAGATGCTCTGTTCACCAGGGCACCTCTTGGGGTAACAAAGAACAATGGTCACAAACTGACAGAAAGCAGATTTAGACTAGATATCAGGAAAAACGTCTTCACAATAAGGGTGGCCAAAATTTGGAATGGGCTTCCAAGGGAGGTTGTGCTCTTCCCTACCTTGGGGGTCTTTAAGAGAAGAGTGGATAGGCAACTGGCTGGGGTCATGTGACCCCAGCACTCTTTGCTGCCCTGGCAGGGGTCAGACTCAATGATCTGTTGAGGTCCCTTCTAACCCTAGCATCTATAAGTTTGTAGCAAAATCCTCAGTTT
>JAGPOW010002514.1:44596423-44646036 GCA_030014935.1 Caiman crocodilus | reverse complement strand
GACTTTGCCTAGGATGGAGGTGAGACTGACTGGCCTATAGTTGCCTGGGTCCTCCTTCCTCCCCTTCTTGAAAATGGGGACCACATTGGCCTTTTTCCATACCTCCAGGACCTGGCCCGTGCGCCACGAGTGTTCAAATATTCCCTCCAGTGGCTGTGCAATGACATTGGCCAGTGCCTTCAGCACCCTCGGATGGAGCTCATCCGGGCCTGCTGATTTAAAGACATCCAGTTCCGCCAAGTGACTCTGCACCATCTCAGGGTCTACGCATGGTAGTTTCAGCATGTTTCAGCATGTTCTTGGGCCTCTTCAGCTGCAGCAATATGTTGCTTGATTAACATCTGTACTAGCTGCTCCATCTCTGCAGCCATTTGCTCTCTTTACCTTCTCTGAACCTTACTGCATGGCAAGGAGCTTTATGTGTTTCCTGCTTATCTGTCTCACTTGGCCCATGGGTTCTCTCTCTCTCTCTCACCCCCTCTCTTTTCTCAGAGTCCTGGGGTGGCTGTGACATCCCCTGGTGGCTCTGTGACCACACCCTGCTCCACCCCTAAGGTACCTTCTCTTCTTGCCCGCCATATCTTGAAGGATTAAACAATAAATGGGGAGGCTGCACAAGGGCCTTCACATGGCCCCCATTTTACCAAACCCCTAGTAGGGTTCCCTAGCAACTTACTGGTCTGTACAATTCCCCAGACCCCTCACACTGGGCTACTGTGGTTCACTGTGCCCTGCAGGGCACCCAAAGCCAAAGGGGTTAATTGTGTGGCTCCAATCCTCTCCTATGCCATAGATTCATAGATGTTAGGGGTTGGAAGGAGCCTCACAAGACCATCAGGTCCAGCCCCCCTGCACTTGAGCAGGAAAGACTGCTAAAGTCAGATGATCCCAGCAAGGTGTGCATCAAGTCACTTGCTAAAGATCTCCAGGATAGGTGACTGTAACACCATGCTCTAAGCCTCATAGATGTTACCATCATGTTGCTTCCTCTGTTGGAGCTTCAGCCTGCTCAGCCTCTGACCTTTTAATCTAGCAAGGCTTTTTAGTCTGGGCCCACTATATCAGACCTGGCTTTGAGATGCTAGCTCTGGTTCACACTTTCCAGTCACTGGGCAGCTGGCTCCTCTCTGCCAGGCCTCAGGCCCCTGTGTGGCTGCACCCCTCTCAGGTACTGGGTCCCCAGCCCCTGCATGGCCTTGTAGTCTTGCACTATGCTCACTCACTTGGGCCTTGATCCTGTCCCTCAGGCCCTAATGGGACCTCCATATACCACCTCTGTATTCCCAACTCAAACCACTGGTGTAACTAACATAACATAAACCTCTAAGCTATAATATCAACAACAGTAAAAGCAGCCCTTTGCCCTTTTATGAGGGCAAACCTTCCCCCACAGCCGGTGCTGCCATACCACCCAGCCTGGGCTCCCTGAGCCTCAGTGTTCCTGCAGGCAGCAAAGCAGACGGTGTAGCATTCCTGGGTGGCTCTCCTGGGCAAGAGCTCCTAACTCTACAGCTGGCAGGGCTAGACTAGCTTGGCAGCCTAAGCTCCAGGCTTATATCCTCCCTGGGCCCTGCCTACTTCTGGTCAGCAGGCTGCTTGCAGGTGTCTGCCAATTGCCTCATCTGCCCTGTTGCCTCAGCAACTGGCAGCTGCTGTACCCTACCTAACCTGCAGTGCTCCTTGCTTTTATCTTAAAAGAACAGGAGCCCCAGACTCTCTGTTAAACCCAAATACACTCATTTTAGATATCTCACTGCGATTGCTTCCTTTCCCTCTTTAGCATTCTTCTTACAGCTGAAATCTAAAAGTTTTTGTGCTGCCTGCAAACACACACAGTCCCTATCTGAGCGCACACACCCCTCTCCCCGTGTACCAGCATGAGCCCCATGCTCCCAGGTGCGGTGGTGCAGCCAGGAGCCACATGTTGCTGAAGCAGCGTGGGCACAGGATGTAGGGAAACAGCTGCAGGAGATGGGGGCAGAGCTGGGTTCCTGCCTCCTGCTGCCAGCTCCTCTTGGGTCCTACTGCCCCTGGCTTCTGTCATCTCTGACAGACAACCAGGAGAAGATAAATATTTTCTAATTTTTTTTAGGGGTCCGATGGGCTGGATAGAATGGCCTGGTGGCTGGTTATGGCCCACAGGCCATATTTTGTCCACCCCTGGTTTATAATCAGCCTAAATGAATTAGGTGACCAACATATGGAAGGAAGTTAATATTGATTTGAAATCATAACATTATGTTAAAATAATAAAATGAATATGGCGTCTTCATCACCCACTTGATTATTAAAGAAAGACTCCAATATTGTTTAAACACTGTTACATTAAACATATGCCTTTTAAAAAACAGGAGGGTTGATATGTTATTCTGTTAGCCATATGAAGTGGAAAAGCCACCATACTTCAATCCCATTTTAGAATATCTTTTTTGAAAGAACTTCCCACTAGGGGGAGAGAAGTGGCAGAGGGTATTTTGGGTGATGTGAACAAGTTAAATCACATACAGAATGAAGACATGATGTGTAAAATCCTGGCCCCACTGAAGGCAATTGGAGTTTTGCTGTTGTATTCAAGGAAGCCAAGATTTCAGCAGATTGTTTCAGCTTTCACTATAATGTTGCAAAGCCTTTACAGGTCATATTGTTAGCTAAACAGCCATGCCACAAAACCTAAGATACAATCCATTAGTAGTAGCTACTTTTTGATGGTAAGTCTGGATCAGGATAACAAGCTGAACTAAGCATAATATCACCTGTCTCTGTCTTCTTCCTTCTTTGGATACAAGCCCGGATTCCCAGGCAGAAAATTCTCTTGAACTTTGCAAAGCAGGATATTCTAATGTAAGTACCTACACAAGGAGGGCAGAAACAACAGTTTTAAATATCATTGCCTCCAGCAAACGCAAGGATATTTTGAGAGATGTGTTTCATTCATAGTTTTCCAGGAGAAATCTAATCCAGCAATGGTTCTTCCACTCATATTCAAGGGAGTTCAGGCACTTTTAAAAGCTAACCTTGTGGTGACCACTATATTTATGTAATAGATAAACTAGGCTGACTCCATACCTCAGCATCTCATTCCCTACCTTTGAGGACATCACAAGAGGCAGGAACCCACCTCTCAGGGTAGAGGGGAAAGGTAGGGGGAGGACTTTTCCTAACCAGCTTCTGAATTTAGCACATATCCTCTGTGGAATAACAACCTTCTTTTCCTTACCAATTTAGTCACCCTCTTAGCTGAAGAGGTAGAAACTGATGCTGGAGAAATAATAGAGTACTTTTTACCATTGTTTAAACAAACTAGGAAATTACATTAATGCACATAAGTGCATTTAGGTATCAAAGTAAAGCACTCAACAGATAGGAAATTATAAACTTAAGGTTCTCCAGGGCATCTTAATTCAATACTATTCATTATGGTATGATCTTCAATTACAGAATCAAATATTATTTTTTCCACACACACCTGCTTTAGTGAGTGAGTAACAAGGTGAACAAGGTGGCTGAATTACATTTATACTGGCAACCATTAATCTGGCATTTATTGGTTTGAATATTTCATTTTGCAAAGTAAATCATGTCTTTTCAGCATATGCAGGGCTGTAAATAATCTAGACTAGCTGTTTACCATTCTTTATCATGTGGGCTAGCAAAGGACTGTATTCAAAGAAAGGAAATGGAACAAACTTCTAAATGAGCCACTTTTTATTTCTAAGTTCAGTAAGCTTCTTGAAAAGATACCCTGAGTTTAAGCACTTAAGTAAAAATCTTGACTTTAATGGTACTATTTATACAGTTAAAGTTAGGCACGTGCTTAAGTGCCTTGTTGAATCTGGCCCCTCCTTGTCCTTATTATGTTCTCCCCCCTCTATGAAATCAACACCACAGAAAAGTCTAGCTGGGCTGTTTCTGGAACTTCATTTTCACTCTCAGGACCATGTATAGCAAAGCAATTTTAGTACAAAAGAGAAAAACAAGTCAGAAAAATGTTGAATTTCAGAAGCAGTGTTATCGGGAGAAAACCATCTTACAGACCAAGAATAACAGATCTTTTAAAAATTAAACATTGCTTAAATGCAGTTTTATACTATTCCTTTCATTGAGCACCCACTGTTTGTAAAACCAAAGTCCTGCTAAACTATAGAAGGAATTTCAAATGTTCCTTGATTCTCAAATTCATTAAAGAAAAATGTTTCAAAACATGAACAGAGGAGATGCAAAGTATAATTGTGGATTCTCTGTGGCGTTGCATGAATTAAATCAGAGACTTCAGGGCAAGAGAAACAAGGAAGTAGACCACCTTAAAATCTCTACTTTTAATTTGCTTCTGGCATGATGCCTACAAAACCCTTGGCAATGGCTTGGCTACAATGATGCAAGTGCCACTTATAACACTAACCAGAAATATTTCACTGTTAACTTATGCTCTGCTCTTCCTCTGCCATATTCATATGTTTTCTCTTGTGTTGTAGTAAGGAATGTAAACCTTTTGGGACTGAGAATCTTCATAAGACACATGACCAGCATATAGCACAATGAGGTTCTGGTTGGGATGTATGAGTGTGAGAATCCAAAGATACCAGTAATAGTTCAGAACAGTTGTGCTTTTTCGGTTGTTCCAGGGAGAAGTTCCTGACCCCACTGAAGTCAATGATAAAACTCCCATTAACTAACTGACTGATTCTCAAATCAACAAAACTAAATAATGTGGGTTTTGCCATTGGACTTTAGCTGCCTGGGCTCTGTTTGTGGGTACCATCTCTCTCCATAAAACACTACTGCTGGATCTCCCTTACTCTAATAGAGAAGGAACTTCCAGCAAAACATTCTTTACAGAGGTTCTTGGCTTTGGAAATTGCCTCCCTGCTAGAAGTATCCCATATCTATTAACATACTAGTTATATTACAAATTCCCTTTTTTCCCTGAATATTTTTGGGGAGAAAGGGAGATGGGAGTTCTAGTGATAGGAATTTGAATAGAGTCCTATATGTAGGGTGTTTTTGTTTCTGGGGATGTTGTTGGCTGAAGGGAAGGAGTCAATTATTTTAGAATTGGCATTTCAAAAGTCACTGGCATCACCTACAGATATGGGATAGGTCCTTCTTTTTATTGAATATATAAATAAAAAATAAATAAGTTTCTGAAGTGATTATGAGACCCCTAAATCACCCAATATAGCAGCAAAATATTAATTGACTGAAAGTTTGGAAACACCTATCAGGAGTAAAATTTGTGAGAACAGAAGGCTCTCTCTCTGCTTCCATCATGTATAGAACTTTGTCTGCAGTGATGAAGAACCCAGAGACTCAGTAGACTACACCCACCGCCACTGAGACAGCAAACTGCACTACACTGGGCCTGCATTTCATTCTACATAGGACAGAGAATAGAAAGCTGCTGGGGGGAAATGTTAAAACCTACCTCAGAAGGTAATTTGTAAAGAAAATAAACTAACAATCTATTGGTGTTTACTGGTAATATTTGTGAAGATGTTGCTGTTGTTACTAATTATTTTTAGAAAAGGGAAAGAGACTATAAATGTCACTGTAACGATTAAGTTAAAAAACCCTGTGTGCATATCTGAAGCTATTCTTTATTCTGAGAATTTGTGGAGGTCAGACAAGGTCCCTGATAGCTACAGAAAGGTAAATATAGTGCCCATCTTTAAAATGTGGAAGAAAGAGGGTCTGGGAAGTTACAAACTCATCTGTCTGACCTCATTAGCTGGAAAAATCATGAAGCAGGTCCACAAGTAATTTGTTTTGAATCATCTAGAGGACAAGGTGATCAGGAGCAGCCAGCATGGATTCCACAAGAGCAAATGATGCCTGACCAACTTGATCTCTTTATGTGATAAGGTGACGGATTCTGTGGATGGGGGGAAAGCAGTGGATGGGATGTACCTTGAATTTAGCAAGGCTTTACACATATTAATGCCAGTGTCATAGGAGACAAAGCTAAAGAAATACAGGCTAGATGAAAGCACTCTACAGTGGACACACAGCTAGTTAGCTCATTGTGCTCAACATCAATGACTCAATGTCTGGTTGGGAGGAGGTACCAAGTGAGGTACCACAGGGGTCTGTCTTTGGTCCAGTATAATTTCATGTCTTCATTAATGATTAAGAAAATGGGATTGAGTACATCTGGGAATAACACCAAATTAGAAGAAGTTGCAGCAACTCTAGAAAATAGAATTAGGATCCAGAGAGACTAGATAAACCGGAGAAATGATCCAAAAAAAGATCAGATTAAATTCAACAAGGATGCATGTAAAATCCTGCACCTGGGACAAAATAATTGCATGTAGAAATACAGGCTGGGAATGACTGGCTAGGATGCAGTACTACAGAGAAGGACTTTGGAGTTACCATGGACCATAAGTTGAATATGAGCCAACAGTTTGTTCTTATTGGAAGAAAAAAGCATACTGGGTTTTATTAACAGAAGTCTCACATGCAAATCAAAGGAAGTGATTTTTCTTCTCTGCTCAGGGCTGGTTAGGTCTCAGCTGAAGTAGTGCATCCAGTTTTGGGCCCCATACCTCAAGAAGCATGTGAATAGTTTGAGCTCAGCAAAGATCAATAGAAAAGGCCAGGGAAGCATGACTTACAATGAAAAGCTGAAAGAGCAAGGACTATTTCCTGATGATCTAGGGAAAAGGATACCGAGGAGAGATTTGATAACAGCCTTTAAATATATGAACAGCAATTAGAAGGAGAATGAAGACATCCTTTTCTCTGTGGTCATAGGAGATAAGGCTAAGAGAAATGGTTTCAAACTGCCCCAGAGGAAACTGAGGTTGGAGACTAGAAAGAACTTTCTGACTATGAGACAGGTTAAATATGGGAACAGGCTACCTAGAGAAGTTGTGGATTCTCCATCCCTGGACATTTTCAAGACCAGGATGGACAGACACTTGGCTGGGATGGTTTAATCAGGGATGATCCTGCTTTGGACAGGGGTTTGGATTCGATGACCTCATAAGGTCCCCTCCAGCCCTCCTTTCCTATGATCCGATTGGCCAGAAATACCTGGTGACAATATATGCAATGCTTTTGTAAACTATTGCAACACATATTCATACATATACCTAAAGAGATTTAATCCCCAGCATGACCAGAACAGGAAAGCAATGAGCAGCTTCTGAGAAGAGTGATGCACACTATGTAGATATTAAGGGTATTGTTTATAATTGCTCTATGCATCTCTGAGATTAATAAGCATTTTGGGAAAGAAGTGTGGCCCAGATCTTATTTCATCTCTAAGATGTACAGTTAGTCCTATGCCACTTTTAAATTCCCAAATCCCTTAGCACAATTCAGTATTTCCACATGGCATGGTATCTTGTGCAATGCCTCTAAGTTTGTTGCATATCTTCATCTTAGCCTGAATTGCTCACTACCTATAGTGCTCCGTGCACACTGTTCTGTCATGTGAGGCCTGTGATCAGTGTAATAGACGTCACAAAATCTCCTCCACAGAAATTCAGTGACCTGTGCAAGGGCTATATTCTGGGCAATTAGTACCTTTACATCAAGGTGGGAGGCATGGTGCATGTGGCCCTCGTTGTCACAAACAAGGCCAGGTGATGGTGACATCAGGCCCTGAGGGAGACCATGATTGCCTACTCCTGGGTGGAGAACCGGATGTACTGAGAAAGAAGAAACATCTGACTTGGAGAACCTGACAGCTCTGGGCACTATACCAGCAACAGACATCCTCAGACAGCCTATAGATCCTTTCTTGACCTGGCAGCAGAGATCCCTCCACTTGTTTAAGAGATTCAATGTCCCTTTCTGTTCTGCTATTACAGTGACAGCAGCTTGGAAATGCTCCTATGTGTTGTTCCACTTGGCCAGGATATTCTCCAGCCTTTGGAAAAGATGGCAGAATACTTATCTTCTCTAGATATTCTCTCATAAGGGTATTGAGGTCCTGAATATCCTTCTTGTTGGGGGAGGGAAACAGAAACTGAGGCATCTTCAAGGGCTTAACTCCGTATAATGGTGCCATCAAGGTATGGACTGGCCTGCTTCATTTTTACACAACAGTAGACTTCTGGTTGTGGACTGTGTGAAACAGAAACAGCTTCATAATTCTACATTGGGACACACAGGCCAATGACATAAGAGTCAAATGGGTGAGCCTGCATAACCACCAGTCACACAAACCATTTGATCTGGATTATAAATGGAGGCATAACAGTGATATGTGTACATGATAAGAACAGAATTCAGGCATAAAAGTCTGCCACTCGCATTTGCATCTAAAAAAAAGGACTTCCAAATCATTTTTGGGCTTGCCTAGCAACTCACTGTTTGGCATTATGCCCAGAAAAGAAGCTTGCAAAATATTCATACAAGGAGAGCGTCTATTCCTGATTGTAAAAACTTGTGCAAATTACTGCTCGATTCTGTGAAACTTCTTCTATTGTCTCTCTGTCCAAGTGTCTTTTAGTGTCTTTTAGCAAGTTTCTTTTAGCAACCTACATAAATGATATTGATGCATACCTGTGGCTCCCAGAATATACAATCACTCTCTCTCTTCTTGTGCCTGAAAGGCAAGCCCTCCCATTACCTGAGAAATGCAGAGGCTCCTGGAGTCTCTCTGGCTAATGAGGGAAGGAGGCTCCAATGCATCTGAGCAGCACAACAAATGCCAGCTTCTGTCATGTATTTCTGATGCAGGCTGCCTGTACACTGTAAGGCTGGCATGAGGAGTCATTCAGAGTGGACCACAGATTAGACGCATGCAGGGAGAATAGTTAGGACTCCTGCACTGCAGGACTAGTGTGCCTGGCAGGAGGTGTCTGAACCTCAACACAAAAACTATAGCAGATAAAACTCATCTCCAGTGATGACATGACATGGAAAGGAACCATTCCAATATGAGAGTTGCAACATCTATAGCAATCATAGCAGACGTGATATCCCATTTTTCCCTTACGAAGCAAACCTTTGCCTTCCATTCACAGGCATTACAGCAAGACACACCTTTTCAGCAGCTCTGAGGCAGAAACCTATGGCTCACCATAAACCAGAAGTTATAAAAAAATGCCCTAGTGCTAGCTGAAATGGGCTGAGGGGCACTCCTGGTAGAATTTTCCCTGACTAGGGTCCTTATGCTTCCTGTGTCAGTGAAGCGGGCACAGGGAACTATGCAAGAGTTCTGTATTTGAAACTGCAGACCACAGCACCACTCATCTTTCCCACAATGGCCATCCTCCTCTGCATCTCTCCCTCCCACCCCACCTTATCTGCACAGTAGCCAACTAGAAAGGGTAACCTGCTAAAACTCCCTGCATACTTAAAGGACATAGGAGATTTGGAAGTTATGCAGTGGAAGAGTGAGCAGGTCAAGGCCTCATGCTAGGTATAGAACAAGATAGTACTGGAGTGGGCTTAATTTGAAATGAAGGAACATGTGTAGGTTGGTACAAAACAAGACACAGGGATGTATTTGTTTGAAATGAGAGTACATGCGTAATCATCATATGATTATTCATACGCAATTTTAAGGTGATTGAATCACATTTTGAATGAGAAGGATGGTAAAATGTATAAATATCTGATTTGCATAAGAAGATTTTTGGAATTAGTGCTATTCCTCACTTGTCCACAGTCCAAGCAACTCTCTGACAGCAATTAAAGATTTTTACAATAACAAACAAGTGACTCACACGATGCATGTTCAAATTTACAGGCAGACTGGCTGCAAGACGGCACACTCTCACCCATGGGTGAATCCAGGATTTTCTCAAGGGGGATGCAGCACACTGTCCCTCAGAGTATGGGGAATGAGGCAAGCTGTGGCAGGAGGCTCCAGGCTGGTAGGTGACACCAGAGAAAGGAAGGGACTCACCCACTGCCACCACTATCCCCAGATGATGCAGGGGTGGGGGAGCCTGGAGCAACTCCAGCCCTGCATCAATTGAGGGCTATGGGAAGCAGCTACGCAGAATGCCAGGCTCAGCTGGCAGCACAGGTTCTTCCTTTCACCACCTGTTCCTGAGCTCCCCTTACCCCTGCATCATCTGCAGGGTGAGGTGAGATTCTGCTCCTGAGTGGGGCAGAAGTGGCTACGAGGCTTCTCCTGTACCTGAGTCAGCTGGGGACAGTACTGTTACACCTCCCCTAGGTCCACCCATGCTTTCACTTGAAGTCTGGGAGACTTTTGACTTATGATCGATCTGTGGTATGCTATGTCTAATGCCACAAGCTGTTCTACTGCCCACTGCAGAGATGGTGTGAGAAGTGTGTTTTGCAGGCTTCCATACAAGGTAGAGGTGTGTTCATGTGTCCTTGCTCAGCACTTCAGTGGATTAAGTCAGTGCCCTCATGTTTTCTGTAGATGCTACTTGCTGCATCTCTTGCAATATGCTTCATTAATTTCCTCAACTGATGGCAGCTTAAGCGTTGTTTGCTGTAAAGTCATAAAAGGCTGTTCATTGCATGAATGGGAGGGTTGTATATCTCCATGGAGTGAATGAAATAAGATCAGCCTCTGGGAACACTTTGGGTTACCCATTCCTAGTAAATTAGAAATACCCTCCTGACATTTGAGACACAGAACAGCTAAGACTCAAAGGTAGAATAAGACCTGGCCATATGATCATTCGCACGGCACTAAAGAAACAAATGCATTCAATAAATAAAATCCTTAATGTTCTTTTTTAAGGCCTAGTTCCAGTGGGACCAAAACAAACCTCTTCCCCTCAAACCCAACTCTTATATTACTGTCAATTTTTGGTAGAAAAATACTTGCTCTATTTAGTCAGCCCTTCCCACAAGTTCCATAAAAACATTTGAGTTGTTATGCCCCTAAATCCAGATTTTGCATAATTGTTCTCTTTATCACAAAACACACTATAACGTCATGCTTACAATACCCTAAGTAGGAAAGAAATGCAATATTTATTCCCCAGGAAAGCTAGAAGATATACATAATGTAGCTTCTCTTCTACTTTTTGTTAAATTAAAGCAATATTTTAGATATCTTGAATAAAAACCACTAACTCTTCTCTATCTTTCTTACTACAAGGCCTGAAGGAAAAGCAGGAAGCTGTCTTTATTTCCTTAGCAACAGTCAGGTGCGATTCATACTATCATGTGTCCTATTCCCTGTCTCTAGGCAACAAACTAAACTGTAAAGGAAACTTGTGTGCAGAGTATGTGAAAGTGGTTGAGGACAGACAATGGAACAAACATGCAAGCATGTAACAGGGAGTCAGAGGCTTCCATTCCTTCAAGGGAGAAGCAGCAGCAAGGAGATCCCCAGGTCAGGGGAAAGCTGCCCATTAGGTGCTGGCCACAGGGAAGTAAGCAGGTAGGGAGCCATAAACTAAGAGTCCCTACTGCAGGGCTAGCAACCCAGCAATAGGACAGCAGGGCAGAGTCCTGCTACGCAGTAGAAACAGCAGTTGTAAGCTGCTCTGGAAGCTAACCATCAGACCCTAATTGGAAACCCCTGCAGGTGGCCGGTGGCTCATCTGACCAGAAGGGGCACTGCTTAGGAGGCACAGAAGCCCAGGGCCTGAGCCAGAGAGGCAGTCTGGCCCTGCAGGCATCAGGGAAAAGAGCTTTGCAGTAAGATGGCTACAGGGGAGTGACTGACTGATACCTGGGTAGGGTTGCCAACCCTCCAGGATTGCACTGCAGTCTCCAGGAGTTATATATAAATCTCCAGGAGACTGCTGAGAGTCACCTAGGAGATAAATGATAGGGCATTCATTAAAATAAATATTAAACGTTAAATCCAATTTATACAGTAGTCTGGTGGGTTTTTTTTTTAATGTAATAGTGATGTGCATTTGTCTTCTTGATGTAAAGTCTATGCGCTATAATCTGTAACTGATATACAGAAGCATGCAGACACATTCGCACTGTATTGTGGGCAGGTTGGCATTCCTGAAACCTGGAATAGATTCAGAGTTGGCAATTCTATACTTAGCTGCCCTGGGAACTACCACAAACATACTTAGAGCTTGCAGGGAAGTAAGACCCAGCATGGGGATATTTTAGTTACAACAAGTAAGTTTGTGTTTATGTTCTAGTTTACACCTGTAGACCAGAAGTAGCTAGAAGGGGTGATGAGGAGGCCACAGCAAAGTGCCGGGGCATATCAGTGCTTTAAGCGCTGCCAGAGGATGGGTCTCAAGACACAGAGCAGGCTTAATCCCAGCCTGAGTGGAAGGCAGACAAGGCCAAGAGGGCCCAGAGCCTGGGAGGTGCAAAGCTTGGGCCAGGGGGCTCTGGAGTCTGAGAGGGCGAGAAAAGGGCTGGAGCCCAGAAACCAAGCCTGGCATAGTGGGCCTCGGCTAAAGGGCCCAGCTAAAGGAAGGATTCGGAGGCTGAGAATGCTGAGGCTCCAGCAAGGGCGTGGAGGTCTGAGGAGGCCTGATATCATCTTGGGGGCTACTCGAGTGATTAAACGGTAACATCTGCAAGGCATGGATGTAACTTGAGGGGGTAGGTCAGAGGCCACAACTAGCCTCTAAGGCCACAGGTGCCCTGGTGGCACAAATGGGCCAGGAGGCCCCACCTAAGGTTTGAGGGCAGGACAGGGATCAGCGGGGTTTAGGAGGAACCCACTGACTGATAATGGACAAGGTTCTCACTCTGGGACCTTGGGGCAGCTTTCCTTTCCCCCAATAAAATAATACCAGCAAGGCATGGCAGATGAGAAAGCAAAAGAGGGAGGGTACCCAGAGAGCTAGAGCAGGGCAGGAGTCATGAAGCCATCAGGGGCATCACAGCTGCCTTTGGGGGCCAGGTCCTGCTACAAAGTGACAAACACACAATAGAAATCTCAATAAGCAAATTATTAAGGAGAAGGTGGAAATAATTCAAATAGCTTAAACATCCTGCCTGCCAAATCCAGACTATCCAAAGAATAAAAAATACTTTAAACCAATCAGTCAGAATTTACTGGATGTATGTAGACTTGTATTAATCTTTCTTAGTATGTCCTGGCTCATTATGTGACCTCACTACATCTTCTATTCCCAAATCACTTTGGCAGTAATTCAGAAGATTCATATGACACAGAGGAACAGAGTCTGTGTCAGGTTACTGTAAAAATGTTAACATTTACCAAAAAGCTACTGCTGCACTGACGCATGGGAGATACCTAATTAACTTTCCAGGCAAAGTGCAGAGAATTCTTCTTGTGTATATCACAGTATCCTAACTGTTGGTGATTGCTGGACTGTAATGGTACCTGCGACATTACTAAGGGCTGTGTTACATTTTCTGAATGGTGAATTCCAGTCTCTAATATAAATATATGGAAGAGAGGGGCTGAAGGTGCTTTCTCCTGTGGCAGTATCTCCTCCCCACTAAATATATTAAACGATATATTAATCCCTGCACTTGAATACAGAGGTTGCTCTTTTACCCTCAGGATCAAACATAAACCCAATGGGATTAACAAAAGTGACAAAGCCAGGCTGGTCCATGGAAATAGGTAAGTGCTATGTGAGGAGTAGGCCTCCAAAAAGGATGACACATTGCTGTGGAACCCCAGAAGGTAACAGTGAGGTTCTGAACAAATTTAAACTAAATGCATGAACAGATTGAAGAACTTCAAATTCAGTCAAAATCAGTATTAACACCCAGAATATATTAATAAGGAAAAACAACTTTAAAAAATAATTTGCCACAATAAGGCTGGGAATATTAGCTCAGTGTTTTGAGTCTGTAGCAAACATCACAGCAGCAAGTTGTGATGAGACTAGTTTATACGAGCACCTAGAACAACAGGAGTCAACTGTGTAATGTCAAAGATTCTTTATCAGAGTCCTTCTACAAAATGTGCGAGTCAAGATGCACCTTTAACATTAGCTATAAAATCATTCTGTTTATCATTTTAACATACCACATTTTGACAGGGATTGGACTGTGATGTTAGCTTAAATTTTTGGGGGGGTCTGCAAAAACAGGTATTTTTGAGTCTATCTGGAAGCACCTATCAAAGCTTTGTTTCATTCCATTTAACTACTGCACAATTTATAAAGTACAACTGTTTATCATCGTCTTAAAGTTTTCAGTTACAACGGGTACTATTAAAATGATGTTTCCTACACAGTTGCTCTTTCTACCTAGGATTCCTTTACATAATAGCATCCCACCCCATTTTCTTGCAAAGACTTTCAAGCTAAGTGGATTTTTCACTCATAGATTTGCATGCTACTGAATGGCTGTCTGCCTCCCAACTTTATTATGTAGCTAGTTCCTTGAAAAATGTATTGCTGCATGCTTCTTGTGAAGCACTCTGTTTTGTGGTGTATAAGGCCCAGAACACACTGAATGGATCCAGACATGATAAGAAATGCAAAACCTGCCAACACATCTCTACCACCTCCACAATCACTACACCCCACAACAGAGCCATCAGCATTCCTGGTTCTTACAGCCGCACCTCCAGAAATGTAATACATCTCATCCAATGCACCAAATGCCCCAGTGGAAAATATGTAGGAGAGGCCAAACAAGAACTGCACACCAAAATGAGCACGCGCGGGAAATCTATCAAAGACAGGAATACCCAATTACCAGTGAGGGCACATTTCTCACAAAAAGCCACTCTCTCCAATCTCTCAGTCCTGATCCTCAAAGGGAATTTACAAAACACTTCTCAGAGACGAGTCTATACACTCCACTTCATCAACCTCCTGGATACAAAAAAATTATTGGCTAAATATAGACATTGGTTTTATGATACATTATAACCTGCCTGACATCTGACTCCCCAGGTACCTCTCCACTATTTAAATGCTACATTCATCCCCCTTTCCTCTCTCCTCCCCCCACAGCCTGTCTCTCACCCACTGACTCCTCAATTTACATCTTCACTGACTGCCTGTCTTGTACGCAGACCAGCCCAGTCTCTGGCTTCTTTACTTTTCATTCCATCCTGGAAGAGCACACAACAACTGCAGAGGCTTCTGCAGTCTGACAAAGTGTTTTTAAACTCGAAAGCTTGCTAAAAATAAGTTGGTCTAATAAAATATATCAGATTCACCCAAAGAATCTTGTCTGGAAATTATTTAGACACTTACTTGTTGGTCTGTGTCTTACCCTAATAGAGTTATCTCATTGTTTCAGTTCTCTCCTGCATGACCTCTGAGTAAGCATTTTAATCAATAAATAGTCAATCTCAGCTCCTAAAAACCATCATCATTTGACAGCTGACCCTATCATTTTTAAGCTGCTGATGATGTTTCCAAAAAGCATTTCCCCCATCCATTGTGCTTCCTCTTTGTAATACAACAAAATACACTGCATTGTACGTTAGCAATACACTGATAAACAGACTAATCCAAAATCCTGGATCCAAATGCTCCAGGATTTGGCCCAAGAGCCACAACGCACCCCAACTCTCTCTCATACCAGGAAGAAACAAGATCTGGAATGATCCCCAAAACCCACAATGCTTGAAGACTGGACGCTGACTCTTAAAAGCATGGTAGAGTATTTTAAGAGACTCTAGCATCTCAACTTCTGGCATAAACACAGTGCCCAGAGTAGGATCAGTTTCTACTGGACAAGATTAAACAAAGAATTAAGCCCAAACTCCACACCAAATTCTATTCCTTCAAACTTGGAGGTAGTTTGTATCCGTGACTGTGATAAAGAGTACATAACCATGTATGCTTTGCATCAAGCTACACACATATGATTTTGAGCACATGAATAATCCCACTGAGGATGTGCAAGTGACCTTAGATCTCTTCAATGCTTTGTATAAGAGACTTGGCCTGTCCTTGAACATTGCCAGGATGAAGGTTCTCCACCAACCCTCCCCAGGCCAGTTGGACATCCCTCACAATATCTACATAGATGGGGAGACCCTGGAGTACATGGAACGCTTTCCATATCTCGGCAGCCACCTCTCTCAATGGGCTGTGGCAAGGATCGGAGGGGTGATTAACCCTCAGATACAAACAGGCCGGGGCCAAAAGGGTTATGGAACTTGTTTCTCCTCTTACTCTTCATAGTATCATAGTATCTAGGGTCAGAAGGGGCCTAGAGCAGGCCATCTAGTCTGACCCCCCACCAATGGCAGGAACGAGTGTCAGGGTCACAGGACCTCAGCCAAGTACCTATCCAATCTACTCTTAAAGACGCCCGAGGTAGGAGCAAGAACAACTTCCCTAGGAAGCCAGTTCCACGTCCTAGCCACCCTAACTGTGACGTAGTGCCTCCTAATGTCCAACCTAAACCTGCCCTCCAGTAACTTGTGACCATTGGTCCTAAAAAAGAGCTTGCCCTATTTCCTACTGATTGCCTCTCAGCAGCTTATAGGCAGCCACCAGATTCCCCCTCAGCCTCCGTTTACTGAGGCTGAATAGGTTCAGGTCCCTCAGACGCTCCTCATAAGGCCTAAAAGGGGAAAACACAATGGCTCCTTTCCAGTGCAAGAAGATTGGCTTCCTGTTAACTCACTTACCCCAAGTCACCCCACCTGGGATTTGAACTCAAATCTCCTATTTGACAGGTAGAAACACTGCCACACAGCCACCACTAGTAGCTTTGTCTTCCTGTTTAAAAAAAATTAAAGAGGTGATGTAGCAAGTAAATGCTTTACTCACACTTTCGTACCAATGGTTCCCTTTACAGCAGCTTCAAAAGCAAACTTACGGGGAACTCAAGAGCTCTAAACACATCTGACTGATATATTCTGTTGTGATGGGGACATCTGGGGGGAAAGGGATTTTGTGGACACAGGACCTCCAGTGAGGGTGATCAGGCCTCTCCGATACTGTGTGGGTCCCTTTCTTTTTTTCAGCGGGCTTTGCTTTTATACTGCCTGAATAGCCAATAGGATTAAGTCCTTTTTGGCGCACTGAATGGACTGCATGAGCTGGGGATTCTGCTCATGCAGTAATCGTGCGGTTATCAGGCCATGCCCACCTCTTCCTCCATGCCACGAGCATAACTTGCCCTCGCGTTTGGCATTTGGTCACTTCTACTTTATCACCCGAGCTACCATCGATAAAGAAGTCCAGCACCAGGTCAACTGTGCCAGTGCCACCTTCTTCAAGCTGCAATGACTTGTCTTCAAAAATAGAGACCTTTGGAAGTCGACAAAGGTTCTGGTTTACAAGACTGTCGTGCTGACCACATTCCCCTACTGCAGTGAAACCTGGACTGTCTAGCAACACCACATTAAGACCCTTGAGAGTGTTCACCAGCAGCACTTGCATTGATTCTTGGGAATCAAATGGAAGGACCTTCAGACCAGTGCAAGTGTCCTCCATGAAGCTGTGTCCACTAGCATCAAACCCTTGCTCTTGAGAAATCAACTGTGATGGATGGGCTGTTGCATCCAAATGTCTGAAAACTGTCTCCCTCAACAGATCCTCTTTTCTCAGCTCTCTGTTGGCCAATGCTCAAAGGGCAGCCAAAGGAAATGGTACAAAGCCACACTCAAGGTCACGCTCAAGTATGGAAGCATCAACACTAATGGCTGGGAGGAGCAAGCTGCTGACTATTTGGTGTGGTGCCACCTGATCTACCACGGTGCACACCAGTTTGAGGCCCAATGACTTAATGCTGAGGCGGAATGGTGGCAGTGGAGGAAGGAGAAGGAGACCAACCTGGGGCTGTGAATCCCACTCTCCCGTGCAACAACATGCCCCCATTGCCGAAGAATGTGTGTTTCCAGAATCTGGCTCCTCAGTCACCTGAGGACCCATCAAACCTGATGGATGTCTTCCTTGACTCAGAGGGACTGCTGACAATGATGAGTACCACTGAGGACAGACGTATACTTAAGTGTTTTGCTGAAGTGGGATCTGAATTCTGAACTAACTTTGCAGCTTGACTTGCCTCTAAGTACCTGTAGTGAGGTTCAGCATTGAGTATTGAATACTGTGACCCTCAAGATAAGAAAATCAAGGAAGAATGATCTTCAATTGTACATGAAAGCATTCTTCATGTGCCACTCATCTCATTTCTGATATTAAATGGACAATTTCTGAACTCTATGGCTAGGGACAGACATTCAAAAAGCCGCAGCCTGAATCAACTAAATCTTTTCAGGTTAGTCTAAGCTTCCTAGATTGAACCAATCTGCAAGGGAATAGACATTCAGGAAATGTCTCAGGAGGCTGCAGGAGCTGAAGAGCGCTAGAGCAAGCCCTTGGCTACAGGGAAGCTGTATTGGGGGTATGGCAGAAGGCCACCTCTGTTTCTCCCCATAAACTCTGCTCTGTGACAATTTGGTTAGGATGAGCCCAGCAGGGAATACACACCTCACCCTATCTCTTTAGGTAACCTGAGCTGGATACATTCCTGAGGGAGGGGGAAATCTGCTCCCTCTGCCTAAGTGACTGGCATCACCTGGGTGAGGGGCTTGCTCTCTGGGGAGCTAGGAACTGCCAGTCTGCCCAGCAACTAGTGATGCATTTCAAATTGGTTGGCTGACAGCCAACAGGTACTGGCCTCCATTGGACCAGGTAAATGAGGTCACAAGGGCTATATAAGTTAAGGACCACCCAAGAGGAGGGGGCGGCAGCCATGAGGAATGCTTAGAGAGCGAGAGAAGAGCCGAACCATCTGAAACTTGCTCTCTGTCAAAACTCATGATCAAGGAACTTCCTGCCTCCAGAGGGAATCTCCACCTGCCTCTGGATGATACTTGTGAATAAACTACCTGAGATCTAACTAGATATATAGCTTGCAGTAATTCAGATGTGTGATCAAAGGCTACTCAGTCATGGGGGTTTGCTGTATGGGATTGCTCTGATATTGCCTGACCCTGTACCCTATTCCAACCCTACCTCTTGTAACCAATAAAGTTCTACTTTGCACCTAGTGTGGGAGACTTATTGCGTGTGGGTCTAGATTATGCCTTGGAGTCCCCTTGGTTTGGCTGACTAAGGAGGACCACTACTTGTGCTTCTGACTGAGGGAAGAATCCCAAGTTCTTGAAGTGAATCAAGTACCCTTGAGGGCTACTAGGCCTGTGTTTCCCAGGGTACGAAGAGCCAGAATCAAGCCCATCCCTGGGTGGTGGCAGTTCTACCCCCAGGCTACCAGGTGTGCTCCAGAAAGAGGGTCAGCCAGATGTGAGGCACTCCCAAGGAGGCACTCGGAGCCTGGAAGGTGGTTGGGAGCAGTGAGGTGGGTAGCTCAATGCAGGAGCACCCCCTACTGGCCTGCCACACAGGGTCATGGACAGCCCTGGCAGAAGCTTGGAGTGACCTGGCCAGGGAGAGAGTCAAATTTCTTACTCCCTGTCTCAATGGCAGAGACCTGAGCTGGGGTCCGCCAGGCACTCCTCCCTCGCTGCTGCAGTGGTAGGGCTGGGGCACAGCCACATGCTGGCCAGCATGGCCTCTGAAGCAGAGGGGGCAGGGAGGAACTTATTCCCCATCTACCCCCATTACACCCTGGGGGAGTGCAGCTGGGATCTGCACGCCTCAACTGCCACCAAATAACCCTTCTCCCTGCCCCCTGCCTAAGGGGCTGTGCTAGCTAGCCTCTGGCTGAGCCCCCAACTCTGCCACTGAGCAGCGAATGAAGAGCAACCCTGACAGGGACTGCAGCCTGTGTCATGGTGTCCCGGAGTGCAAGCCTCTTCCTAGTGTGTGTGTGGGGGGGGAGGCAGGGAGCACAGCCCAGCCCAGAGAGCATGCTGGGATGTTGGGGGACTCTGGTTTAACTTACACCAGGAAGGGGTCTGGGACAGAAGTTGCATAAAGCGGTTTGAGCTCAGTCTATTAAACCTGGTTGAATATAGGATCAGACTTATCTCAAACTGGTTTCAACCATTTTGAAATTGGTTTATGTGCACTCAACTTATGTTCTGTTACAGGTTTAAGCCAGTTTCTGATCACTTAAACTGGTTTATGTGTAACTTCTGTCCCTAACCTATGGAAAGATGAAAAAAAACCTGACTTACACCAAAGATATATTCATTGAGGTCAAGGGACTTGCACTGGTATACAATAAAGAGGTTAGAGAAATATGAGGGTAATAGCCAACGCATTTCAGGAGTTTGGCTGGGACACAGGTGGTCTGAGCTAGACACTATAGACTCAGAAGCCAGGGAGTCAGGAGTCCATATGTTCCAGAAGCAAAGAGCCAGGAACCAGACTGGAACATGGCTCAGTTACTTGCTGTTTAGTAGCCTCCTAAGCACAGGAAGTTTTTGCTTTTAGGGAGGTATTTTGGGCTAGCTGAAAATAGTTAGGCTGCTGGCAGCCAAGCCCAACAGAGGTACAGTAAGTCTGTCTGCCCTGACTCCTGACACACATGAAAAAAATTAATCTAACATTGTTTCCTTCAATATTCAGGTCTCCTGGTGATTTGGTCTTAAAGAGGAACAAGACCATACTAATTTGTCCTTAGGGACTTTAATTTACAAGTGCCATTTTTCCCTTAGTAAAACCTCTTCCTATCACATAAACAGTGATTATAACTTAAACCAGAATAAATGAAAATTAAGTTTTCTTTAACCTAACCACTCACCTGCTTTTTTTTTGCATGTGTATTTAATTAAAGTTTGATGGTAATAATTTACAATAAACCAATGTTTAAGTTCTGAACCAGTTTAGTTTTGAAATATTGAAAAAAAAAATTCCAAAATACCTTTACTCTTTCAATGCTAACTTCACTACAAAACAGCATTATCTTCTGTACAGGGGTGTGAAAGGGTACTTTGAAATCCTTGCATGCATGTATTATAGAAATGCAAAGTGGTCTGTTACTTGTAGTGGTCCACCCTTTATTATCAGTATCTATGACTGTTGCTCGCTTACTTGCCTTCGGCACACTGTGACTTTTTAAATGTCATGACTTTATTTGGCTTTTATTATTTTAGTCAGAGACCAGCCTGTGATTGGTAAAAAGAAGGTTTTATTTCATTTCTTACCCCGTATACAAAAATATGCAGCTTTTTGGCTTCCTAGTAACAATGCTCATAGCTGTCCAGTGCACGTTTAAAATAGACCATAACAATAGGCATTTATTGTAACAACACAAGACAGGACTGAATCACCCTGGCATTAGAACTAGCTGGTGAAATTCAGTGATTAATTAAGCCATTACTGGATTTGGTTGTAATAAAATTTCAGATTATTTTTCTAAACATACCCCAATATTATATAAAAGCACTCTTAATTGCACTCTGTATTGTATGTTACCCCAGGGCACAGTCAATCTTGAGTTAACACATCATTTCAAAACACTGACATTAATATAGAATTTTGTATAGTCACCTACCCAATAGACATTATGGAAATCATCTAAACTAAAATCTGAAAAACAGAAGAGATGGTACCAGCTAATCTTCATCATTCCAAAGCTTGTTGAACAAGCTTTAGATAAAGCACCCCCACCACCATTTTGAAGCACTGATATACAAGATGCAGGAGGCCGCTGGATCTCAGTAATTGTCATGCTCCAGCTGACTCTATTAATTAAGTCTGGTCTGACACACTGGAACTACAGTATGTTGGAGCAGCCTCCCTGCTTGTGTACAGCCATATAGGCTAGGGACAGAAATTATGGTCACTTGTTCTGATCCGGTACAAGCGATCGGAAACTGTGGCTCAAATTTGTTAACATAACAGAAGTTTAGAGCACATAAACCACTTTCAAAATGGCCAAGACTGGTAAGATAAACTTGGATGGCAGTATCAGACTTAACTGATTTAGGTTAATCAGTTAATTGAATTTGTATCCCAAATCCTCTCCAGGTTCAAGTTAACTCACAATCTCCCAGCATGCTTTGTGGGGCAGGCTAGCCTCGGCCCATGCTGTCTGCTCCAGTCAAGCAAAGAGGCATGCCCTGGCATCCTCCAGCTTCTGGCCTGGGACACGTGGCTGCATTTCCAGAATCAAAAGTGAATTTCTGTTCACTTGCTTATCGATTCAATCTACACACCTTGGACTAACCTGTAAAGTTTGAGTCAATTCAGCCTTGGGCTTTTTGACTGTCTGTACTTAGTCATAATATGTCACTTGAACAGTAAAAACACAAATGACATAAGATACATTTTGGAAAGTTCAGACTTCTAATTTCTCCCCCAAATCTCTCATGGCCCACAACTTCCATCTGAATAGGAACCTGAAAATTAATTATGATACATGTAACTTGTTACATCCTCAGATAAAACAGCAAAGACATTTTGCATTTCTAAGGCCCTTACAGCACTTCACAGTTTACTTCTGGTGGTCTTAAATTCTACACTTGCTACTTTCCTCCCTTCCCTGATGATCCTAAAATAGAAATTGACTGGAAATAGCTTGCTCAGGGTTTTGTAACTGCTATCTCGAGCCCCAGGACATCTGCTCTAGCAGCAGTTGGCACATAGATGGTTTCATCAATCATTTTTGTGGCTCTTTTTTGGCTGTCCCTCCTCTCTTTCATGTTTCTGCTATAGTCCCTGGATGCCACTCATGTTCCTTTTTCTTTCCTGAGAATTCTTCCTTCACCGCATTTGACTAGAAAATAATCCCTAAATGTTTTCAGATAAGACACCTCAATGGCTAATAGAGTAGATTTTCAAGTCTATATTTTAAAGTATACATGAATGTTAACCCTACAGCTACAGCTACCTAATCTATATGCAGAACCCACCTGCAGGAAAATTCTGCTTTTTTATGTACCTTGTTATACTGTTTCTTTAAGAAAAATGGTCCAAAATTGAATTTAAAACTAGTAAAGGATCACAGTGGTTCTATTTAACATTTCTTTAATTAGAAATAAAATATTATTAATCTCTACCTCCTCTGTGATATATCATTGGATAACAGTCATCATAAGCTCAGCAAACTAGCTAATTTATCTGTGCATTAGCATATACAAGCATAATTTTTATTTGATTCTTCAGTCAAGGTATAGAATTGGACTCAGCTTCCACTTGCATTCTCAGCCCACACAGCCAATAAAATCGTCATCTCTTAAAAGCAAACTTTTCATCTCGCCAGTTACACATATTTTTATTTGGCAAAATAAGTCAATAGAAGCTTGTAATCAAATTACAATTACTTTACCATTTCTGTATCTTCTGAGATATTATGATGACAGCATGACAAAAATACATGCATTTATTCAGGGTGCAACACACCCTGTGCTCAAGACACATACAACACTTATATGGAACATAAGAAGGTTTTAATGGTATAGGTCATTTTTAAGTTGTTTGGCTTCCATTTGGGTTCAGTTGTTTGGTCCCCTCCTCCCGAACCCCCATGATCTCAGCTGTTCTCCGTTCTGCTAAAGAATCTTCAAAAAAAATCAATACCAAATATTCATGAATATGCATTTGGCATATTCTGGTATCTAATCCATACTCATCCTGCCAATACAAGACTTATGTACTTGCTTCCCTTATGCAAAGGAATGAAGAGACAAACTGTCACTGCATTGCAAAACTTAGCTTTTTGTCTTTTGTGGTCACTGCAAATGTGGCAAAAATACAATAGTCCCATACATGTTAACACTAACACTTGCTTGAAACAAGAATTTCAAATACTATACAGCACTATCAAAGGTAGAAGGAAAGAGCATAGACAAATAAATATATCATGTGTCATAGGCTTATTATATTTTTGCAATACAAAGAGAATGGTAATTTCATGGTGGGGTTTCAAATGAAAAGGGTGTAATGTCTCCTTTTCCCTCTAAAAATTATTGCATCTTATTGTGCTCCATGAAAAGTCTAATTATTTTTCAAACATTTCAAGGACTGCATTTTATCTACTGTATCATTTAAGGGAAAAAACAAAAAACCCTGAAACAAAACAACAACATAATCACAATGTTCCCTGATAGAAAAATACATCAAGAGACTGGAGAGACTGTAACCTTCATATCATTCAGTTGTGGCAGCCTGTAGTAGTTGTCAGATGTATTGTGCCTGCACAGGACTCAGGGATGCCACATAAACCACCTTTCTGGAGGGCATGCACTACCTCACTCTGCCAACATCAGATGGCATGGACATGTGAGTGGTAGGTGGAAGATAGCCCTGTTGACTCTCCCGCCAGTTCATGAGGCCCCCAACTTTTAGTGTTTCCTTTACTGTCCCCCAAAAGAAGCTTCTATCCTCCAGTCTGGAGCAAATGGGAAAGAGGAAGAAGAGTAATCATAGCACCATACACAGCAACACAACTGTGCTACTCTAATAGTAGAGCAATGCAATACATATGAAATATTATCTTTACCACATCTTTATCACCCCAGGGTGCTATATTCTACATGAAGAGTATCTGGTTTAGAAGACTTGGCACCTCCAGGATTTTAATCATGGAGATGTGGCAGCGAAGTTCACTTACTCGAGCTACAAACATCACATTTGTACCTGGTTAAAACATTTTATCTTGGGACAAAGTGCAGCCATTCGGGCCTCCACATCCCCTATCCTGGGACAGATCTTGAAAGGTTCGTGGGATAAGAGTATTAACATGTTTATCCCAGGACATCACGAAGTGTGTCTGAATGGTTATCTGGGGACTTAATCATTGAAAAAAAGGTAGAAAAGTGACATTGTATTCAGTCAGTCAGTAAATCCTGATTAGAAGGGCAATGTGTACACACCAGTCCTGGGACATTACTGTTATGGGACAAACAGGCACAACTTATTCAGGGACAAAATGTGACATTTTGTTCCTAGCCCTCACACATTTTTAGTAGTGAGGAGCTCCAGTGGATCTTCACTGGGAGAGATGGGCTCTCCAGAGTCATTGGATGATAGGGCCACTGCTCCCAGGCAGCTCAAAGTGTAGCAGGTGTTAGCTGGTAAAATCCAACCATGTTAGTCTGAAGTACAAGGCTGCTCCAGATTACACAGAAACTATTCAAAAGTATGCCTAGGTCCAGAGGTAGCACTGGCCCACTGACTGTAGTATATAGTGTTAAACCCTGACGATAAGCGGCGCACAATGACTAGGGAGACGACTATACAATTGCCTATGGATCTTGTTACTCATTAGCCAGAGCAAGTAAGGAGCAAACACCAGCACACAACAGCTTTATTCAGAATGGAGACAGCTTTGGACTACCTCCCCAAAAAAACCCAACAAACCGGGGAGCCGCAGTAAATAATAGTTTTTTTCCCCACACTTGTGCACTTTGGTTTATACTCATTAACATTTACTCCACCTCCGTCCCTCCTTTGTTTCATCTATTTCTCCTCCCATCTCAAGTTCCGTCTCTGTTTACTGTTTGCTTCATTAGCATGGAATTGCCTATGCATTTCATTCATTTGCATGCCTTTCTGCTAGGAGTGCATGTCCAAGACCATGAACTTACTTCTTCAGTCAATGGGTGGACTTTGACCAAAACACAGAAGCTTCTCGAGGCTTCTTCACCAATCACCATTCACCTTTCTGCGTATGTGTATCTCGGATTTTGTTGACGTGTTGTTTTGCCACATTCCAATCTGTTTTTCTATCCCAGGTTGTACCGTCTTCACATTCCTAAAGCTTCACCCCATTCACAGCACACAGATTCACTTGCTGCTTTTTCCAAAAAATGGTTAATATAGTTAAGATGGTTACTTAGCATAAGCAAATGGCTGGCTTAGAGATCATTCTGCCTTTTGGTTAGCAGCTTTTGATAGGCCACAGGTTAAAGCCTTTGTATTCAACTGCAAATCTAGTGCTCCCCAAGATCCAAATATAGTAACCCTAACATATAGTTCACTGCACAACCATTTCACAGTCTGCTCAGTGACTGCACTAAAGCCAATGTGAAGAAACAAATCTGTTTGCTGATAATTATGTTAATCTGCTGTTAATGGAGGCCAGTTCTCTAACACCATGTGCTCCTGAGAGAGGGAGAAATAGGCCTTAGAGAGAGAGAGAGAGAGAGAGAGTGTCTTTTATTAGACCAACTAAATAGTTGTAAAAATTGTTCTTTGCAGGCTTTTGGGCACAAACACCTTGCTTGCAACAAACAATTTTTTCAACTATTTAGTCAGTCTAATAAAACACCACCCAAACAACCTTGTCTGCCTTTGTCCTTAGATGAACACAGCTACAACCAACAATGTGTGTGTGTACATATACATACATATACATACATATACACACATATGGCTGGAACACAGCTAAATAATATCATATGTTCTATCCAGAACATCAATCCAGTGTATGTGTACAAAATTATGTGCTAGCGTAAGATAAGAGACAAAACAAAACTATTATACTACAGCAGAAATCCGAAGTTTGTGACTCAACCCTATTTCCAGATAGAAAACCATAACTGAGTTGGAGGAAGGGAAACCAGTAATTATTGATGATGGGTTATTTTCAGGTATTGCTGAATGTTTTTTTCTTGTTTTCTCCAATATTGCATATAAATTAACTACTGAATTATTTTTTTTCAGTCAATTGCAGCATAAAAAAAGACTTGATAAACTTGAATTAACTTCACTGAAAAATGGACATCTGGTTAGTCAAGATGCTGACTTATTAGTTTATGAAGTCTAAAAGTTCCTAACTCATTCAACTACTTATGAAAATCAAGCTGGGTTTTACCTTAAATGCTATATTATCAGTTCCATTGTGGCCAGTTACAAACAGTCCAAAAAATTATTCTAAGAACTGAAGTTCTCAAGAAAAGTAAAGAAAAACCTGACTGCTGAAGTTGGAATTTAAAAGGGTCAAGAAATGTGTAATTCTGCACTCACCCCAACCCCTGTCCTTGGAAATTTTTGAGGATAGCTAAAGGCCTATGATGGCCTGCTTAAGCACATAAGCCCAAAGCCTAGCCACTTACACACACTGTTAGTATTCTTTAGCAGCAACCAGACTTGTATATGAAGTGCATTCATTCATGTAGCAGCATTAGTCACATTGATGGTAACCTCCTGTAGTTCATGCACTGCTACATAGTCATGCTAAATTTCCTGAAAGTCTCAGAGACAAGCAGAGACACCAATAACCTGGAATGTAAGTGAACTTCTGAACTCTGCTAAGATGAATATAAAATGTGTGGATTGGAAAGAGACTTAAGAAAGTTAAGTGTTAGCATGTCAGAGCCAGGTCAGGTGAGAAAAAAAAATAAGAGATCCTCTCTTAGAGGGGGATGAATCTTGTTCAACTGCCATCTTTCAAGGATCACTGAAGAACTGGTTCAAGCTAGATCCCCAGGGTGCAAAAGTTTAAGAAGTGAACAATTTTGGAAAAAGGCAAAGCCTCCTCTATATAATATAATAAACAGAAATAGCTCACAGGGGAAGATAGAAGTGCGGAGAAGGAAGATGATAAGTATCTTGTGGAGCTGTCACAAGTATAACTGATGGAGTTGTCTGTTTTGAGAAGAATTACTGTGCATGTTGCCACTCAAAAGAACTGGAATAAATTCTAGGGTCATCACTAGTACCATACGTAATGGTGGTGATCCACATATTATTACATAAGGCAAGTTTTATTAGGTGCCTACAAGCATGAGGCTTTTCAGACTCTAGTCTGATGAGTTCCCACAGCTCACAACTTCAGACAAGGAGGAATTTCTTCCTGATGGCTGCCAGAAACTGTGCATGCAAGCCCATAATTAATCATAATAAACCACACAAGGGCAAGCACTGTATTTTGCATGTAGGCAGTTATTATAGGCCGGGGGTGGCAACATTTTTGGTCAGAGTGCCAAAAATACCTGCACACTCCACTTGTAAGATGTTGCCATGCCAGAGGTGGACAGTGATGGAGCTGCTAGGGGCCTGAGCCTTGTTGTGGCAACGCAGCCCCAGCCCTTTCCCTGCCATTCACCTTTAGGCAAGCATGCCAAGTAAAATGCCTTTGTGTGCCATGCTTTGGCACCCATGATGGGAGTTGCCTGCTATGGGCCACTAATGCATACTCATGAATGGGACACTGTGTGGAAAGACAGCTGCTTTCTGGGAAAGTCCCACAGGATTTTAATAAAATGTGAAACCAAATACTTTTTTTCAGAGCTGTAATGTGACCAAGCCCCCAGGGTGGCTGTCATACATAGAGGAACTTCTGTTTGCTACCATGCTGCGCCACATGGTTGTGATCACATGGCTGGGGCTGCATCCATTTTTTTCACTCTATTTCCCCTCTACTTCCAATTAAGCAACCAGGTCACCCCACCCTGGTTACGCCACTGTTTTTATCATTGGGTTGGTTTTAAAGGAGCATCATATCCCCAAATCTAGGTTGCTAGCAGATAGTTTAAAACCAAGGAATGATTTCCAGAGCACTGGTCATAGAACTGCCAAAATCTCATTCCTACTGGATCTGAGTGGACTTTTTAAAGGGAGTAGTCCCATCAATATGTTCTTGAGTCAGATGTGATCATATCAATCCTCTCACACTAGATTTAAGGAATCTAGTAAAAATGCATGGATGAATGAATTGGCCAAGCCCTGTCTCTTTCCAAAAAATGTACATAGCTACTATGTGTCTGTGTTTTCTCCTCTTTAGCCTTCTCTAATTTCAGAGTGAGTTCATTCGACCCAGGGACAAACACATCTTGTTTGAGGGAAAAGTATGGGCAAACGTGACTAGACAGCATGATATTCACTCCCTCTCTTCT
This sequence comes from Caiman crocodilus, assembly GCA_030014935.1. Taxonomy (NCBI): domain Eukaryota; kingdom Metazoa; phylum Chordata; order Crocodylia; family Alligatoridae; genus Caiman; species Caiman crocodilus. The sequence goes on along the minus strand of JAGPOW010002514.1, from coordinate 44,617,514 downwards.
TTAACCTTTCAGAGACTGAAGAATAGGGCAACATGTGACAGAATATAATCTGTCACATGCACAGAAAGGTTCAGACTTTAGATGCCATGGACTTTAGATGGCAGACTGTGCACACCAAAAAAGGAAAAGTTGCAAGATTTGGTCTAATATGAAGGTCACTGTGGTTGTAACTGCCATAGTGAGATATCTTACCTACTATCTCTGCCATCATGTCTTCTGATACCATCCCCTCATCCCTTATCTCCAATTCTCAAGCGTGATTTACCTTCAAGACAACAGCTCTATGAACTCCCCTCTCCTACCCAGAACATCAATACAATATGAGCTGTAAACCAAGCCATACGTAATGTTCATAAAATGATTACAGAAATTCTCCCATTATTCATAACTACCCAGCACTACAGTCTAACTTCTGATGAACACACCATCACAGGGTTCAGAAATACCAATACTGGATTTGTGACTTGCAAGTCAAATCAGAACCTGGTTCTATGGATCAAAAGACCAGTCAAGAAAATCTCAGGAAGCACAACAGACTGAACCCATCAACCAGACTTCCCATTTACAGCACCATATTTTAGCCCCTGACACACATTACATATATTAGACAATTAAGCAGTTAATTGCACAATACATTTAGACCAGCCATACAGGAGGAAAACAAATGGGAGTAGGGGTCATTGCTCAACTCAGGAGAGTTGGTTACTGCCACCCAGGAGAAAGCTGAACTCCCGAATGACTATTTCACCTCAGTCTTTTACCAGACCAAGGGGAAAACAATGCCAGGTAGAGTACGGTACAGGATGAGTACAGTAGGAATAATCATCTTCCTAGTATTGCTGTAGAATTGGTGCATGACCATGTTGGCTACAAAGGACCAACTCATGGGATCATAATAAATTATTGTTTATTGGATGGGATGTGAAGTTACAAATAAAATCATAAATGCAAACTTTGAGTTATGGGTGGTATTGGTCATCTGAGCACATATACACACACATGCACACACTCATTCAAACCCATGTAATATAGTGTATAGTAGCTGCTGTAGTGATTGTGAGAGCACTAGTATCAGTATACATACCTGTCCGAGGTCCTGGAGCCTGCCTTTGAAGATCAGCTTCCTTCATGGCAATGTCTTCTCCAGAAGGGGGTCAACCTGCTTGTCCCTCTGTCTTGGTAGGTCAGGTGCTGGATGAGAGGGCACCACTGAGGGTCATGCTTCGCTGCCTTTTATCCCTTTCTCGAAGACTTGTGTGATTCCCGCAACATCATCTTGGCTACCCAATCTGGAGGGTGCTGTCCCACGTGGGTCTTGAATAGTACCTGACAGCTGCTAGTCACAGGGGTGCCTGCTGGTATCTGAAGTTCTGAGAGTCCACCCTTGACTTATTGACTTAATGGCTCTATTGTCATGGGTTACAGAAGGGAAATGTACAAAGAGGGCTTTCTGCTACAAGTACCGCAGCCAGGGTAGCTGGGGAGGGCCACAAGGCATAGGCCCTCTGTTCTACCCCATTCTCCTCTCTCCAGATAGAAAAAACAGTTGTCAGCTCTGTACTTCCCCCCACCACCCTCATATCCCCCACTGACAGCCCCAGAGCTGGGGTAGGAGGGAAGGGCTGGGGAGAAGGGCAGTTTGGCTCCACCCCCCAACCCAACAGGCAAATATTTGGGGGGGTGCTTTAACCAATTGGGTTTTTACACAAAGTACCATGAGTTAGAGTACGGCCCCTTAACATGTACAGGCAACTTGGATATCTATTTTTCTCTTGGAAGTTCTCTCAGATCTCTACAGCCTTTTCTGCTTACTGCTTAACTCCTCAATCATTCCAGTGAAGTCAGCGGAGATATTCTGGCCTTACATCAGTTAACTTGAACACAACTTGGCCCATCATATTTATCCATAGATTTTAAGGTCAGAAAGGACCACTAGATTATTCAATCCAACTTCCTGCGTAGCCCAGGCCAGATAATTTCATTATGATTCCTATATCAAGCCCAATAACTTGTGGTTTGGCAGAGTGTCCATTTCAGAAAAGCACAAGACTTGATTTGTAGAGATGGAGAACCCCCAGCTGATGTCATCTTCCTGGACTTTAGGAAGGCCTTCGACACAGTTTCGCATCCAATCCTCATTGGGAAACTAACAGACTGCAGAGTGGACGCCTACACAGTCAGGTGGGTGGCCAACTGGCTTAGGGACTGCACCCAGAGAATGGTGGTGGATAGTTCTTTCTTGGCCTGGAAGGAGGCAGGCAGTGGGGTCCCGCAGGGTTCGGTCCTTGAACCAGTATTATTCAATATCTTCATCAGCGATTTGGACAAGGGAGTGAAGAGCACCCTCTCCAAGTTTGCTGATGATACCAAGCTATGGGGCAAAGTTAGTACACTGGAGGGCAGGGAGCAGATTCAGGCTGACGTGGACAGGTTGGATCAATGGGCAGAGAGAAATAGGATGCAATTTAATAGAGATAAATGTAAGGTACTCCACCTGGGAAGAAGGAACCCCCAGGACAACTGTAAGTTAGGGAGCATCCTTCTCAGCAGCTCGGAGGCAGAGAGGGATCTTGGGGTCATAATTGACTCCAAGATGAACATAAGCCGGCAGTGTAATGAGACCATCAACAAGGCCAATTGCACCTTCTTGTGCAAGCAGGTGCATGACTAAGAGAACAAAAGAGGTGATGCTCCCCCTCTATGTGGCACTGGTCAGGCTGCAGTTGGAGCACTGTGTCCAGTTTTGGGTGCCGCACTTCAAGAAGGAAGCAGGGAATCTGGAGAGGGTCCAGAGGAGGGCCACTCGCATGATTAGTGGCCTTCATGATAGACGCCGCAGGGGGAGATTGAGAGAGCTGAATCTCTTCAGTCTTCACAAGAGACGGCTGAGGGGAGATCTTGTGGCCGCCTATAAATTTATTGGAGGAGGTCAACAGGGAATAGGGGAAGCGCTGTTTACTAAGGCGCCCCAGGGAGTGACTACGAATAAATGGGTGTAAACTAGTTGAGAGTGGATTTAGGTTAGATATTAGGAAGAAATTTTTCACAGTAAGGGTGGCCAGGACCTAGAATGGGCTTCCGAGAGAGGTGGTGCTTTCACCTAGCTGGGGTCATCTGACCTCAGTCCTCTTTCCTGCCAGGGGCAGGGGGTCCGACACGATGATCCATTGTGGTACCTTCTGACTCTACAGTCTATGAATCTATGAAACTTCTTATGATCATTTTTCCCAGGGCTTAGAAACCTGTATTTTGCCCAATTCCTACTGATGCTCTTGACAACTGAGGTTTATTTTGATCAATTTATAATATGTAGATTATTTAAAACCTTCCAGGGAAACCATTTTGTCTTGAATTGGCTTGTTATTGCCATTGTTCTGAGTTTTGATCCTCATCCCTGGTATGTTGTTCTTTTATTTTAGAAAAGCGGGGAGTGAATGGAAACAAATGGAACTCCCAGTATTCACAGAAAATAATTATACAAAATATTATAACACTAGGTGCAGCTTGCTTCAAAGACCAAGAGAGACAGCCCCTGCCTTGAGAGCTTTCAGTCTAAATATTAGATGTGACATGAGGAGTAAAGGTAAAAGATCACCAGAAACAGCAAGAGGAAAAATGGGGACTATAACAATTAGATTCCTCTTAAATAGAAGAAGCCTACCAAATCAGAGAACCCATTGTATAACCTGTGTCATTTTAGAAATCACCAGTATGGTTTCTGGGCAATTAGTCTTGTAAATCTCACTTGGACTAATACATTATTTACCTATGGCCCTTTTAGGAAGCATTAAAGAGTCACAAAGCCAGGATCAATACTGCCAGCATGAGGCTCTGTGGTACTTCACACTGTACCTCTGAAGAAGAAGTGGACAAGTATGGTATGTGGCCAATGATGGCTGGTCAGCTTCTGAGCTTCAGCTTTTCTCAGTTTCAAGAACAGCTCTTTATAAACACTGCAATCACATAAGTAATCTTATGGCTGCTGTAAATTAGAACAGGAAATATGCAGGACCGAGTGGACTCTGCTGAGTATAACTCAACAGAATAAAGAATCAGGCTACATAAATCCACTGTGTTCAAAATCTAATCTATGGTAATGACAAACAGTGTCTTGATCTAATTTGTGGTGATCAGAATTGTGCACAGTATAAAGTTGAACCAGCCTCTTGCAAGGAACAATTAAAAAGAAAGCTTATATAAAAGACTAGGCTAGGTCCTAACAGGTTTTTACTCAGTCACTCTCCACCTCGCCTCCAGCCCTCCGCCTAGAATTAAAAAAAACAGAACCAATTCAAAAATGTGTGCCAGTAGTAGAGTCCCAGAAATCTAGCAGTCTTCTTCACAGTTTCTCACAGCTGTTCACCCAACTCTCAAGTCCTCCTACAGCACCTGTTTTGTAAGCAATTCCTTTTGTAAATCTTTTGGCCCACAGTTTACTTTACATATGCATTCTGCTTTTTAAAATGATTTTGTGCTTCATTTATTTAAAAACCTTCCATTTGCTGATGCCACTCAGTATGAGTGGTTTAGCAGAAGTGTCTATATTGTCCTGGAATTTTGTACCCTCGAAGTCCCAATTCTTCATATCAGGAAAAGGTAGCAGGAAAGGAAGATAAATCCTTTGCCCTCTTCTAAAAGCTACTGGAACTAACCCTCCCATCTGATCTTAAAGAAATCTTACACTTAATTTAGATGTTACACTAAATTCACCATAACTGAGATTAGAATTTGGATGGTAGACTATAAAACATATTTATGTTTGTGGCTTAAGGTTTTACATGGAGGACATAACATAGGGCTGCCTTCAATATCTATAGAAACTCGAGTTACCAGTAAACAGATACTTGTATTCAAGCTCCTGACCTTACTATCCATGGCATTTTGCATGCAGTCAGGTATCAAGATAACATGTATAGGAAAAGCAGATAGGTAACAAATACATAGAATTAAATCCAAAGCTTTTCATATAGGGCATTTAGGATAAAAGGAATTGCCTAGAGCTCCAAGCTGCTTTGATGGGTAACTGCAGTTTTACAGTTAAGGAAAAACTGTGATGCAATCTCAAATTCAGCATCTCTTGTACTATAGTGCTACATTAATATTTCAGCCTCTCGCTCCATTTGGAAATGGAAGTGATGACCTTCTATTTGTGGTTAACACTCAGAGAAGGTACTCAGTACCCCCCAGACAAAGACTAAATTCAGGGCATTCTTAATCACTCTAAGATGTGGGTTTAGAGCTTCCTGTTTCTTTTGACAGTGACAAATGAAAGAGGTCTGCACATTTCAATAGAACATAATACAAAAAACAGAGTGAAGAGCATTTAGCATGAGCAAGGAAAAGGAGTACAGAGCTCTGGTTATCTATTGCCATTCTACACTAGAAAAACATGGCATCTTAAATGCTTGCAATAGAAAAAAAAATCACCCCAAAAAATCTTGCCTTTTATGAGTAGGAAAAACACAGTTTAAATTTTGCAGATAAAGGTATCGTTTCCTCCCTTTCCTACTTTCCATTTTGTCCCTACTTCCTGACCATAAAAGTTACTATACATATTGGATCAAATCCTAGAATTTCCTGAATTGCCATAGTGACCCTTACCAGCAATATAGATCAGAGCAGCACAGGCTGCTCTGACTTACGCAGGAGACTGAAAAGGTCTATGGCTAAACGAGGTTCAGGCGAATATTTAGTTGATCTTAGTGCCACCTTATGTGCTCCATCCCACTGAGGTCTGCTGCCAAATGAAGACAGACCAAACCCAAGAGCTGAAGTTATTTTGATCATTCATGTTACTGGCCTGATGCTTTTTCCATCACAGAAAAGTGTTAAATGATTCATAATTTGGAACTTTGGGCATTAAACACATGTTCCAGGGGTGGGGTGGGAGCACTTTAGAGTGTCTTGTATCAGCGGCTCCATGCTTAAAAATGGCAGCGTGGGCATTTTATCTAAAATGAGCTTTAGACAAAGTTCTCGCACCACCATTTTGAAGTGCAGGGACACTGGTACACAAGACACTGGAGGCTGCTGGAGCACAGTAATTACAGTGCCTTGGAGCAGCCTCCCAGCTCGTGTATAGGCACTTTGTTGCTAAGTTATTCCTTTCTTGAGATTTCCTCCTCCACAGATTCAGATTTGGAATAATTTAAAATATACCAGCTAATCTGAGGGTCATTCATTTTCTACTACAGTATTGTCTCCTTACTGCAATTTAGGCAGCTATTTTTATTAGCACCTTTATTTGATTAATAGGCGCTCTCAGATGTGGAATATTTCTTTGAAAATAAAAAGTAACATGCATTCAACCTCAACACTCTTCTTCTTCAGTTCTGGACCTCCACAGCTTTTTCTCCTACCTTGGCAATGTAAGGTGCTATTCACAGTTACTTAGCTATAGCAAATATACATCCCACCATTTGTCTTCAGAGTGCATGACATTGGATAACATCCTGAATTACATCATGCCTGTTTCAAGGTCTAATCTACAGAGTTTCTGTCAAGATATAGTGATTTAAATTCCCCACTTTAATCATGAATTACCACCAGCAAGCAGCAAGAATGTTTTAGGGTGATATCTTTTATTGGACCAGCTGTGTAGAGTTTGGACAGAATTAGAAAAGCTTTCAAATGCAAGACATTCTTTCTTTAGGTCTGATCACAATGCCTATGTGGTGCCTAGTTTGTTGTGATCTGACATAGTTGGTTCAACAAAAGATATCACACTAAGAAATCCTTGCCTCTCACAAAATTCCTGGATCATTGATGGCTACAACAACACTAACTCTACCATAACTTGGAAGCTATCAAAATGCGCCATTTATAATGGAAAATCAACAAGCTAAAGAAAAAAGAAGCCAGACTATATAGCAACGTCTTAGGCCTGTGCAAGAAATATAACACCATCCCAAGGGGACTTGCCATCAGCAATTCTCTCGCTAACACACACAACTCCATACACACCACACAACTATGACAGAGAAATTTGGAAAAACCAAGAAACCATCTTCAGATAATCTACTCCAAAAGGATTCAACTTAAAACAGGAGATACTGACTTAATCTATTATACTAAAAGACATTAACATAGAGACGTATATCTGACAACTAAGCAGCAGACCCAACATACTACCAAAAGTACTGGATGACAGCCATGCAACGTAAGAAGATAAAGTGGAATCAGCTATCACAACAGGAGACAGTGCATCAGGAAAGCAGAAGGAAATTAAGCCTGCAGTGCTCAGAATACCAGCATTAACAACATATCACCACATCAACTATCTCACTCTGAAATATCTGTACTCTCCAAAGGCCTGAACTTCTGCCCATAGAAAAAACCTGACAAGACACTAATATAGGGAGAATTAAAAGAATTCTTCCAGAGATTTCCCCTGAAAGAATACTCCTCTAAAAGTGGAGAAACCAGTTAGGCCCTGTTAATTGAGTGGCATTAATACAAATAAAAATGAAGAAAATGTTCTTTGCACTTTTACTCGTTGTCATAACCAAATCAGTTGAGTGTCCATGTCACAATAGACCACATGGAGCCATTACCCCAAATTTGTTCACGTTCCACCTCATTAGTTATTCCTTCCTAGCAGTCCGTTATTGGCCACTCCAGACATATAAAGGTCCATGCAGCTTCCGTCCATGTCAGACACCTCCGAGCATGCAGCAGAGTAACTACAGAGAACTCTGTAGCACGACTGAGAAAACTTGGCGGACTGATCACCCACCAATATCTCCCCGTCACCGGGTCCTCTTGACGTACCCCCATTATCCTGTAGGTTCCTTTTCATTCATAAACTCGTTAACTCGTAACTCATTTTGTTATCCATGACAACACAAGCAAGCTACCTCGAGGCCTGCACTGCCATTCCATGCGGAGTAAGTAACACAATCTTTTAAAACCAATAAGCTGTCTCGCCTCTCCATCACCAGCCTGCCTGACGTCCGATTAAACTAGCAATCCTCTGGTCGGCTTTGGCCACCCGAGACACGAGTGTCAAAAGCCAGTTTATCTCTGTTTCCAGGTGCTTGCCACATTATAGCAGGAGCTTGACTTTCTTTAAAATTCCAGCTAGAAAAATGTATTGATTTGAATAGCTATGTATTTAGTTTACATGTTTTATAGATTGAGTTCAAGTCTTATGAGAAATTTAATTGACTTAATTGAGTCATCCTTTCAAAATGTTACATCTAATTTCTAAATAAAAAATCAATTATTTTAATAGTTTTTATCCACCTGGGTATAGTATGTTCATAGATATCTCAGAAGAAAGAGGCTTTGAAGATGTTTATTCCCATAAATTTATTGAAATAGGCTGCATTTAGATAAAAGCCCTATTATAACAGGGCAACTGTTTAAAAGGTAAAACCAATTTAACTAACTGTTTCAATTTAGAAATAAATAAATCCGTTTTAAAATGTGTTTTAATTTAATCAGAACTAAGCCACATGAGTGGACAAAGGCATACAAATTCATTCAAACACAACTGTGTAAGTTTAGAGTTTTGAGGACATGGCTTATTTTTCATGTCAGGTGTTTCAGAGTTCCAGGATGGAGATCTTATCTTTGTTTCCAAATTTGAGTTCATTAAGATCTTCGAGTTTTCCTTCCACAGCTGAAGTGGAAATTTCCATATACTAAATGTTATTATCCATTTTATCTTGAATAAAACACTATAATCAGCCTTGTCCTTACTGAAAACTGAGACAAAGTATTTACTTAAGTTTTGGGGCATACCTGGATATACAGTTAAGAGACAAAACCTTTTTAGGACTTTATCTGCAGCCAGACCAGAGGAAAAACTTTAACTGAAATCTTAAAGGACTTAAAAATCGCTTTGCACAAAACAAAGTTTAGGTTAATATCATAATTGGCCCTTTGGGAGGAGAAACCCTTGACAAAAATAATTACATTAAAAATCTTATCAAAATAAAATTTCTAATGATCGAGAGTTGCATTTAGGACCCAAATCAAAATGGCTCAAAGGCTATAATTGCTCTTATATAACCCAGTACCCAGCAAGCCTGATTGCCACAAATCACCAGTCTTGGCACAAGGGGAAAAAGTATATCAGGAGATATTTAAGAACTGTTGTTATGAAGTTACCTAATAAGTCATCTTGTGAAGAATTTGCCTCGGAGGGAACAGAATAAAAAATTCTAGGTGATGTGCCTAAAACAAGCAACTACAAAGACAGGTTCTTCAGTTATTGTAACACTGTGTTCACTTTCTATAGTTTCTTAAGTAACTTCATAACACAGTTACTAATGATTGTTTGCAGTGTTACAATCATTAGTGACTCCATTTTAGGAAGAGGAGACAAGAGAATTCAGCATAGGACACACGGAGAATACAATGAAGCAAAGCCAACAAACAAAACTGTAACTGAGAGTTTGGACATACAAATGAATAGGTGGCTACCCAATCTAAGGAGATGGCCAGTCAATTTTGCAGGGAGATTGTGGGGCTGGCAGCCATTTTAATAGGCAGATCGCAGTGCCCCCTCCCACTCCCGCCCACATACCTCTGATTGGCCAAGGGACCCTGGTGGTCCTGCCCCTCACCACTGACTGGTTGCAAGTGCTGTCCATTAGGCCTGTGCAAAGCGGAAAGCATTCACTTCAGATTTGCTTTTGGCCAATTCCGAAGACAGTGATTCGATATGGAGATTCAAATCACCGTCCCAATTCAATTCAGCCAAATTGCGTCTGAGATACAATGGGAGATTTGGTCATAGACTAAACAGGCAGCAGACTCAGGAAGGGGGGTGGGATGTGGGCACAGCAGTGCTGAGAGTGAGGGCTAGGCCCTGATGCCACTTGCTCCCTTCCACTTGGAGTGAGCCATGCCTACATCATTCCCCCCGATTCTGCCCCAGCTGAGTAAGCAGAAGCAGGGCACAGCCCCCACTCCCAGCACTGCCATGCCTGCATCCCGCACACCCCCAGCCCAGCTGGGCAAGCAGCAGCAGGGCATAGCCCATCGCTTGCCCAGTTGGGGCAGGGGGGGGCGCAGGATGCGGGTGCTGCCGCTGCTTGCCCAGCTGGGGTGGGGGGTGAGCAGGTTGAAAGTTTGGGTTGTTTTCAGAATGCAGAGGCACATTCCAGTAGGAAGAGTCCATACAGACAGAATAGCTTGTAGTATGTGCATGTGCACACACAAGTAAATCTTTTGGTTGGAAGTCAGCTGGATGGCTCTGAAGGATACTGAACTGAAAATGCTAAACAGAAACCTGCAGTACAGTCCCCGTGTCTCAACAAAATGTAACTGATGTGATAGAAATTGTGAAAGGTAGACATTTTTCAGTTGCCACAAGCCTAGGTAACAACCAGGAAGAACTAGAGATTTTCATTTTGAAGCAAAATTTGATATAAGTAGTATTACCAAAACCTGGTGAGATGATTTGCATAAGTGGAACATTAATACCAATGCATATTATCTGTTTAGGAAGGAGAGAGTGGGTACAGGTATGAGATGCTTTACATTAGAGTCACCATTATCTGCTTTAAAATTAGTAATACAGATTGCTATGGTCTTGCAGGCATATGGTCCAATGTATCAACTAACCACGGCCAGAAGGGAGCAAGGATGGAAGTGTGCTACAGATCTCCAAATCAAATCAAATTAGAACACATGGTTAGTGAAGCAATTGTGTGTTAAATTTAAAAGGACTGTGCTTTTAGGGACTTCAGTTTGGAAGATGCATTCTGGTGGTCTCAGCAAAAGAACGTTAGAATTCCTAAAAGTTACAGGTGATAGTTTTCTAAGATATAAAGACACTTTATTAACTGAAAGTAGTTCTATTTTGGACACAGCTGTGAGGGAGGAAGATGAATTCATCAGTGGCTTAGAAGAGGATTGTTCTGTAGGGACCAGTAATCAATAACTTAATTATATTCAGATGAGCCAAAAAGGTAGCCTGAATGATTTATAATAAGTACTTGGCACTTTGAAAAGGGCCCAGATCCCAAAGCTAATGATGATTCAAAGAAAAATTTAGGCAGAAGAATGCCTGTAACACTTGGCAGTTCTAAAAGCCTGATGTGATCAAAAAGTCACAATTAAAACATTTATCAAGATGTAGAACAATTTGTTGTTCTACAGACAACAAAATCCCCAAAAGCCTTTAACATAAATTAGAAATTGGGGAAAGAAAAAAGTAATAAGGGAAGCTAAAGATATCAGAACAAAAATCCATAGCTGACAGTGGCACAGGCACTTACTAAAGGGAGATGATACAATTATTTATAAATGCAAGAAAGGAAATGTGCATTAAATATCTGTTCAATGCTTGCAAACAGTAGGATGATATACTTCCATCACACCAAGAAGTAATTTGAAGTTCAGTAATAATGGAGAAGGAACAGACATCATCTATCTGGGATAAGCACTTTTAGGTCACCTAGACATGCAGATGTCTATACACACAGTCTCAGGAGTTGGCCAAGGAGATATCTGTCCCACTGATACTCATTTTAATAAGTCTTGGAATAGTAACAAATTTTGGAAACAGGATAACTGGTACTGTGCTAATTTCAAAAACAGCAAGCAGGGTGACTGAGGTAATTATAAGCCAGATAGCTCAGTCATCTCCAGCAAAAATAATGAAAAAAACCAACACAGTCTTAGTGGCTCAGCCAGCAGTCAGTGCATCCTCTTGTGTCTGTGCCTAGAGCAGAAATACTATTGTATTTCTGTTGCTGCTTCTTACAATCTTCAGACTACATCCAGACATTCCTATAGCAAACTTCTAAATTTTTAGACACTTGAGAGCAGAGCATCGTTCCCTCCAGCCCTTTCCCCACTCAAAATAAGGGGATGTGCTAACCCCTAGGCTATTTAGTAATGCTCTTTGTTTGTTCTTTCTTTGGCATATGAGTCTTGCATTCTTTTTTGGCCAGTGACCCAGCTTCAGTAGGAGGCTTGGAGAGTTTTCCCTGGCATCCTAGCCTATAGTGACGTGATTGAGTAACTCTCCTGGGAGGTTAGAGGTGGGTTTGAATCCAGGTCCTCTACTTCCTAGGCATGTGCTCTAACCACTAATAAACTGTATAAAACAGTGGTGCCCAAACTTCCAGCCCCATGGGTCAGGTGAGTGGTATCGAGTCAGTCCACGGACAGGGTTGGTCCACAGGCTAGATCCGGCATAGAGTTAGTACATCAGATTCAGCTGCAGAGCAACCCCACATGCCAGCCCACAAACTAACACAATCCAGCACACAAGACTATATCATCCATCCCACAGAGCTGCTTGTGGGTCCAGAAATTTGATCGGTAAGGAGCAGCAGCAGCAGCATTAATTGTAGCACTTAATGTTGCCATCCTTCCCTTCTGCCAGATTTTCAGACCTGTGGTTTGCTCCATAGGATGCAAATGGGAAGCCTATGGGTTGGAGGTTGAGTACCATTCCTGTGAAAGGTAAGTGACAGCTCCACCACCACCTTTCTCCTCCCTCCGCTGTGTCTTCAGATGAAAGTGGTGGACATGGCTGCTGTTTTTGGTGTGAACTGAATGCTGTTTGAGTTAGTGTACTAGACACAGTCAGTGCACATCCACTGTATCAGGCCCTTCAGGGAACATTGGCACGACCTGGCCTATCTTCTGGATCTCAGTGAAGCTTGTGCAAGAACCAGATGCCCAGCTGTTCAGACTGAGGGCATTCTGAACAGAACATCTGGCACCAAAATAACACTCATGCCTAAAAGGGGATGGGAGGAATATCAACAGCAGAACCTACCACTTTGGGGCCTAGTGCAAAGGTTCAGATAGAGGCCTCTTCTCTCTGCTGGACAACCACTGCAAAACAGAACTAGAAAGCAACCAGGGCCAGCTCGGAGCCCAGAAATTTTAGGTACCATTAGGTAAGGCAGCAGGGATTTTTTCCTCCCTTCTCCTTGGTCATAGTTTTAGACTTATTTTGGTAGATTTTAGGTGGCTATTTTCTTCATTGAAATGTATCCTCTCTTTTCCCAGGATAATAGAAAATAAAACCCAGTGGGCTTTATACCCATTTTCCCAGTATGGGAGTCAAAAGTACTTACCCCATCTGTTTCAGGTTTAGAAAGAGGGTAAGGGAACCTCTGCCTGCTGGCTTCTGGAGTGCAGGCCCAGGATCACATGTTAGGCCACTACAGTCTGTTCTGTATGATTTTTCAGTTTTCCCCAGCTTGTCCCAATCTTCTCACAACATGACTATTACTCACTGTAGTCACCTACTGTCTCTCATGCAGCACCCTCCCCCTCTTCAAAGGCAGGTCTTCAAAGCAGTTTCCAGATCTTTCACTACCCTCTTCTGTGTGGGATCCCAAGCCAGCTGTCAGAATTGGCCAATTAGTTGCAGCTGAGGAAGTAGTGGGTCCATTAACCCTTGGCTTGAGGTCCATATACTCCATCACAGGTATTTCAGGCACAGGGCAATGTGTTAAAAACTGCCTGGTAGACAGGTCTAAACAATCAAGAAATAATCAAATTGGGGCATTTCTATTAAGCCTGAGTTACAATGTTATCCCTGGGGGGTCTGACAGTAGTGGGACAGAAATGGGGATATTTTTCTAAGTTTGTTTACAATACCAGACTCCCTTATGACACCTGATCATTACAAAAGCTCTGTCAATTATGGGTGCAGGAGACCCAGTGCACACCAGATTACTTATAACCACAACAATCATCTCTGATGTAGGAAGAAAAGGTCTATATTCTCTATAGCAAAGAGATAGTGGCAGCTGATACCATCAGCAGAAGCAGGTAGATAAATAGGCATTAGGTGTGTGGGAGACTAATAGATAACAGACATGCACTGAGAATCCTTAGAATGATAATCCATGAATTGAGTCAATTCAGAAATGTTCACTTGACTCAGTTGCAAAGGTGAATATACACTGTTCAATGTACCCAATCTGCATATCAATAGCAACTCTGTTGTAGCCATGTATTCCCATCAGTTTGCAAATGCTGCTTTCGTTAAGGCACAAAGAGAGAGAAAGATGTTTGATGTAAACAACTTCATGAGTAAACAGCAATTGGATCAAAAGAGAGTGACAAACCATGCACAGGCCTAGGAGTTGGGTAATGAAAACATTCACTGGTCCTCCCCTAAGCTTCTTTTTAGGAAGGTAGAAGTGCTATCAGAAAATGGGAGCATTGCCCCCAAACATCACAAATCAGTCCATAGTGCATGCTGTATGGAAAAGAAGGCTACTTAAATTTCTTATGCAGATTTGGGTAGTGCATTGAACATACAAACCTCTCTCCTTTCATCACAAAAGGTCAGTGTTCGCTAAAGATGAAGTTTCAGCTTGTACTTCAAGTTTTCTTATACAATTAATTGATTCAAGGGGGATCTTGCTGATTTCCATCATGGAACTGTATTCTAGAAGAGATGGTTGATGACCTGGTGGTCCTACATAGTCAGGGATTCTTTTTTGTTCAATCATATGAATTAATATATAACAGGACCACTAATCCAATGCGTCATTAATGGCATATTTTAGGGGGGGTGCTTGCCATTAAAAGTAGTATTTAAGCTGTAACTACAGTCTCTGTCAACCAAAATTCCATTCAGACATACTATAATTCACCACTTACTGCTGATCACAGGCTGAAATGATTTCATAAGTAAGGCTGAATTTACAAAGCTGAATGCTCCGATCATTAGACTGCGAGTCAGACTTTTTTCACATCCTTTCTCCTTGGCCCCATCAATCCTCCAAAATGATTGTCTCTACCTTCCACACTCTGCTTCCTCCCACAAACACAACACATTCTGCCCTCACAGTGATTTTATTTTCTAAAATCTGTGTTAGAATAAGAAATGAAATCTTGTCATTAACACAGCATTTAAGAAATATAAATCAAAAGTCATATGTCAAAATTTGACATCCTCAAACCTGAGAATTGATGTCATGCAAACAATAAGCATAACAACCAGTGTCTTAATATTGCACTGTAATGATCGTGGTTTTTCTCCTTCTTCTTCTAAGTACTTTTTATTAAAGCAATAATATAGGATTTGGGGTATATTCTGGGGACTTCTCAGAGACAAGCCTATGAACTGCACTTCATCAACTTCTTGAATACAAAAATTCATGAACAAAATATAGACATTGGATTTATGACACATTATAACCTGCCTGACATCTGACTCCCCAAGTACCTCTCCACCATTCAACTGCTACATTCACTCCCCTTTTCTCTCCCCTCCCGCTCCATCCAGCCTGTTTCTCACCCACCACTCAATTTACATCTTCACTGACTTCCTGTCTTGCATGCAGACCAGCCCAGCCTCTGGTTTCCTTATTATTCATTCCTTTCAGGAAGAGCACACACCAACTGCAAAGACTTCCTCAGCCTGAAAGGTATTTAAACCCAAAACCTTGTTAAGAAGATTTTTTCCAAATATTTGAGTTGGTCTAATAAAGGAGACCAGATTTACCCAAAGAACCTTGTCTGCCTTCATTTTACTTCCTTTTACTGCCAAAGTGTTCATCATGCACAGATGTAAGAGAGTACCTTCCATTAACATCAACAGGATCAGTGACCCTCCACCCTGTCTATGAGAGAGAGTTCACATAGATATCAAACACAGTATAGTGCAAACACGGCTTCTCTCTCAATAGTTTCATGTTTAAGCAGTATTTTGTCAGTGAGATCATTTTCCATGAGTTGGGGAAGTATAGGAGAAATGTGCTATGAAATCAGCTGGGATAAACAAATCCTTCTGGCATGATTTGGTAGGAAAAAATAAAAAGAGGAAAATGTTTCCTCAAATTCAAGTGACACTGCCAAGGCTGCTAGGCATAAAATTAGAACAAGCAGCTTTGTTTTGCTTCACAGTTTCCTGTGTATAGCCTGCTGTAGCTTCCTTTGGCTCTGTCTCCTTTTTCCAGTCTTATGAACAGACCAGGTCTGTGCAGGGAATACCTCCCTTGCCATCAAGTTCAGGAAGCCTATACATTTCCAAACGCTGCCTGTTCTGAAGAAGGGAACAATAGGATACAGACAGCGCAAGTACCCTCACCATTTACAAATCCAGGGACATATCTGAACCAAGTGATTCCTGGGTGAGCCAGATACCAAGAGTATGTTTAATATTTTCTAGCTTGACTGATATTTCAGGATTAATAGAAGACAATTAGCATAAGTTCAGTTGGGGCCTGGGATGGTATAAGGGTAAGAATTATTTGGTTACCTTATTGCATGTCATATGTCATTATTGTTTACTCCTTCTATAATATTCACATCCTGCTTGGATCTGGTGTGTGTTCAGCATAGGGACTAACCATCACTTGTGTAGAAAGGAAGTTGTGAGCACTTAAATAATACCAATAGAAACAAATATGATTAACCATGCATTTGATATAGCAAGGAATCCAGGTCAAATTGTATACAAAACTGAGAAAGCAACTGGAGTCTGAACATTAAACAGAGTCTCCCTAAACAAACTTTGTGTTCTGAACATTTGCCCAAATAGGAAGGTCTTCCAGTGCTTCTGAAAGATGTCTGGGATTGGGCTCTGGCAGGTCTCTAGAGTGTGGGAGCTCCAGAGCAACTGCTGCTGCTGATCTCTCATGCATTTTCACCAAGCAGCCTTGGAGCATTGATAGGACTTGCAAAGGTTGCTTTTGGCTGAGCTTAGGGATTACAGTGGGGGCATAAAGGAGATGTTCTCTTATGTGTATAGAGCCTGGACTGTTCAGGGTCTTACAGGTCAAAACTGCCACCTTAAATTTCACCCAGAAAACTTTCAGGACTTTCTGAAGCACTGAAGTTATGGGCTTCTGGTGACACACCCCTATTAGATGAGTCACTGTATTCTGTGCCAGCTGCAGCTTCCAAGTCTTCCAGTTTTCAAGAGCAGCCCCATGTAGAACACATTATATTCCTTGAGGTTATGAAGGCGTGGGTGATGGTAGCCAAATCTGAATCTGAAAGAAAGGGTTGCACCACTTTCATCAGATGGAGCTGGCCTAGCCTTTGCCACTTGATGATCCACATGCATCCCACAGCTGTAAACCTGAGAGGCAAGGGAAGCCTGAACTGCATTAGTGATGCAGTCCCAATCCCCACCAAGTCAAGCAGTTTGGCCACCATCACCTCTAACTTGTCTGGATTCAGTTTCAATTGGTTCACTTGCATCTGATCCCCAACCACAGCCAGGCATTGTGAAAGTGCACCTGGGTCAGATGAAAAAGAGTAGATCGGGACATCATCAGTATACTGATACTGATGGCTTCTCACTCCAAACATCTGCACAATCTCACCTAGTGGCCTCATATACACATTGAACTGAAGAGACAACAAGGTGAAGTCCTGGAGGACCCCACAGGAAAGGTCCTGAGGGAATCATAAGCACGTGTTCATTACCACCATGTGGGACCACTCTCCTAGGTATCAGTGGAATCCATTTAGAGCTCTTCTGCAAATATCCACCAGGTAATGTAAATGCTTTATCAGTACTCATGGTCAACTGTATCAAAGGCCACTGAAAGGTCTAGTAAGGTCTATGTTTATTGCATACATGGCATCTTAGGAAAGCCTTTATTAAAATGCTGTATCAAAGAAGCCAGAGTCAGGCTGACCTCTTCCACTGGGGAGTTCTGTAGTTGAACATTACTCCCAGAGCTGGATACTGTATCAGCTGGCTGTATTATCCCCAAGGTGGGTAGCTGTTCTGGAGAGTTGAAGACAGTGAAATCATTAAAGCAGAGAGGAAATGTTTTGTTAAGGTCTTTGCTGGAATTTGGAATTCTGTTCCACAGGCATGAAGATATATAGTTTACAAAGCACAGATGTATTCCTCATTGTTTATAAGGTATCTTACTCAACATAGTAAAGTTTCAGCTTCTTCTGGTGTTTGCATTAAGTCTCAGCAAATACCTAATATAGTAATCCATCTTGAGCAATGAATGCGAATCAGTAAAATATGTTCTAATCCAAGAGAGGACGCAGTTTCCTGATCATTTGAAAATATACAAAATGTTCTTTACCTGCATGTCTGAGAGAAAACCAAAGGTTTTGCACCACTTAGACTTATCAGATGCCACTATTGCTTAGGACAGCCATCGGCAATCTTTTCAAGTTGTCGGCCAGAATGACACAACACACATTAGAGCCAGGAAGCAAGTGCTGGACTGGCCATGCTCTTCTTGACCTGCTGCTCATGAACAAGGATGAATTGGTGGGGAATGTAGTAGTGGATGGCAACTTGGGCAGCAGTGACCATGAGAAGACTGAGTTCAGGATCCTGAGGAAAGGAAGGATGGAGAGCAGCAGAGTAAGGACTCTGGATTTCAGGAAAGCAGACTTCAATTCACTCAGGGAACTCATGGGCAGGAACCCCTGGAAGCAAGACCGAGGGGAAGAGGAGTCAGAAGAGCTGGCTGTACTTTAAAGAAGACTTACTGAGAGTGCAGGAACAAACCATCCTGATACGCAGGAAGACTATCAAGTATGGCAAAAGACCAGCTTGGTTTAGGAGGGAACTCTTCAGTAAACTAAATCACAAAAAAAGCTTTTAAAAAAGTGGAAACTTAGATAAATATCTTGGGATGAGTATAAGAGCGTTGCTTGGGCATGCAGGAATGAAACCAAGAAGGTCAAAACGCAGTTGGAATTGCAGCTAGCAAGGGACGTGAAGGGTAACAAGAAGGGTTTCTACACGTATGTTGGTAGCAAGAGGAGGATCAGGGAAAGTGTGGGTCTGAAAGCTGCTATGGGCAGATTCACGGCAGATCACAGCAGGGCATAACTGATCAGGCCAGTGGAGCTGACCATTTTTACTTTTGATGCTAGTGTTGACTAAGGACTCGCTGTTCAGGGGCTCTGACGCTAGTAAATCCCTTCTGAGTCTTCTCTATGCTAAATAAGTCCAGTTCCCTCAGCCTTGCCTCAAGTTGCAGCAAAGGAAATTTAGGTTAGATATTAGGAAGAATTTTCTCACTAGCAGGGTAGTAAAACACTGGAACAGGTTACCCAGAGAGGTGGTGGAATCTCCATCCTTGGAGGTTTTTAAGACTGGGCTAGACACAGCTTTGGCTTGGATGATCTAGTTAGGGATGGTCCTGCTTTGGGCAGGAGGCTGGTCTAGATGAACTCCAGAAGTCCCTTCCAATCCTAATTTTCTATGATTTTATGAAGCATGGGCAGTGCCTGCCCCTGCCTCCTCCCTCACTATGGGGGGCACTGATCTTCACCCCCAAGCCCCTTCCACCACACTGGACATACCAGCTGGAGGTAGCTGTATCAGAAATTGGATTGGTATTGGCAGATATGCCTCCTTAAATATTGGCTATCAGTATTGGCTCCAGTCTCTATCAGTACACCCCTATTTCTTATTCATTTGTAAGCTTCTTTAAGATCACGCCTGACGGGCACCAGGGGTCTGCGCCCCTCTCTGGGGCTTCTCGCTGCCCCCGCCCCCCCCAGGGCTGGGTTTCCCACAACGCCATGGGTCCCCTATGAGGTCTCCTCCAACCCCTAATAGCCTCACCCAAACCACCAGTCTCAAACAACAAACAAAACACAAGCCCCTCGGCTATAATGTAAACTTGAGCCACCCAGCTATAACAATATTCACCCTACTGGGAAATACTTTATCCCTCCACAGTGACAGAAGTTGTTCCTGCAGCCATGTGTCTCCTCTTTGGTTGTTCTAGGAGAGCTAATTCCCCTTTGGCAGCCAGGAGGATACTGCCTCCCTGGTCTCAGTCCTGGTGTTTAAATGGGAGCCAGGCCCTCCCTTTCTGGTCAGCTGACAGTTAGTAGGTGTGGGTCACTGGCTCCCTCTGGTCTCCCTAGCAACTGGCACCCGAGTAGCTATTCCGGCTCTCCAAGTAGCAGGCACCTTAGTGCCCTGCTACAGTGCTGAAACAGAATGGGACTTTCCAGCATAGACAGGCAATTGCAACCTTCTCTTAGATTCATAGATGCTAGAGTCGGAAGGGACCTCAATAGATCATCGAGTCCGACCCCCTGCATAGGCAGGAAAGAGTGCTGGGTTTAGATGACCCCAGCTAGATGCATATCCAACCTCAGAAGTTATTCCCAATGTCCAGTCTAAATCTACTCTCTGCTAGCTTGTAGCCTTTATTTCTTGTAACTCCCCGGGGCACCTCGGTAAATAAAACCTCACCAATTACCTTCTGTGCCCCTGTGATGAACTTATAGGCAGCCACAAGGTCGCCTCTCAACCTTCTCTTGCAGAGGCTGAAAAGGGCCAGGTTCTCTAGTCTCTCTTGTAGGGCTTGGCCTACAAGCCCTTAACCACACGAGTGGCCCTTCTCTGGACCCTCTCCAGGTTATCCACATCGCTCTTGAAGTGCAGCGCCCAAAATTGCATGCATTACTCCAACTGCAGTCTGACCAGCGCCCGGTAGAGGGGAAGTATCACCTCTTCAGGTCATTTGTCATGCATCTGCTGATGCATGATAAAGTGCCATTAGCCTTTCTGATGGCTTCGTCACACTGCCGACTCATGTTCATCTTGGAATCCACTAGGACTCCAAGATCCCTTCCCACTTCCATGCCACCAAGCAGGTCATTTCCTAGGCAGTAGGTATGCTGGACATTTTTCCTCCCTAGGTGCAGCACTTTGCATTTCTCCTTGCTGAATTGCATTCTGTTGTTTTCTACCCACTTGTCCAACCTGTCCAGGTCTGCTTGTAGCTGTTCTCTGCCCTCCAGCTTGTCCACTTCTCCCCACAGTTTTGTGTCATCCACAAACTTGGACAGAGTACACTTCACTCCCTCGTCCAAGTCGCTGATGAAGACATTGAAGGGTATCAATCCAAGGACCGAGCCCTGTGGGACCCCACTGTCCACACCCTTCCAGGTCAAAACTGACCCATCCACCACAACTTTCTGGGTGGGACCCTCTAGCCAATTCGCCACCCACCGGACTGTGTAGTCACAGCCTCTTAACTTGTTCACCAGTATGGGGTGGGATACCATATCAAAGGCCTTTCTGAAGTCTAAGTATACAACATCCACCCCTACTCCTGTGTCCAGGTGTTTTGTAACCTGGTCATAAAAAGAAACTAGATTAGTCAGGCATGATCTACCTGCTACGAACCCGTGCTGGTTTCCC
>JAGPOW010002514.1:44586041-44596323 GCA_030014935.1 Caiman crocodilus | reverse complement strand
TACGAACCCGTGCTGGTTTCCCCTCAGCATAATTTGTCCTGCCGGGCTCTTGCAAATGTGAGCCTTGATAATTTTTTCAAAGACTTTGCCAAGGATGGAAGTGAGACTGACTGGCCTATAGTTGCCCGGGTCCTCCTTCCTCCCCTTATTGAAAATGGGGACCACATTGGCCCTTTTCCAGTCCTCCAGGACTTGGCCCGTGCGCCACGAGCATTCAAATATTCCCACCAGTGGCTGTGCAATGACGTTGGCCAGTGCCTTCAGCACCCTCGAATGGTGCTCACCCAGGACTGCCGACTTAAATACATCCAGTTCCGCCAAGTGAGTCTGCACCATCTCAGGGTCTACACATGGTAGTCTGGCATCTTGCTGCTGCCTCTCTACAATCCCCATGAGAGACTTGTCTTGTCTCTCTCTTCGGAACACTGAGGCAAAGAACTCATTGAGGAGTTCAGCCTTGTCCCCCTTGACCATCACCAATTGCTTCTGCTCATTTAGTAGGGGTCCTATTCCTCCCTGGGCCTTCCTTTTACTCCCTATATATCTAAAAAACAATTTTTTATTATCCTTTACTTGGGATGCTATCCTTAGCTCTATGGTAGCTTTGGCCAGTCTAACTGCCTCCCTACAAGCATGAGCAGAGGAGGTATACTGCTCTTTGGTGATCTCTCCCTGTTTCCACTTTTTATGTGCCCCCCTTTTGTCCCCCTCTTGGCCTTCCACTAATCTTTACACGCATGCCTAAGTCATGTGTGATTCTGAAAACCCCTGAAAAACCCTCAAAGTACCTAAAACATAGAAATTGTTCATCCCACAAGTTCCCTTTGCCTCTACAGTTTCAGTTCTGAGCATTTAGAGAACTTCCCAAACCTGAGTAGCCAGAGCCTCAAACCTGAGTACCCAAACCTGAGTAGCTTAAGCCGCACAGAAATCCAAAACTTTGGCAGTGCAGTACATACAGACAATTTCTTACACAAAAAGAAGGAGCAGGAGATTACTATATACAAGCTGCTCCATGAGAACCTCCCACAAGCCCACTCTTTATCCCATGATAAGAGGAAATTGAACCATGGTAGCTTAGTTGTCAAAAGAAAAATGCTGTCAGCTTCGGCATAACGTGGGGTAAGAGTTTGCATTCAGGCAGTAACTGAAAAGAAGTTGACACACAGTATATCCCTACCCCATTTTACCTCATGGTTAGTTCACATGTCCATACTCATGGGCTGATCTAGGATTTTGAACAGTGGGGTGCAGATGTTGTGGTGCATCATCACACACATTTTTTTCCAAGGAAAAAATAAACTAAGAGATTTACTAATATGCTAGGGGCCTAGGGCTGTATTATTCAGTTTCAGGTCAAAGCAGAAAACAAATAAAACATTATTGGAATGTGCATTAATTTGCTATATTATAGATTATATATTAAAACACAACAAACTAGGCAAAAAATAACCAAAAAAAATGTTGTTTCTTTAGTCCTGTAGTCATTAGAATTAAATGTACATCTCTTTCAAATTCAGAAAACAAAATAAAATATTCTTGAGCATCTTGACAATGCATCCAATGCTTCATTAAAGTTATTTCCACACATGGGTTAATGTTTTAGCTAGAGTTAAAACAGTCTGTAGGACTGTGAAATAGGAGCTACATTACCAGGAGCAGCTAACAGACAACAGAATTGCAGAAAAATGACTTCATTAGTGGGACACTAATGCCATTAAAAAGGAAACAGGGTTGTTAACATCTGTGGAATTAAGAGTTTATAAGGAATCCGATAAATTATAATAAGCCATGAAGTCCAGTGACTCCTACACTGCTGCCTAAACAGAAATGCTGCTGCTGCTGCTAGACAGTTTGTTTTAAACTTTGGGTGGAGCAGGTATCAAAGGGGGGTGCAACTGCACCCTTCCCCTCCAGCTCCAAATCTGCCCCATCCACACACTTAGGCCCCTGCCAGATGTTAATCTCATCTTAAATAGTGATCTGGCTACACAGTCAATCAATTAATGGCATGATAAATTGATGAATAAGCCACCAAGTTATTATACAAAAATATATGATACCTTTGTGGCTGTTCTCTAGAACACCTTTAATTGAACACGTGACCAGAAGGCAGCCTCTGGAGTATACATGAGCCTTTCAAAACCCCTCTGTGCTCCAGAGGCTGGGAGCACCCCTCAGCTGATTTGGGCTCTCAGGCATGGGAAATCAGAGTGATGCACTTGCTACCTGCCAGTACAGAGGGAGCACAGGATCAAGTTCCTTCTGCTCTGGCAATATGGCACAATGGGATCTGATTTCATAGATTTCATAGACATTAGGGCTGGAAGGGACCTTGGAATATCATCAAGTCCAGCCCCCTGCCCCAGGGGCAGGAAGTCAGCTGTGGTCAAAGGATCCCAGCAAGATAAGCATCCAAATGTGTCTTAAAAGAGTCCAGAGTAGGTGTTTGCACCACCTCTGGAGGGAGTCTATTTCAAGCATTGAGGACTCAGACAGTAAAGAAGTTTTTCCTTACGTCAAGCCTAAATGGTCTTGGAGGAGTTTGTGACAGTTGGACCTTGTCATTCCTTGGGGCACTCTGGTGAACAAGCGTTTCCCCAGATCCTGATGCACACAACTCATGTATTTATAGGGTGCTACCAGGTCACTCCTGAGCCTGTGCCTTTCAGTGTGGGATCTCATAGTCATGTCTCCTGCTCTGCGTGTGTGGCATGGCAGGAAGCAGAATTGGTGGGATCCCACATCAGATCCCATTGTACCTTTATTTATATGTCTGTCAGGGGCCTAGCTATCCTGATGGACCCAATCCATCAGGCATGCTCCAAGGATGCCTAAACGCACACTGTCGGGACTGAGCCACACCTAAAATGCAGCTGTATCTTTCTTTTTAAAAGAAGGCCAGAGATAAAGGTGTTCCCTTTTCTGCAGAATAGGTTCTTACTGACAGCACATTCCCAGGAAGTGGGAGAATGGAGCTCTATGCCCTCCTCACCCTGGACGTATTCAAACTCCCATCTCCCCTGTCCCTGGAGAGTGTCCACTGGACTACAGGCTAGGCTGGAAAGGGGCACTCTTCATCCCTTCTCTGCCAATTTGCAGAAATTAATTCTAAATACTTAGAGAAGCAGAAGCAGAACAATCAAGGAAGACCATTACTCTGTAGCTTAATATTTACAGAACTTCCCTAAAAGGAGTAAAACCTGGCCCAAGATTATTTCTGTTTTTCTAATCCAATGACTGCTTAATATACAATTGCATAAATAACACTAAGAGTAGGGACCAGAACCCAGGGATATCCAACCCCTCTCCCCGACATTGGTGTCCTAACCACTAGGCTACCTGCTGCTGCTTGCTGTTGTCTTTCTGAATCTGGCATTTATATTTGGCACAATAGTACAGAAATGACCCCACCCCAAAAAAGGTTATATCCTAATAGTTTGAATATATCCCATGAGAGGTTAAGGTAGGGATTTGAATCCCTTCCACCTGAGAAAAACATTGAACCAAAAGAGTATTGAACCACCAGGTTATCTAATATTAAGAGAGGAATAACTCTCTCCTTTTCAAAGGAAAATAGCGAGCATCTCCCTCAAGCAGTTGTAGGGCTGACTGTTAGGAAATGACTCTGGATTCTGGATCCCAAGTGGACACAGAGGACAGTCTACAGTCTTGAACTAGGCAGCTAAGCTCCAGAAAGGAAAGGGATTTCAGACCTTCTCCTATGCTGATTATTTCATATTCTAGCTCTTAATGAGTGGCTAGCTCTAAGTATCTGCCTGCCCTTCTGAGGGGCTTAACTTTTCACATGTATTATAAAGGAAATCTAGGGCCAAGTACAGACATACGTTTACTGATATAAACAACTGGAAACTGGTCTATACCCATAACATAAATTTGGAACACAAAACCTATCTATACCCACAACAGGATAGAAGTTCGGCACACATAGACAAGTTTTAAAATGGCATAACCCAGTCTAAGATTTGCACTCCCCTAGCCCCCTGTCCACCAAAGGGCAAGCATATGTTCTGTTTGCTACCTGTCTGAACTAAATTGCTTACAGAAAACCCAGTAGCTTAGATTGATTCTGCCTCAGGCTTTTTGAATGTCTGTACCTAGCCTAGATGTCTAATCCGGGCTATGGATTTCTCAGCCCTCTGTAGGGCCAGGAGGCAGATGGTAAATTCCTACTCTTAGAAATAAAAATGCAATGTGAACTTTGTTAATCCATGTAGGCTGGGGGTTGGTTTTACACCTAAGAAAGACCACACTACTGGCAGCTCATTGCCTTCTGACATGATGGTAAGGATCAATACTCAATGAGGAACAAAAAGATTGACACTTACAAAAACCTTACCTGCGGCACTTCCTGTACCACTTCCCTGGTGGTCTAGTCTCTCTTGACCTTACTTCACTTTGGGAGATCTGAAAGTACCACAGCACAGAGTGTATGAAAGTTTAGCTTTCTTAAGCCTTATTAATATTAGCTCAGTCCTGTACTATTTTTCTACATAAAGAGCAAGTTGGGTTAGATACATCAGTGCAGACAAAGAGCTAATCTTTTTCCCTAGAAACTTTCATCTTTTCTTCTCTTTGATTCTTAGAATCACATTCTTCTCCTTCACCCACTGCATTTTTTTTTTATTAAGAGATGGTGAATAAAAACAGTGTTATTCTTATATTCTTTCTGGCCTGAAGATTTTGTGCTCAGTGTCTGAAAATGATATGCAGTATGAAATTTATTTTTCACCTTAATGTTGAACTACATCAAATAAAAACAATTATATGGTTATTATTAAGAGTTCTTTAAAATAGGTTAAAAGAACTCCATTCAATTAGATATTATATAGATATAGATATAGATCTCATCTCTACTTTACTTGGGAGGATTTTATTACCATCTGACTTAATAAACTGATAATACTGTGTTATTCAAGGATCGCCATAACAGGAGGAAAAAAACAACATTATGAAATTGTTCTCTGCCACTACTGCACTGTTTAAAGCCTTTCTCTACAACTCAGTACAAAGAAACTGATTACATATGGTGGATATTATAAAACTTCTCCAGTAAGACACTGGCTGTCTTTATTAAAAATAAAACCAATTACCTATTTATTGTGAGTATTCTGTTGTTCATACTAAATAAAAAACCTTTAGCAAAAATTATTGTGAGAGTTCTCTGGTCTTTTGTTCTGTTTTAAATAATTCTAGGCAAAATAGAGATGGTTCCCTTCAGCACCTCCAGCTAAGGCTTTGGTGTACCTAAAATTTAAATGTCTGGCCCTGGCAAGGCAGTTCAAAAATAGGATTACGTATCTAGGTTTCATACATGGCCAATGGAAAAAGTTATGCACCTCCAAAGGGCAATTCAGAGACCTCAGCACTCAGCTGGGTGCTACCCAACCACCCGCCAACAGAAAATATTAAGCACAAGGTCTGAATTTCCTATCCCTCTCAGCCCCCATGACTCAGGGCTGCACATCCATTCAGGATTCAGATTCTGCAGTCATCTTCTGAGGGTAGCTACCTAACTCACCCAGTGTTGGTGACTTTTCATGATTAGTCTAGACTCTACTGGTTAGAATAGACAGCTAGGATTGTGGGACCTGGATTTGGAGCCTTGCATCTAGCATTATTTATGGACTTTCTATCATGGAATCAGTTGATTTAAGAAGTCCCTAGGCTGGGGACTGGACCTCAGGTCCCATTTCTCCCATGGATTGCTCTAATCACTGGCCGTCAGGGTCCCCCTTGCTCACTCTCTTGTCCCAGAACTCTTGTATTCTTGGCTGCACAGTGGCTCTGCTTCAACTGATGAGTACCCCATCCCTATTGCATAGTTTAGGTAGAAATCGGAGGATATGGATTTAAATCCCCTCAGGCTGAGAAAGGCCTAGAACCAGCCCTGCCACTTCTAGCACCAGCTCTATAGATGCTAGGATATAACCTAGGCTATAAGCAAAACCACTGACTATGTTTTTGAATGAATGCGATTGTGCCTAATGCCAGGAGCGGGTTAGAAAGGGCAGAGGGGAAAACTGGAAGAGAGTTATTCTGGCCTCATTTACAGTCGTGTATTTTAAGAAAAACTTCTTGGAAGTCAATGGAATTACTGTGGTGCAGGATTAGGCTGAGACACAGTTCAAAAGGGAGAGACTTAGCTGGAATGTGTCTGATGGCAGAGATTTTCCAACTGACCTCCCTGTTGCAGCCCCTGGGCTCCTGCCTCCTGCTCCTTCCTACAGAGTCTCCAGGCTCCCACCTCAGCAGGCAGGGCAGTCTGACACAACATAGCCCTGGGAGCTGAGGGTAAGGCATACGTGGTGCAGCTGGGAGGGTCATGGGTGCACGGCAGAGCAGTGAGGAGGGTGAAAGAGAGTCTGCATGAACATGTGGCACAGCAGTGGGAAGGGGAGCATAGGTGCATGGTGTGGCAGGCAGGGGGCTCCCGTGTGCTGAATTAAGGGAGGGAGGATAGCCTCGGGAGCCAATGCCTCACCCTGGGGTGGGATGTGGGTGCATGGCACCACAACCAATTCAAAGTTGAACAGCTCTGACATAGTCCATATACAAGCATCAAGCGGAGACAAGACAATGTGGACAGCAGAAAACAGGTTGAAACAGCTTACAGAGTACTTAAATACAAAGCCCACAGGACCTTGTGCCACTACATTTCTTCCTCCACTACAGAATAATTACTGTGAACGCTGTTTAATTCAGTTGACACTGGAAGAAAGTCTTCAGCTGTGTTTGATCATACCATCATCTTATCATGTGCCACAAGCTGACAAAGGGGAAAAGTTCAGAGATCTAAGGCCAGAGTGGTACCCAGGACTAACCAAAAACACTCTGATCGCTCGTCTGCTAGCTGTGAAATGAATTCTTAGATCAGCCTGGTTACCAGTGACCAGGAGTCCTCATCACAAGAAACTCTCATTGTGATGGGGAACAGCTGACACATGTTGGCAATCTGAGCCAAGAACCCTTTTATAAATAGACCTACCCCAGGTGCTGGTGGCTAGGTGGTGCTGCTGGCAGGGTGTCATGCTTGATGGGAAGCTATGAGGAAAGTCTGTTTCACCACTGCCCACACTACCTGTAGAAACACCTGCCTTCAATTTGTAGTGCTATCAATCATGCACAATTAAAAACAAAACTAAAACTGCCAAGTAAACTCATGGAAATACAGTCAAACTTTGTAGCTACTTCAATCAGGGAAAACTGCTATGATTTATAATAAGCAAAAAGGAGCTGCTCATAAATATTATTATGAAACATGAGATCTCTGATAAACTGCAACAAATCATTTTTGATGCGGCATTAATTATATAAGATTTTGCCCCATGCCAGAACAATGAACAACTGATTCGAGCCAAAAGTTATATGACTTTAATATAATATACTGATATTTACCATAGTGATAAAGTGAGCTAGATGTTTTTAAATTGACCTAGACAAAAAAAATACAAATTCAAGCTGAGAAAAATGCTATTGTTCTCTAGTTGGCTTTTCTGAAGTCATAACACTTAGAGGAACTGATCTGCACATACATGAGTAACTTCACATGTTAGGAAGAACATCTTTGAATTCTGTCTCACTAACCAGACATGGAGGGTTTTCTACTAGGTCCTATTGGAGATGGGAGCAAAACTGCACATTGACTGGCAAGTTTAAGATCAAGGGAAGACAGACAAAAAAGGAACTTAATTGTGGATGGGGATGGGAAAGGATAAGGCTAAAAAAAAAGATATAAGAGGAGAAACAAGAGGTAGTCTGCAAAGCATATTTGATTCTGTATGCTAATCTGGCCTTGCAAACGAGATCTGGACCATGGAGCTCCTTCAGGGCTAAATGATCCACCTCTGGCTTTAGCCCACATGTCTTCTCACTGTGGCTATGAGAGCCTTTGTGCTGAGATCTGCAGCCAAAATCTAACTGCAGATCTAACGCCATGACTGCACAGTTCCCGCCTGAACCCCCATTTGCCACTAAAGCTAGATCTGCAGCCATGGGGATTGAGCAGCAGCAGCATCTTAACTGCTGCTTTGCTGCTAGTGTCAACATAGAGGCTCCTGCACTGCTGGCAGCTGCAGTGAGAAACCCTGCAAAGCCCTCCAGGGGCCAGATCCAGCCTGCAAGCCATGTTTGACACCCCTGTTATGTACTGATGCAAGGACTGTGGGGAACAAGCAGAATGAACTGGATGTCTTTAATATATGAAAGAAAACTAGGACTTAATTAATATTACATAAATTTGTGGAATAACTCCCACAACTAGAATATTTCTGAGGGTAACAGCTTATCCCAGAGCACATTCAGGAAAAAAAAGGAGACAGCATCACACTATGTCAAAATATATTCTGAGGTCCACAGGAGAGAAAACAGATGCATGCTTTTTGTGGATCTGTAGTATACTGCAGTGGGTGGCCAGTAGCCTTCACATGAATAGTGATGTTGACAGAGCTTGTATTGATTTCACTATGCTTCCTGACTTGTGCATCGCATGATTAGCCCATAAACACTTCCGGGGTCCACTGAACCTGCACAATGCAAGATCAATTTCACAGGCAAGCATTCTAATCAGTTTGTGCTCTCTCTTAAGAAGGACATGTACTCAGTAATATTTATTTTTATGTCAAGCCTTTGAATTTGCAATGTCTGGGCATAAAATCTGAGAGAATGGGTTTGAACTCATGGCAGGAAGGTGCCCAGACCCATCGCTAGGAATCCTGGTTTTTTCTGATAAAAAAATCCTCAAACTGTTGGTTCATTTTGATCATAGAAAAATGTGGATTTTGCGTTACTTTTTTAAATCCAAAAATTGGGGATTTTTTTTTAATCAGAGAAAACCAGGATCCCTATCCATCACACACTGCCTGCAGAAGTGGTCCTTGTGCCTTGCTGGGCTGGCCACCCCTCAGTGTTATAACACCACCCCCTGCCTTCCTTCTAGCCATTGCCTGCCAGACTCTGGTCACATGGTGCTCCCCACAGGAACTGCACCATGCTCCATAGCTAGGGAAAACTGCATTTTATAGTGGTTGGGGGTTGGCACAGGAGTGCCCAAGGGGGTGGGAGCACATGGAGTGGCCAGGGCTCAGGACAGCAAGTGTCAGGGCACAGGGGAGTCTGCAGGGGGTGGGAGCAACAGCCCCAGCTACGTGCCCAATCTGGGGCAGGATCCGGGCAGTTTCACAGGATCGTGGATGTTGGGTCTGCAGGGCATTTGGTGGGATCAGAGGTGGGGGCAGCGGGACAATTCTGCACTCAGATTGATCTGAATGAAAGAAAAAGGCCCCCTACTTCATTGGTGCTGGTCTACATTAGGAACTCCTCTTGCTACATCCCATGAAATCTGCTTGATTAGTCAATGGGATAACTCCTCACTTTGTTCTGGGCAGTTTGGAAGTTACACACATGGGTGAACCAAATCTGTGTATACCCATAGTAATTAGGATACACATAAATTACTATTCATACATTTATTTCAAACCCGTTTAGTGCATTTCCAAGTCAGTATTTTTTGGTTCTTTGCATTTTGAATTGAATTAACAAGGTTTTCCTGGCCCAAGAGACCAGAAAACAGCTTCAAATTCCAAAGTAGACATATTTCAAATTATCCATATTGTAATACATAAACTTAACCTTTCAGCTGGGGAGTAAAATAGCTACAGGGTATTCATCACTTTGAATTATCTGATATTGAACTAAGGAGGTTTTACTCTCCTAGAAAATTAAACAGTTTCTTTTACTTCTTTTCATAATAGCAGATAGTTGTCATATTGAATGAAATAGTTTGAATGTTTGTAATAGTTGCCCATTAGCCAGTTTCAGGAAGAAGACAAGATTCATCTTCTTATCTAGGCCATTGTTTTGGTCTACGTGTGGAAGGTCCTGACTTTGCTCAAAGTCTTAACTCTTGAATTTTATCGTTAGAGGCCTTTAACAAAGTTAACCTAAAAACGACCCTTAAGCAAACATCCCACATTCCGAGAGATCAAACCTAGGAGCCTTTTAAAAGATTAGAAAGAATGGAAGTTCCCCAAAGGAATTAAAATGGTCCCAAATTTGGGAGTAGTGACAGGTTTTGGTAGGAGGGGCCAAAGACGGCAACTCGCTCAATAAAAACTGTAACCTACTGTTCCAATTTGGAGGTAACCTCACTTGCAGAACAACGAAGGAAGAATCGCAAGTGTAGGCCAGATCAGACTGATCACTTGAACCACCCTGTCCGTGAACACGAATGTCTTGGTTCACGCTGAAGCCGTGAAGCACC
>JAGPOW010002514.1:44568355-44581346 GCA_030014935.1 Caiman crocodilus | reverse complement strand
ACCTGGTCTTGGCCACTGGGGATGACCTGGTGAGGGGACTGCAGGTCCTTGACCATCTGGGTGACAGTGATCATCGCCTGCTGGAATTCACCATCCAGTTCAAGGTGTTGAGGGCTTATACCAAGACTAAAGCCCCTGACTTCAGAAGGGCCAACTTCAACAAACTTAGGAGATTAGTGGGGGTGGCACTGAGGGCCCAAAAGGTAGAGGAGATGGGAATCCATGAGGGATGGTCATATCTTAAGTGGATGAGGAACAATGGCCAGAAGCTGCTAGGCTAGAGATTAGGAGGCACTACTTCACTGTTAGGGTGGCTAGGATCTGGAACCAACTTCTTAGGGAAGTGGTCCTCACTCCTACTGTGGGTAAATTCAAAAAGAGGTTGAATGAACACCTGTCTGGGGTCATGTGATCCCAGCATGTGCGCCAACCAGTGGCGGGGGGTTAGACTAGATGATCTATTCAGGTCCCATCTGATCACCCCTTACTACTATGAAACTTGGCCTGCTGCACTTTCTTAAGTACCAGGAGCCCCTGGCAACTTGACAAGCTGGAGAAAAATAAGTTAAATTGCCTGAATGTCATTGTTGCTGTGGAATGTAATCACTCTAGCATCAAAATCTCTTTTGTAGATACTGTAGCCTGGGTGCACCAGGATAAGTGCTCCCTCCTCAAATGGAGGGGAAAAGTTGGCCAGGAAGGAGTGTTGTGAGAGGGATCTGTGAGTACTGTCCAGTTCCCTCTTTTCCCTATAGAGTCAGGCCAGGACAAAGGATGACTTAACTATGTATAAATTTATTATACAAAAGATTTAAATAAAAGCAATATTAATAAACATATTTCCAATATACAATAGTTATACAGTGATAGATAGATAGATAGAATATTATTAAATAAAGGCTAAAAGATTATGCCCCCTCAGAGGCTTCACACCCGGGACAAGTAAGTGGATAAACTAAAACAGGGAAACAACAGGTTAAACACAAGTGAACAACGGGTAAGTACAGATAAACTACTGGAGACAAGGATTTCTATACGGCATCTATGTATATGAATCAAATAAGCAACCAATCACAATGGGGTTAACAAAATGTAAAGCGCTGGTGTACAAAATTTGAGGTGCACAACCACAGTTATAAAACCGATCTTATTAAGGGTCCCCAAAGCCCTGTCAGGCCCCAAGACTCTGTCAGGAAATAGTGTGGAAAACCCAAATACTCCTTTTGGCCTCTCACATCTCCAGAGAGCCTCTAAACATGAGGGGAGCCTCTACCGTGGCTCCTCCCCGACTAGATATGGAGATTGCCCCTCCCCTGTGGGTCCCTTTCCCCACCAACTCATGACTCTCTGACCTTGGCAGTTGGTCCTTGTCTTTCAGCTGTGGGTCCCCGGGGACCCCACATGCAAGGCCCCGGGGCTCCTGGATCCTCCTTGGACCACTGGCTATGGGAGGCCCTGTGCACCGTTCCCGTGCACTGAGGGCTCTGCCTTCTGGTAGGGGGTTGGAAGCCCGGGCCGCCTCGTGCAGCACCAGGACTCAGCCCAATCCCAGGCCCTCTGTGTAGTATTGCCTGCACCATGTCTGGGCCCTAGTGTGCACTTCCACGTGCACCAGTGGTTCCAGGTGCGTGCGGGGTTGCAGACCCAAGCTGTCTCAAGCAGCTCCTAGGGTCTTGCCCCACACACTGTGCGGCACACCAACTGGAGCCAAACCTGGAGCCAACCGTCATTCCAGTCGGGTCAAGAGGCATCTTCAGGGACTCTTGAGGGCATCTGCTCCACCCCGCTGGGCAGCTTTCCCAGCTCTTCTTAGCCCCACTCTTCTCTCTATCCCCCAACGCATCTGCTGTGCGCTGGGCACGCTGCTTCTTTTACTTGCTCTGGAGGCTCCACCCCCAGAGTGCTGCCAGTCCTGCAAAGAGCAGGCTTCAATCAGGTCTGGGGCTCTTTGCACACACACCCCCGCAAGGGGCAGGGAGCAGAGCAAGCCCCTCCCAGCAATTACCCAATTGGTGGATGTGCTCCACCAATCACAACAGAGATTCCCTGAGCCTGGGCAAGCCAGGCTACATCAATAAGTTTCCAATATCCAGAATGGTGAAATGCAAACCACCACATACATGAAACCTACAGACCAACATACATATCTACACAGAACCAGCAATCACCCAAAACCCACCAAGGACGCTGTAAAATACAGCCAAGCCCTCCAAAACCACCAAATTTGCACTGAGGAGAACATCCATGATTTTCACTTCACAAATCTCAGAAGGCCATTCACTCAACAAGGACATTCTTCCAGAAAGAGAGATCACACTTTTGATAGAGCCACCTGAATACCATGTGAAGAATTGCTGCAGTACAAAAAGGAAATCCTGACGAATCATGCACCAGTTGTTACATATCACTCTTCCCTGGAGCCTGTCTGGAAAACTCTCATACAATTGGAACTCATACTAGAAGAAGACCTAATTCTGAAAGAGATCCTTCCAGAACCACCCATGCTAGCTTGAAACAAGCACTGAACCATGCCAACCTCATCGCCAGAAGCAAAATTCCTATGGCCCAAAGCACACCAAATGGATCCAGACCATGCAGGGACAAGAAATGTAAAACCTGCCAACACATCTCCACCACTCCCATAATAACCACATCCCACAATAGAACCATCACTATTCCTGGATCTTACACCTGCACCTCCAGAAATGTTACACATTTCATCGAGTGCACTGAATGCTCAGGTGGAAAATATGCTGGGGAAACCAAACAACAACTGTGTACCAGAATGAATGCACACTGAAAATTTATCAAAGGCAAAAATACCCAATTACTTGTGGGTTCACATTTCTTACAAGACAACCACTCTCTCTCTAATCTCTCAGCTCAAATCCTCAAAGGGAATTTACAAAATACCTTTTATAGACGAGCCTACAAAGTGCACTTCATTAATCTACTACATACAAAAAACCAGGGACTAAACATATACATCGTATTTATGGCTTATTATAATCTACCTGCCATCCGATAACCCCAGGTAACCTCTCTACATTTTACCAGCTACTTTCTATCACCAGGTTAATCCTCCTCCCCATACAACTACCTGTCTCACTCCTGTTGACTCCCATCTCCTCTGATCTTCCCTGCCACACATTTACATTTTCACAGACCTGCATTTTGCATACTGGCTTAAGCATCCATTCCACCCACGAGAGCATACAAACACCAGTAGTCTCTCTCTATGCCTGAAGAAGGGTGTTGGTGCCCAAAAGCTTGTAAAGAACAATTTTTTTCAACTATTTAGTTGGTCTAATAAAAGATATCACATTTACCCAAAAAACCTCATCACTCAAGAAGGAACAGAAAAATTTGCATAATACTACCCAGCTAAAATCTGCATTGTTTTTCTGAGTTATAGTTCCCAGAAAGCCTATAAAGTTTAACTATTCTTCATGAATGATAAATGATTCTAACCAAAGACAGCAAAGAAGCTATAAGTATGAATTTGAACAAAGTTAAATGGGAAAAATGTTAAAAGTATCCCAATAAATGCTGTGATGTGAACAGGAAATATGCTTACTATGGACAATAATTTTTGTTCTCTCTCAACCCTCTTTCTTAGTATATAGAGCGTGAACTTGTAAACACTTAATAATGGAGTGTCAGTCACTATACAGTACTATCCCATGGGATTATTACAATAATAGGCCAATCATAAATATTTCCAAGATGAAGTTTCTAGCTTTGTAAGTCTTTGGGCTAACGACAAACATTGTACATAAACTAGCTTAAGTAATCACAAGATGGTGTAAATCTGTAACAGAACATAAGATTGATGCACATAAACCAGTTTCAAAATGGCTGAAACTGGTTTAAAATAAATCTTGTTGAATGTAGTATCAGACTTAACTGATTTGGGTCAAACTGATTTATGCAATGTCTGTCCCAGACCCCTTCCTAGTTTAAGTTAAACCAGAGTCCCCCAGCATCCCAGATGCTTTGCAGTCCTGGTCTAGGCTGGGCTGGGCTAGACTGTGCTCTCCTCTCCAGAGAACAGGGCTGCCCAGCCTCCCTAGCCAGAGCTCCAGGGGAGATTACAGACACAGCAGGGTCTGCCTGGCTTCCCTCACTGCTGAAGCAGGGATCCCTCCTCCCTCCCCTCTCCCCAGCCCTACAGACTCTAGCCATGTGGTATGCTAGCTAATGCTGAGAGGTGTGTATGTGTGTCCCCAATTTCACTGGGACAGGCAGACAGAACAGCGTCCCCTTAGGGCTTTTTGGAGCTAATCAACAGATCAGCTGGCAATGTCCCTCAGTTGCTTCCTTAGAAAAAGCTGTTTAAGAAGAGCTTGAATTAATGAAAGAGGCTTTTGTTTTGCTGCTGGGCTGATAAACACTGTGATTTTATCAGATCCCTGCTGGTTTGCATTCCTATCAGGTTTCCAAACAGGAATATGGAGATTGAAAAGCTCAGTATCATCAACAGATGCATGCACTACACACCCCTCCCCTTTGCCTCAGAGTGCTAGTCCAGGGCTGGGGGCTGGCAACACTCCCGTGCCTTGGGAAGCAAGTGGGGGCAGGAGCTTGGGTCCGTGCAGGCCAGGGTAGGGGTTTAAACCCCTCCCTAATCAATCCATCCTGCCAGTGCCTGGCCACGCCCCCTCAACTCAGCACTATCGAAGGGAAGTGAGGGCTGCTCTAGCACCCCTCCTCCTCCCTGGCTTCTAGCCTGAGCCGCTGGAAGCATCTGCCTGCATTTCTGGAAAGAAAGGGAATGTTTATCCACCTTTAAATCAATTCAAGCTTTGCAGGTTATACTTTCAGTTTCAGATTGAATCAATTTAGGCAGGCTTTGTGAATATCTATCCCTAGCCCTAGGGTTAGAAAAGGTGGGGACATGCCTGAATCCCCTACTTTAGTACCTTTGCTGCTAGAGGCCAAAAATCAACTTTAGAGCCAGTGGACTAGTCCCGTGTGCTCCTCCCTTGCCAGGGACATATGTAACAGAAAGGATGCACAGCTATGACATGCTGATCTTCGTTACCAGAACAGCCTTTGGGCATTTATGACAGCCCTGAGGCTGATCTACTTTATGGCTGAGACTGGCTCATAGGCTAACAGGCCCCAGCCTCAGAAAAGAGAAAGCAGCAGCCTAGCACCATCTTTGACCTTCACCTTCTGAGTTGTATTATCTATAGATTGGATACAGCCCCAAATTGTTTGCATATCTAGTACAGACTATTAATCATTCTATACCAATAACAACTGTACATTTTACCGAAACTGGTTTAATCATTTAGTTTCAAGGTTAGAGATTAATTCTGTTTAAACAGATTGCATTATTCACCACAGGAAAAATCAGTGAGCTAGAAAGATTACATATATTTTTTTGAAAGCCAGATAAGAGGAGGTCTCATAATTCTTTAAGGTTAAACAGATCTTTACCAACTTCTTTTAGCCAGCATGTTTCAAATGATTGCTTAAACCCACTGTCAATCATAAGTACAGGTGTTGTATACATTAGCTATCATGAGAGAGTCAGAACATTGGCAGTGCAGAGGAAGGATCATTTGACAGGTTATTGCTAAATTTATTTTGCACTGACACATACTGTCAGACCCTCTTGGCTCCATTTCCAATCAGCTTCTTTTTTCCCCTGAGATGATGATAGCAATCTCAGTTTCTCTGTGACTGTCTCTTCTCCAACCAAGTTATGTTTTTAATACATTTACCATATATTTTTGTTTGGCTTTGTCAAAGATTTAAAGAAAAAACTGTAAACGGTGCTATTTCAATTAAATCTGGATTTCGGTTCAGTTCCAAATGAAGAGTTGCCGGTCATAAAAAAACCCCTATCAATCTTCAAAAAGGAATACACTAGACTTCTTTTTCACACACTTAATGGCTCAGGGGGGCAGGGGGGCATTTTAGGAACTAATTGGTTCAGAGGGGTATGAGCATTTGTAGACAACCACCCACTTTCTCAAATGCTCATCATGAAATCATAGCATCTATTCATATGATTGGATGAAGTAGGCTGTTGCTTACAAAAGCTCATGACACTCCAAAACGGGTAGTCCATAAGGTACCACCCTGCCTTGCATTTTGATGGACTTTTGACAAACATGGCTAACTACCCCTTTCCATCCTGAATCATAGTATCAGAAGAGAAGTTAAGGACTAAATGGATACAAAGACGAAACTTTTTTTTTAATTGCCCTTAGTGAAGTCTACCACATCCAAAAGAGAGGTAAATTGATGGAGCATTCTGAAGAAAATTGTATTGCCATCAGTACTACTCTACAGCTATTTGGGAATAAAAGGAAGGCTTCAATCTCGAGGCCAGTCAATCCACTACTCCTTTTAGTGCAAGAAAACACTCACCTTAAACAAAAAATCTGTTTCAATAAGGAAGATTAATCAGGTAGCGCACTTCCGTCAGCTCTACTGTTTTGGTGTTATTGGACCCACTTACTCTTGTAAAGTTCCATAAAAAAAAAAATCCCAAATGTTTACAAGCCATTTACACAGAAAAGGAAAAGTTATTTGCCTGTGCGGCCTACTGGCACTGTGGGGAAGTGATAAAGGCCATGTCCATGCAGCCTCAGCCTGGAGCTGTTGCCAAGAAACAAGTCCCTGCATTCACAGGCTCTCCTGAGATAGGTAGAGTAAACAGCTCTGACCACACGACTTAGTGTTATCTAACTAGAAGGCTCAGAGGTGAGGAAGAGAGGAGACCTCCTCCTCCCAGTGCCCAGTGGCAGTCCTGGGCTTAGCAGGGAGGTGGCAAAGACATGCCTAAAGGCTCTTTCCTCAAAGTTTCCATTGAAAGTGTTAGTATTTATGTATCTTTTATTTCAAGCCACTGAATTTTCTTTTCTAGGCCAACAACTTACTTCATGTCATTAATACGGTCTAGTATCAGAGTCACAACGTTCACATCCTACCCGCAGGGCCACCCGGCTCCTCCGGACTTCAGAAGGAGGTGCACGTGCACAGGGCTGGACCGCTCGGGTCTGGTCCCTGCTTTGCAAGGCAGCAGTCTCTCAGGAATGAACAATGGAGCTGGTTGGGACAAGGAAACCTTTTTTTTTTCTTTTTAGTTTTCACTTCTTTAATCACAAATAAAATGTTTTAAAGGAAAAAATAAGAAACAGGCCCTAACCACAACATTTTCCAGAAAGCAAACAAACAATTGTTGTTAAATCTCACCGTGTCTTACATGCACACATACACTTAAAATGAAAGTATAATTTCCCTTTCAAAATCAGAGTTCTGACAGAAAATGTTTTACCAGCCCTAAGAAACATGAAGCTGTGATAACAGTCTCCAAGAAAAGACCCTTTTTTTGTTACCTGACCCACTAGTGGAACAAAACAGAAATTAAAACAATGAAACTAGGGGTCCTGTCAGTGCCGTAGCAATGCGTTTTGGCACCCAGGACAAAGCCTGCAGCAGCCCGCCCTTGCCCTGCACACAGATCCAAGGGGCACACGATCCCCCACAGGCTTGCCCAGTGTGTGTGCAGTGGCAGGAGCCGCCCTTCCCCTGTCCCTGCACCCCTTTAAATAAGTGGCTCCATCTCATGCCCCTCCCCAGCGGGTCAGTGCCTGTTGCCACCCCTTTGCTTCAGCGCCAAGGGCAGTCACCCCAGTCACACCCCCACCCCCCTTGCTACGGTGCCGGGTCTTGTTATGCATGAAACTTAGCATATGCTTATTTTAATGGGTGTTAACATTAGGACATGCTTTGTTAATACTCTGTGCAGTCTCCCAATGCCTGAAGAAGGGTATTTGTGTCTGAAAGCTTGCGAAGAACTTTTTTCCAACTATTTAGTTGGTCTAAAAACAGACATCACATCTACCCAAAGAATTTTGCCTGTCCTGTAACCTGCATTGCTCTGACCTGCCATTAGAGAGCGGGCAAGCAGGGGTGTTGCTAGGAGCCAAGCTGGCTCTGTACTTGCCCAGCTCACCTGCTCTCAGGGTGGCCCAGACTGTGGGCAGCTGGGGGCTGGCAGGGTCCCATCAGGCCTCCCAGCTCCTGCCTGCCTGAAATCTGGATCCCCACTGCCTCCTACCACCTGGATCAAGCCCACCGTCCCCCTCCTGCCAGCCCAGATTGGGTCTGCCATTGACCCCTCACCTTCCCACACACCCCCCAGAGCTCCCTGCCTGATGCCTGGGGCTCCTCTGCTGTCCCCTACCTCAACCCTTGCAGCTCACCCCCACCTCTTGGGCCCCCGGCTCTCCTGCAGTTCCTGGTGCTGTCCCAAATGAGCAAGCAGGGAAGAGGAACCTGCCCACCTCTGCCACCACTGCTGCCAGGCTGAGCCCAGCCCAGAGAGTGGTGGCAGCAGCAGTGATGGACAGGTTCCTCTTCCATGATTTCTGGTGGGTTTGACTCGGGGGTGCAGGCAGAGGACATAGCAGGCCCCATGCAAGGGGGTGTTGCTGCCTGACCTCTCCCACTCATGGATCAAACCACCCCACCCCACACTACACCTCAGATCCTAGCTCACTGACCCTTCCCCTCCCCGCAGCTCCTGGCTAACCTGCCACTCTCAGAAGAGCAAACAAGGAATGGAAACCCACCCACTGCTGCTTCCACTGCCCTCTGGGCTGGACTCAGCTCAGAGAGCTGCTATGCTTTGGCAGCAACAGGCAGATCTCCCTTTCCTGCTTGCTCTGCCAGGACAGCGCCAGGAACTGTAGTGAGCCACAAGGGCCAGAGGAGCAGAAGGGGAGCCCCAGGGCAAGGTGGATGGGGAGGGGAGGGAAATCCTGAGGGGCAGGGAGGGAGCCCCAGGGGCAGAAGAGATGGGATGGGGGAAGCCAGGGAGACTGGGAAGTGTCCAGAATGAGAGAAGAGCAGGGATTCTTTCTTACCTGGCTGCCTCACCTGTCTGTGTGGGAAAGAAAGAGAGAGCAGCTGAGAACAGTGCCTCCTGGGATGTTGGAGGACTGCTCCCACCTGTTTTGGGGCCAGCAGAGCAGTCACATATGACTACAACATGAGCTACCCAAACCCAGTCAGAGAGAATCCGCAGCGGAAGAGGATTCTCTCTGAACTGCTCAGAGGGCCATCACCCGTGTTTCCTTGTCCTAACGTGTAGACACTAAGTAAATTCACAGTTTCATAGCTTTCCTCCCCCCTACCCTCAAAACCTAGAATTTAGCCCATGATCTGAGTTCACAACTCTTATTTTCAAAGTGTCTTAATTTTAGGGTGAACTTGGATCAGATCTCAAGGGAACTTCTTTTTCCAAGTGTGTTACAAGAGGTTTTGAGTAGAGACAAGACTGAAAGGATCTCTGTGATTCAGATCCAGGGCTGGATTCAACTGCACTATGTTGAGTTTGGCAGTTAAACAGATCAAAATTAAAGTAAAACCTAAATATGTCAACTTATCTAAACAAAGTGAAAAAGAGTCTATGACTGGAAGCTTCTTCACTTCAAAGAGCTTCGCTTAACATTGCCTGTATGTTCAAAGAAGAATCCTAAGAGAAATACAGTTGATCAAGAGTACATACTATGCTAGCAATGATGAGGCACTTTCTCACTCTGTCATTTTTACAAGCACAAATTCTCAACCTGGAAACACCAAAATGCTGCACTTGGGAACCTAACCTTTTTCTTCTCTGATGCAGTCTTCTGGTGGGAGACAAGTGATATAATACTGTTGGGTGACCCTGACACTTTCTGCTCTTTGTAATTAAGATACCAAGTGACTGATTTGGCATTCTTTGCTTTTATTTCTTCTAAACAACTTCACTGCAAACTGTCTGTATGCTCTTCCATTGCTTACAATGCTACTAGGAAAAGGGAACAGTATTTTTGCCTCCTACCACCATTGCACTTGGATTAGGTTTTAAATGTGTCCCAGATAACATAATATCTCAGTCTGGACCACCACAGACTGTAGGGAAAGTAACTAGAAGGTCAGACTCAGGGAAAACACAAATATATTTCACAGTCCACAAGACTTGAATACCAAGAAAGAAGATTTCTATCCTATTTTGGATCTGGTGTTGCAAAGTACATAAAGCATGGATTCAGATAGACCTTTTAATTCATCCACCCTTCTGAACTTGTAGGAGAGCAGAAATACCAAACTTTCACAGTATTTCAAGTATTTATTTAAAAGGTAAGTTTTCCCCACTTTGGCCAGGCTTCAGACCAAAGCAGTTAAAATATATGTTCATTATTGAACTAAACTGTTTTATAAATGTAAAGACAAGCAAACTGCTTACTAGCCCAAACCCTGTACCATAGCCTCTTTCCACTAAGCTTCTCCCAAAAAGTAGCACTGAACCTAGTACATGATGGTACCTTCATAGCAGGTAGCCAATGTAGCACATCTTAAACGATCCTCTCCTCCCCTCTCTGGGGAAAGGGTGAACAGGTAAAAGGAGACATTGCCAAGTCTCTTCTAAATGAAACAGTCCCTGACTGCTGTATCATCCCCAAGTGCCAGACATAGACAGATTAAATAGATCACAAATCACTCTAATTAATGAAGGGAACATGTCTACTCAGCAAACCTAAGTTCCAGGATCTCAGGAGAGGAAAATAAAGATGGCTTGAAGCCTTCTTTACTACCTTCCTGCTGTGTTATATATATAACCTTCCTGGGCTGTAAATTAAGGATCTGGTATTTAAACTGGAAAACAAGCTATTAATTACTAGTAATTAGCTATTTTCTGTATTACAGAAAAAACAAGAGGCTTCACTCACTATGCTCACAACAATGAAAAGACAGTCTTCAAAGAACTTATCAACTCAAATAAATAGCCAGAGGCAACAAGCAGACGAGGGGAGCACAAGGTTCACAGGTGTAAAAACCAAAAGGGAGTATTGCAATTGGCTTGTCTGACCACTTGAATGACACAAGCCATAGATGCAGGGGTTTGGGTTGTAGCTGTGTTGGTCCAAGGAGAGAGGCAGACAAGGTTCCTTGGGTGAATTTGATATCTTTATTAGACCAACCCAAATGGTTGGAGAATAGTTATTAAGCAAGCTTTTGGGTTCAAAAACCCTTTGTCAGGCCAAGTCATCAGCAACTTGGATGAGGGAGTGAAATGCACTCTGTTTGCAGATGACACAAAGCTATGGGGAGAAGTGGACACGCCAGAGGGCAGAGAACAGCTGTAAGCAGACCTGGACAGGTTGAACAAATGGGCAGAAAACAACAGAGTGCAGTTCAACAAAGAGAAATGCTGCACCTAGGGAGGAAAAATGTCCAGCACACCTACTGCCTAGGAAATGACCTGCTGGGTGGCACAGAAGTGGAAAGGGATCTTGGCATCCTAGTGGACTCCAAGATGAACATGAGTCGGCAGTGTGACAAAGCCATCAGAAAAGCCAATGGCACTTTATCATGCATCAGCAAATGCATGACGAATAGATCCGAGGAGGTGATACTTCCTCTCTATCGGGCGCTGATCAGACCACAGTTGGAGTACTGCGTGCAATTCTGAGCACCGCACTTCAAGAGGGATGTGGATAACCTGGAGAGGGTCAAGAGAAGGGCCACTTGTATGGTTAAGGGCTTGCAGACCAAGCCCTACGAGGAAAGACTAGAGAACCTAGACCTTTTCAGCCTCCGCAAGAGAAGGTTGAGAGGTGACCTTGTGGCTGTTCATCACGGGGGCACAGAAGGGAATTGGTGAGGTTTTATTTACTAAGGTGCCCCCGAGGGTTACAAGAAATAATGGCCATAAGCTAGCAGAGAGCAGATTTAGACTGGACATTAGGAAGAACTTCTTCATAGTTAGAATGGCCAAGGTCTGGAATGGACTCCCAAGGGAGGTGGTGCTCTCCCCTACCCTGGGGGTCTTCAAGAGGAGGTTAGATAGGCATCCAGCTGGGGTCATCTAGACCCAGCGCTCTTTCCTGCCCATGCAGGGGGTCGGACTCGATGATCTATTGAGGTCCCTTCCGACCCTAACATCTATGAATCTATGAAGTCTCAGCAGTTGGTGTGTGCTCTTCCTGAATGGAATGAATAGTAAAGAAGCCAGGGGCTGGGCTGGGCTGGGCTGGGCTGGGCTGGGGAGTCAGTTGCCAGGCAGATTATAATGTATCAAAAATCCAATGTCTATGTTTAGTCCAGGGTTTTAGTTTGTAGCCGTGTTGGTCTAAGGACATAGGCAGACAAGGTTCCTTGGGTGAATTTGATATCTTTTATTAGACCAACCCAAATGTTTAGTCCATGATCTCTAGTATCCAGCAGGTTGATGAAATGGAGCTCATAGGCTCCTCTTTGGGAAGTGTTGTGTAATTTTCCTTGAGGATCAGGACTGAGAGATTGGAGGGAGAGTGGCCCTCCTGTGAGAAATGTGCCCCTACCAGTAATTGAGTGTTTCTGTCTTTGATGGATTTCCGGTGTGCGTTCATTCTGGTGCACAGTTGTTGTTTGGTCTCTCCCACATCTCTTCCATCAGGGCATTTGGTGCATTGGATGAGGTATATTACATTTCTGGAGGTGCATCTGTAAGATCCTGGGATGCTGATGGCTCTGATGTGGGGTGTAGTAATAGTGGGGGTAGTGGAGGTGTGTTGGCAGGTTTTGCATTTCTTGTCCTTGCACGGTCTGGATCCTTTTGGTGTGTTCTGGGCTTGAGGAAGTTTGCTTCTGGTGATAAGG
Source organism: Caiman crocodilus (assembly GCA_030014935.1). Classification (NCBI taxonomy): domain Eukaryota; kingdom Metazoa; phylum Chordata; order Crocodylia; family Alligatoridae; genus Caiman; species Caiman crocodilus. The sequence continues at coordinate 44,568,698 of JAGPOW010002514.1, read as the reverse complement.
TTGGCGAGGTTAAGTGCTTGTTTGAAGGCTAGGATGGGTGGCTCTGGGAGGATCTTTTTTAAGAATAGGGTCTCTTTCTAATATGGGTTGCAATTTTTGAAGGATTTTCCATACAGGTTCAAGGGAGAGGTGATACGCCATAATCAGCGGTGTGTGATTTGTGGGTGTTTTTCTTCTGTACTGCAGCAGGTCTTCACGTGGTATCCAGGTGGCTCTTTCAAACATGCAATCTACCTGTCTGGAGGAGTGTCCTTGCTGGGTGAAAGCCTTTTTAAGACTGGTGAGGTGGCGATCCCGGGTGTTCTCTTCAGTACAGATGCGGTGGTATCTGAGGGCCTGGCTG
>JAGPOW010002514.1:44538428-44562573 GCA_030014935.1 Caiman crocodilus | reverse complement strand
CCTCTCAACCTTCTCTTGCGAAGGCTGAAGAGGTCCAGGTGCCCTAGTCCCTCCTCGTAGGGCTTGACCTGCAAGCCCTTAACCATACGAGTGGCCCTTCTCTGGACCCTCTCCAGGTTATCCACATCCCTCTTGAAGTGTGGCGCCCAAAACTGCATGCAGTATTCCAACTGCGGTCTGACCACCTCCCGATAGAGGGGAAGTATCACCTCCTTGGTTCCATTTGTCATGCACCTCCTTGGTTCTGTTGTCATGCAAGTTAGTTGGATAAGAGAGAAAGAGACAGGAGATTTGGCAATTTTGTTTAAGAAAATAATATCTGATGGTTTTAAAGGATTAATTAGCAGATATTTCATTTTTAGCTGGCAAAGGAATGACTGCAGGAAGTGTAAAGAAAAAGATCAGACAAAATTCTAAGGAGTTTCAGAATCTAATAGTTATTAGTATCCTCATGATTAGATACTTTTATCCAGGTAGGACTGTGTAACTACTTGATTTTTGCTCAATGTGTGGACTGGTCTTCCTGAAGATGACTAGGTTATTCAGCAAGCTAGCTCTCAGAGAAACTTGAAATCAGTAGACTCTTTTATTTAGAAAATGAACAAGCATGAAATGGAAATGCTGATTAGCCCCCAAATTTCAGAAAGTGCCACGGAGTCTTTCATTCTTATCTATATCGTACCCAGATCTAGAAAAATCTCTTACATGGATGTTTTATCCAGGGGACATAAGGTACACTGGTACCCATTTGCTAGTACTTCATTGTAACACTTAGAACATCACACATTACACTGTCAGGAAATGACATGGATCAAAGGCCTGAGGTCTAATTTTGCTCATTAGCACTTGAATCCCTATATATGGGACAAAGTGAAAACCTTAAGGGCAGCTATAATTTTGGTTATAGACATTACACTTTTCTAGGTTTAATCCAGACTACAATCATCACTATATAACATGTGGATGTCTGTAATCTGAATTAAAATTGGCATCAATCCGAATCAACTAATTGTCATTGAACGCAGACTAGGGCAGTCTGAACTAGGCGATTTAAACTGTATTAATTAGCATATATATACAAGTATCTAGGGCAGCGGTCAGCAACCCCTGGCAAGTGTGCTAAGCATGGGATGCGAGGCTATTTTGCTTGGCACACCACCGCCAGCCTGGGCTGTAGGCAGCTGCTGCCAGCCACAAAGCCCAGGCTGCTCCCAGCAGGCAACTGCGTGGCTGCAAGCCCTGCCGTGAGTGGCAGCAGGTACCCAGAGCCTGGGCCAGCAGCAGCCAGGAGGCTGCAAACATCTGCTCCGGGCTCCGGCAGTAGCTCCATACTGGCAGGTGCACACATGCCTGGACTTTGTCCAGTGACCCAGGAGCCCAGCTCCATGTCTGGTTCTGTGTGTTTGTTTGTCTGTCTCTGTCTGGTCCTTTGTGTCTGTGTGCACACACGTGTCTGGTTCTGGATGTGTATGCATGTGTGTTATGGGTGTGTTCTGTTTCTGTGCATTTTGTGTACTTGGTTCTCTATGTGCATATGTGTGTGTGTGGTTCTCTCTCTGCTCTTTTCTCTTTCTCTCCTCTTTCCCTTATTTGCCTCTTTTTTATCTCTCATTGCAACATGCTCAATAAAAAAGGAATACACAACAACAAAGGCAACATGTATGTTTATTAAATATACTAATATGCAGTGCATCTTGCCATGTACCCCGCCTCATTTTGTTTTTCTGGCATGCTGGCACTCCACCATCTTCCAAGGTAGACATTGTGGGGGGAGGTTGGCATTCCAGCCAAAAAACATTGCCTATCCCAATCTAGGGCTTGCTGTTGCTTGTGTCCATCACCAGATGCAGCATGTGAGCAGTTTTGTGGCCCTGATTCTGAGTGGTGCTTTGTTTGTGGTGTCCAGCACCCCCAGCCATCTCTATTGCAGAAGAGCAGAAATGCACAAAAACTTCCCTGATGGTCAATGATCATCTATTAACCCTCAAATCGAATTCAAATTTGATTTGAACTGTGTGATGCAAATCAGTTAACACAGTTTAGAAAATGGTGAGCACATCTACAAGTGACTGCTTTGACTGTGCCAAGGTGCTGAGTCAGCTGGTACTCTGTAACCTAAGGCACTTCCTCCAGAAAACTGATGATCTAATCATCAGTAATATAATTATTAATGGTTAGATTAAAGGCTCCACTGACAGATGCTTAGCTAAAGGAAACTTCAGTGGAAATCACAGATTGAGATCTTTTGTACTCAGTGGGTGAATCTACATGTTCCATTACTGCAGCATGATAATCATTCCCAGGCACAGTATTCACGTTTCCCCAGGATTGCAGCATTTTCAGCCAGGATGGAGCAGTCCCAGGCTAGCAGCAGGCTGTGGGGAGTGGAGTTCAGGCCTGGGCTCTGTGTCACAGCAGCAGGCAGTGAAGGGGCTGGCTAGGCATGAGAGTGCCCAAAGAGTAGAGCTGTGGGCTAAGAAGCAGGCAGGGGTCTGGCCCTCTGCTGCCTAGGTCAGTGTGTACATGTGCACTCAGGTGCAGTTATTTTCTCTGCCATAATCTGATGATACAGATTAGTTTGCTGCGGTCTCATAGCACTGCACATATAGACTGTGATGTTTTACACCACAGCAAATTAGTTTACCTGTGGTTAAGTGCATGTGTAGATGCATTCAATGAGATTACTTACTTGCAGCAACTGCTGTTCAGCTGTTTGGTGCAGGGTGCTTAAGAAGTAGCAGGATCTGCTACCAATTAAGCTCATCTTCTTGTGCTAAGGGATGAAAAACCACCCCTGCTATCTTACTGCAATATGCACAGAAATGTGTCCTATTTACATCCTAGGCTGAACAGTCCTGAACTTCAGGAAACTTGCAATCTGGATCTGAACAGAGGAATTAGACCTTCTCTTTCGGGTAGGATAAACCAGGGGTGTCAAACGAACCCTGTAACCTGTGCCAAATCTGGACTGTGGGACAATGTAACTGCAGTGGAGTGGGCTGCAGTGGCAGCAGATTTGGCCTAGGACATGGGATGGCCTTTCTGTCATTTGTACAATGCACAGGCAACACAGAGTAAGGTAAATGGTATACGGGGATTATATATGTAACCCGGGAGGTACTCCAAGAGGTACCCCCTCTCCTATTGAAGGGATCAAAGCAGGTGCACAAGTGCTGTGGGAGGTGTAGGGACTCTCCTCCCCTTATAGAGCAGAGCCAGAACACCAATGGGGCCTTAACCATATACCTTTTAATGACAGAACAGTGCTGGGAACATAACAGGCATAAACCAGACACTACAATGCCCCAAGGGAGCATGATTCAACAAAGGTTAGACACTTACAATCATTGACAAAAGGCAGGATTAACAAAATATAAGACACAAACAGCAAAGCAAACAATACTGGTTGGTGAAATATAAGACAGCACACAGAAACGCTGCTGTACAACCGCCAATGCTGGTACTGCTCCAAGCTGCTAGGGGTCTTGACCTTCCTGGAGCCCCGGCCTCTCCTCGAGCTTCCTGGCCTCTGATTGGAGGATCTGGAAGCAGAGCTGGGAACCTCTCAAGTTACTACTCCAATCCTTGCTAGAGCTGGGGAGCCTATCCTGCTGGCCGCAGCCTCTCGTAGGGGATCCTGGGGCCCAGCCTGTCCTGCTGGCCACACACTGCACTGCTGAGGGTGTAACTGCTGCCTGCAGGTCCCACTCCTTCAGGTGCTTCTGGGGCAACGGCTTCCACTCTGCCGGCCCAGCTCTCTGAAGCTCCTTTCTTGTGGTCCCTCTCCCACCTCTCTCGAGTCAGCCATGCTGCCCTCTTTATCCCCCTCCAGGTAACCCAAGGGGCCAATCAGGGGACACAGAGGGTGAGTCTCTGGGGCCTGATTGGTGAGTTAAGGGAACCCAAATCCTCCAACCATCTTTTACCCCTTCAAAACCCCTGTCCATATCATTACCAGATTGGTGAGGAAAGGGAATCCCAAGTCCTCCAATCATCTTTTGCCCTTTCAAAACCCCTGGGCTAAGTCACTGCCAGCTAGCCTGTCACATATAAATACTAACAACAAGTTTTGCTTCTGGATTAGTAAGTGGTGAATTAGTATCACCATGGTGGTGATTTTAGAAGAGGGCCATTTTCTTTCCTAAAGCACACCCACATTGAGAAAATAAAATCCATGTCCAGGAGCACAAGGTAAGGGGCCTGTTAAAACTATGCTTGTTAGCTGGAGGAAGGGTTTCTGGGCTGAGCTAAGTCCTTGTCTTTTCACCGCATATGAAATACCTACAGGGCACATCTACACAAGATACATTTCTGCACGGTAGACTAATTGTGCAGTAAAGCATCACCATCTACAAGTGCAGACATTTACTGCACATTCGATTAATCTGCTCCACTGTTAATTTGCTACCTCTGCAGTTCATTTGCAATTTCAGGTAGCATATTAAATGCAGAGTAGTTACTGCACAGTAGCACACACATGGACGGCAACCAGGAGTAAACTTGTTCCCAGTCAGCATCACTAGCAGGGGGCCACTGGCACGCTAGTCCCAATGTTATAGGCTTTGGTGCTTCTCCAGCCCCATGGCTGGAGTTGCTCTTTACCTGCCCCAGCCTGGCCCTTAAAGTGCTGCAGTGACACTGAGGCTCTGGGCCACCTGCAGCCAGCCTCTGGCCACTAGGTCCCACAGCAGTATTCCCAAGCCAGCTGCAGCAGCCTGCCCAGACCAAGCACTGGTCCATGGCACAGCCCCACCACCTGTTTGCCCCGTGCCTCTGCACTGGACACTATAGGCACCTGCCCACACCTGGCAACACTTGGACTGTCACACAGAGGTCCTGAGAACCATTGAGGGAACCACACTGGCATTGTCCCCAGTGCCACACACTGCCTCCTGGGAGCAGAACCAGTCCCAGGAGGAAACCATGGACCTTGTGGCATTGTGGGGTAAGGCCAAGGTCCTGAGCCAGTTCTCCTGGAGTGGGTGCTCCAACACCCACATCTATGAGAGCCTGTCAGGCTTCAGGCAGAACTGTGGGCACAACTGGTCAGCATGCCAGCGCCACATAAAGGTCAATGCCTTGTGGGCAAAGTAGATCAGCGTCACCAACTACAACTATCAGTTGGGGACTGCCCACAAATCCATGCCCTTTATGCAGCAGCTGGACAACATCCTCGTGCCCCAGGTCACTGGCCAGAGCCATGTTGTGTACTTGAGCGCAGGTGACTTGCCCAAACCTCTGCTGCAGTCTGGCAGCTGTGACAAGGTGTCAATGGGGGAGGGCCCCTGGGGGCACCAGGAACTCATCCCACTATGATCCCTACCCCCAGTATCATCCAGCAGCTCCAACCAATGAGGTCAACACCTGCCTCACCAGCTGTGGGTACATAGCCTTGCCCAGGAGGCCAGCCCCATCATGGCACCACTGGCCCTCAGCAGCTCCATCTTCTCCATGGAAGGAGTCCCTTCCTCTGGCAGCAATAGATCCAGAACCAGACCCACAGGACCAGACCCAGCTGCTGGACTGCCTGGTCACCGTGGCAGAGGAGTCGCTGATGGAAGAGCAGGCCTGGCATGTGGATAGCATTGCACGTAAGTGGGAGAGAGACCAGGTAGACCAGGAGTTCTGGGGGCTTGGGCTGAGGTGCAGTGATGTCTCCAATGGTCAGGTCCCCCTGCCTCGGCAGCAGCCCTGGATCCCCCACCTGTCCCTCCCCACTGTCCTGCCACTCACCTCAGCTCCATGTGACCCCAAAGCAGAAGTTACCTGCAGTGAGGCCAGCACCGGTTGCCCAGCTCACTGGCTGCAGGAGGGGGAGCCACCCATGCTGGCAGAGCAGTGGCTGCCTGCACCCCAGGGTATCCCCCACCTGCAGCCTCACTGCAGCAATCATACCCACAATGGGGTTGCCAGAGGCCAGGGTGCTGAGCATTGTTGTTCAGGAAGGAGGGGGGATGGGGTTTGTGTTTATGGAGGGGAATAAAGTGCTCTTCTGAAAACTGTCTGCAATGAGTATGGTGCTGGGGATGCATGGTGGTGCTGGGGGCCATGGCCATATCATTGACCATCCCAAAGTCCTACAGCAAGGAGTGCAGGAGCAAGTTGTCCACCAGCACCAGCCCTGGCCCCTGCTGCCAGGTGTGTGGCTCACCCAGGTCCTCAGTAGCAGGGGGACCTTTCACTGTCACTGCAACTGGTGCTCCTGGTGCCAGGCATCCTTCACCTACTGTGCCTTCTCTTCCCAGGCCTCATGGAAGAGCTACCCCTGGGCCTTTCAAATGTTATGCAGCACACTGGTTGCAATAATGACCTGGTGGATGTTGGCCTCTGCAACCTCAAGGCAGGCAGTGAGAGTGCACCAGCATTCCCCCCGGCAGCTGAAGGCTTACTCCACCAGCATGTGGATCTGGCCCAGGCACCTGTTGAAGTGTGGGGATCCAGATGACCAGTGTAGGGCCTTATGAGGCAGGAGAGGAGTGGGTAGGTAGGGTCCCCAGTGCAAAGGGGCAGAACCACCACCATGCCCAGCTGGAGGTCTAAAACCCCTGGCATGAAGCTCCTGCTCTTCACCAGGGCTGGCAGGGTACAGCTGCAGAAGACTCAAGCATCAAGGGTGCTGCCTGCCCAGTTGGAACTCATGTTCATGAAGGGGCCACAGTGCTCAATGATGGCCTGGAGCACAATGGAATGAAAGCCTTGCTGACTGTAGTAGCGGCAGGAGCTGTGGGACAAGCAAATGACAGGGATGCAAGTCCTGTCCAGGGCCCTGATGCACTGGGGAAAGCCCTGCCACCTCCTCTAGGGTGTTGGTTGTATACCCAGAGCATGGTGTGCCCCATCACATCCTGGAGGGTGCTGAGCCTCCCTAGTAGTCACTTGCCCATGCTGAAGAGGTGGCTGATGTAGCACAGGCTGGTGGGTATGGCCAGCTTGAGCAGGGTGATAGCCAGCCAGGTGTCCGCAGGGAGGGACCCCTATGTGGTAGTGGCCTGCTGCTCCAGGTGCAGGTGGAGTTGTTCAGGTTGCTCCTGGAAGATGCCCCAGGTCACGTGAAAGGACTCCAGCTACTGTTCATCATTCCAGATGTGCTAAACAACATGTAGCCACCATTCCTGGCTGGCCAGATGGGCCCACAGGCAGTGGGGCTAGAGACCCAGGAGTTCATGGATGGCACTGGTGGCAGCATCTGGGTGTGCATTGTTGGCATCCCTGCTGGGGTCTAGGCAGCAACAGTGTAGTGGTAATGGGCCTGAGATGCTGTGGGGGCAGTCAGGGCCGAGAATTACATGGGTCAGGCAGCAGTCACTGTGGTGGCAAAGCACAGCAAGCAGGGTAGCCAGCAGGAGCCCAGGGCACAGGTCATCACTCCTGGGGCCTGGCGATGGAGCAGCCGTGGCGTGGTGGGCACGGACTCTGGAGATAGTCACAGAGCACTATGCCAGCACACTCCAGGCCAGAAATGCAGGTGGCCGGGGAGCAGCACATGAGGATGGCTTTTAAAGATGACCTTGGCCACAGGCAGCTGAGACCAGAGCCTCCAGCTCCCACTGGCTGCTGCAGGGGGGTGGTGCAGGGCCAGAGAAACCCAGGAGGAGGCTATTACCAGAAGCAGCAAATCTGCTCCAAATACCTGCACATGTAGATGCCTACTGGGGGAAGGAGGGGGGTTACTTCACAGTAAATTAGTACAGAGTAAACCCTTATAGCACTAATTGCACATGTAGATGAGCCCACACTAAAAAAACTTACTACACTTTTTAAGTGAGACAAGCCTGCTTTTAACTGCACGGTCCAGTATGCAGAGGGCATATGGATCTCCAAGGCCTAATGTAACCTGATGATAACATGCTGCCTGAGGTCCTTTGTGCCTCTTCCCCTCATCTAAGATAGCTCAGCCTCCTCAGAGGCAAACCTGAACCCTAGACATTGAATAATTTCCTCAATTGTAATGTTCCTGAAGCTGTTTGTTCTCGGGAAATTATACTGCATTTTAACTTCAGATGCTCACCTACACTATTCAGCACAATCCCCATAGCAACCACCCCTCTTTTTAATCTGTATGTATTATCACTACTTAAAAGAACGCACGTTTAGTTGCATAAATCACAGGATCAAACCTCTGCCCCACTCCAGAAAAACCCAATCTTATTGAATAATGTCCATAAGGTCTTAATCTGAATTCATCAGAAATCAAAGGACATTTTCAAAAAACACATTCTCATATTAATATGGTTTCATGTGTTCATGCTTGTCATTCTAACTTTTGTACCATTGCCAAAAAGAAGATAGATGTTTAAATACCTCTAAGGCCCAGCTTAAAATTGAGACCCTCATATTTTCATCCTTTTTATCACATGAATATTTTGCCATACTGTGGCTGCAGTAGCTGTGCTCAAAGATTTGCATCCCCCAAAGCCATTTCTGAGTTCCTTTTAGAGATCCGCATGGTTGCTAGGAGGAATCTTGACACATTTTTGTTTAAAAAAAAAAAATCCCAAGAAACCAAACTTTCAGCATCTTTCAATAATTCATAAACAAGAAATGTATCCTCTTGTTTCCTCCAGACATCTCATATTCTCTCAAATGCTACATCTAGATGTATATGCCAATGACCAGGTAGCCAGCAAATGGGCTGCAGACTAGGTAAGCTGTTTGCAGGCAGTTTGCTAGGGGCTTGAGGAGGAAGTAGAAGAGAACCAGGCACCAGATCATGCCCAGGGAAGGCAGACCAGAAAGAGGTCAGAGCATTCACCGTTTGCTGGATGAGGTTTTATTCAAACAGCTAGGGGAAGTTTCCTGATCCAAAACCCTGGTTCTCATGGGGGTCTTCAGTCACCCTGACATCTGTTGGGAGGGCAATACAGCAGTGTACAGGTAATCCAGGAAGTTTTTGGAGTATAACAAGGACAACTTCCTGCTGCAAATGCTGGAGTGGCCAACTAGGGGTCATGCTCTTCTTGACCTGCTGCACATAAAAGAAGGAAGAATTGGTGGGGAATGTAGTAGTAGATGGCAACTTTGGCAGCAGTAACCATGAGATGATTGGAGTTCACAATCCTGAAGAAAGGAAAGATGGAGAGCAGCAGAGTAAGGACTCTGGATTTCAGGAAACCAGACTTCAACTCACTCAGGGAACTCATGGGCAGGATCCCCTGGGAAGCCAGACTGAGGGGGAGAGGAGTCCAGAAAAGCTGACTGTACTTGAAAGAATCCGTATGAGAGTGCAGAAACAAACCATCCCAATGTGCAGGAAGGCTAGCAAGTACAGCTGAAGACCAGTTTGGCTTACCAGGGAACTCTTCAGTAAACTAAATCACAAAATGGACATTTATAAAAAGTGGAAACTTGGCCAAATTACTAGGGAAACTTGGACAAATAAACAAGAACATTGCTCAGGAATGCAGGGATGAAGTCTGAAAAGCCAAAGCTCAATTGGAGTTGCAGCTAGCAAGGGATATGAAAGGTTTCTACAAGTATGTCAGAAGCAAGAGGAAGATCAGGGAAAGTGTGGGTCCCTTACTGAAAGGGTAAGGCAAGCTTGTGACAGAGGATGCAGAAAAGGCTAAAGTGCTCAATGCTCTTTGCCTCAGTCTTCACAGGCAAGGTCAGCTCCCAGATTTCTGCACTGGGCAGCATAGTTTGGGGAGGAGGTGAGTAGCCAGCAGTGGCAAAAGAATAGGTTAGAGAATATGCAGAAAAGCTGGACATTTGCAAGTCCGTGGGGCCAGATGGGATGCACCCTAGGGTGCTGAGGGAGCTGGCTGATGTGATTGCAGAACCATTTGCCATCATCCTTGAAAACTCATGGTGATCAGCCGAGGTCCCAGATGACTAGAAAAGGGCAAACATAGTGCCTATATATAAGACACTGAGGACTGACTGGGCACGAGAGGTTTTCATTTTCTTGGTCAAGCGTTTCTTCACTGCTTCTGCCATACACTGCTGTTCAAAGGCCAGTGCTCTGTTTTGGACTCAGCCTCCAGGATGGACGGTCACAAGTGATTTGCTCCCGTGACTCTGGATTGATGCTGAAACTCATAAGGGACACCTTTAGTGTGTCCTTGTACCACTTCTTTGGTGTGCAGTGAGAGCATACTCCATTTGACAGTTCGCTGTAGAAGATTTTCTTCGGCAGGTAAGTGTTGCGCATTCTTGAGAGATGGCTGGCCCATCTTAGCCGTGCCAGGTTTAGTAGAGTGTGAATACTGGGGAGAACTCATCTTCCAAACACCTTGGCATCTAGAATCTTGTCCTGCCACTTGATCTTTAGTATCTTTCACAGGCAGGACAGGTGGAAGTGGTTTAGTATCTTGACATGATGCTGATAGACGGTCCAGGTTTCACAGGTATAAAGGAGGGTCAGGAGAATGAAGGCTTTGTATACCTGCAGTTTCATCAATATTCTGATGCCTCTGTGGTCCCAGACCAACTTAGAGTCTGCCGAAGACCACACTCAAGTTGACTTCATCGCCTGTGTGGACAGCATGGGAGAGTGTGCTGCCTAGACAGATAAATTTGTTGATTATCAACAGTTGTTGGCCTTTAACTGAGATCTGTGGTTCTTGGGGTGTTGTGCCAGGTGCAGGTTGAAACATCACTTTTCTTGTCTTGGTCTTTCTTTCTTGGTCTTGTTTGTGTTAATACTGAATCCAAAGTTGTCTTAGGCTGATAAGAATAGGTCCATGGATCATTGCATGTCAGCCTGTGAGCCTATGCATAGCACACAGTCATCAGTGAAGAGGACATCGTGAAACATGACTGTCAGAACTGTCAAAACATACTGATGAATTTTCTGAGGCATCCATATTTCTTTATGATTTCTCAGAGAGCTTCACAGTTCACTGTTTCAAAGGCTTTAGTTAGGTGAACAAGTGTGAGGAGAAGGTAGATGTTCTGTTCCCGGTATTTTTCTTGAAGCTGCCAGGATGCAAACACCACATCGGTGGTTCTGCGTCATTTTCTGAAGCTGCATTGGCTCTCAGGAAGTAGGTCATTTAAATAGTCAGTCAGTCAGCCAGTTGAGGACTCTCACAAGTATCTTGCTGGCAGTTGAGAGGAGATGCACCTGTGACTGTCACAGAGTTGGCAATTTCCCTTCCTCATGTACAGGTGGATGATGGAGGCATCCTTGAATTCTTGAAAGACTACCTCCTGTGCCCACATACTGCAGAAGATCTTGGTTAGTTTCTCAGTGAGGTCATGACCACCTGATTTGTAGACCTCTGCTGCAATTGCATTGGCTCCAGGAGCTTTGCTACTAGACATTTGTATGGCTTTTTGGACTTCCACAATTGGAGGTGAAGCTTCAAGTGAGGTGTTGGCAGAGATATGAGACAGCTTTCTATGCTGTCCATGTTGATAGAGGAGGTCCAACTGAGGATGGCACTGAAGTCCTCGGCCCATCTCTGGAGGATCTGGGCCTTGTCAGTTGGCAGTGTGGTCCTGTCAACAGACAGCAGAGAGGAGGTTCCAAGGACCTGTGAACCACTGACAGCCTTTAGGGAGTCAAAAAACTTCTTCACATTTTTTCATCAACATAGTGCTGGATCTCATTTGCTTTGTTCTTCAACCATGTGTCCTGCAACCCTTGCAACTTGCGTTGAATGGTCTTCCAGATCAAGCTATAGGCATATTGTGCTAACATGGACTTATCATGGAGGTAGGCTCTGTGGAGACATTGTTTCTCTTCCAGCAGCCATTGTATCTCCTTGGCATTTTCATTAAACCAGCCCTGGTGTCTGCGGATGCTTGGTCCCAGGGTCTCAAGAGCTGCAGAGTGCATAGCTTCATGGAGCTACTTCCAGTTGGCTTTGGTGGAGCCAGAACAGAGCAGAGTAGTGTGAAGCTGATCTTTCAGATGGCTCACAAAAGACAGCCTGGTGCTGTCATTTATCAGCCTTGCAGTGTTGAAGTGCTTTGATCAACTTCGTCCTTGCAGACACCGTCTGGTTTGAATCATGATCTTTAGTGAGATGAGTTGATGATCAGTCCAGCATTTAGCACCACACATTGCATCTGTCCCTCCTTCAGACGATAACATAGTCAATAACACGCCAGTGTTTAGAGTGAGGGTGCATCCATGATGTCTTCTTCCAGCTGGGGAGACAGAACACAGTGTTAGTAACCAGGAGTTCATGTTCAGCACGTAGTCTGATCAGGAGAAGACCACTGCTATTGCAGCTTCTGATCCCATGCTTCCCAATGATGCCATCCTATGCTTGGCAGTCAGAGCCAATCCTGGCACTGAAGTCACCAAGAAGGGTGAGACAGTCAGACTTCAGTACAGCAGCAATCATGGAGTGAAGGTCATTATAGAAGTGTTTTTTTGTCTGAGTTGGTCATGGTAGGGGTGTGCGCACTGATGATAGTGGCACACTTTTTGCCAAGCAGGGGGAGCTTAAGCACCATCAGTCAGTCATTTACTCCCTTGGGCAGCTAGGTCACCTTCTTGACTAGGCTGTTTTGTATAGTAAAGCCGACACCTGCTTCCCATTTGGCTTCACTACCACTCCAGAAGAATGTGTAACCAGCTTTTCCTTCTGTGAGCTGCCCTTCATCAGGTAGGTGAGTCTCACTGAGCACAATGATCTAGATGTTGAATCTGCCCACTTCTCTCCCAATGAGGGCCGTACTCCTTTCAAGTCTGTTGGGGTTTCTGTTGGTCAGTGTATGCATATTCCACATACCTAGCTTGAGAGAAATTGATTTCTTTTTTTTTCTACCACAGTAGTGGGACCATGCCAGTAGTATGTTGGCCAGGGTGAGGTGAAGCAGACAGTGTTTGGGGCACCTTTTCTAGCCCCTTCCTCATTCTAGGAGGTGAACAGTGCAGTCCTAAGTAGGGCTTCTCAGTCGCTCAGGGGCTGCTGAGTTCTACTCCTGCTTCTGTCCAGTAGAAAGCGGTCCAAAGTCCTGAGCTGCCTGTATGCAGGTTTGCATCTACAGTTTCCAGTGTGTCCACTCCTACTGCTTCGTTGCTGACTGGCGCCACAGGGCTTGTGTTGGATGCAAGTTGCATGGAATTTAGATTTAAGTGAGGAAGAGTTGTGCAGCATCAGCCTCATTCTCCACAGTCCCCACATTGCTTTCACCAAAGTCCAGGTTTGGCATTGATGGTGGGTGGTCCTGCCTGGATAGAAACTTCACAGGTGCAAGCAGAGGCAGTAGCAGTGGCTCTGACTTTCTGACATCCTCCAGCCATTTCCCTGGGTCTCTTAATGTGTCTTTTTTGTCTTGCTGCTCTTCTTCCAAGTACACCTTCCCTAGTAAACTCACCTGGAAGCTGGCCTGTTTATTGCTCCTTGCCCCCAAAGTGTCCCTTTTTGTCTTGCTTCCTCATACCAAGCTGCAAGGATCTCCTCTCAAAAGGGCAGGGAACTGCCTGCAAACTGCTTATCCTGTTTGTAACCCCTGGGTGCTCACAGCCAGTTGGTAACCAGCAGCAGGACAGAAAGCATTTTCACTGACTGGCTTTCTTGCATGCATACTGGCCTTTGACTTCTATTCCATCCCAGAAGAGGACAGACAAACTGCAGATGCTTCCTCAGCCTGGTGAAGGGTGTTTGTATGGTCAAATGCTCTGACATCATAACTCATAAAAGACAACAAAAGGTTTATTATCTTTGCTCTGGTTTTATAATAAATTAGTAACCATATGGTGATATACTAACAGAAATATAAGAATAAATGAACAAAAGGAAATACCAGAACAATAATCCGATTTTAAACCTAAGAATGCAGATTTTAATCAGCCCAATGGGTTAGAATCATAGAAGTAGGGTCAGAAGGGACCTTGTAGATCTTCAGGTCCGACCCCCTGCCTGGGCAGGAAGAAAACTGGGCTCAAATGACCCCAGCCAGGTAGGCATCGAGCCGCTTCTTAAAGACCCCAGGGTAGGAGCCAGCACCACTTCCCTTGGAAGTTGGTTCCAGATCCCAACCGCCCTGACTGTGAAGTAGTTCTTACGGATGTCTAATCTAAACCTACTCTCCAACAACTTGTGGCCATTATTCCTTGTTATCCCAGGGAGTGCTAGGGGAAACAAGGTCTCCCCCAAACCCTTCTGGTCCCCCCTAATGAGTTTATAGATGGCCACCAGGTCCCCAGGTTAGAAAAGCAGGTCCTGCCTGTGACCTTCCTGTAAAAGCTTCCTGCAAATTCTCCTGTCAGCCTGTCTTGCTCAGCCCTCTGGCTGAGGGCCTAAAGTCATGCCTTACGCCCAGGAAAACTAGAGAAAAGCACTTTCTCTCAAAACATCATGGGTGCTGTTTCTTATCTGGCCATTTACATACATTATCCAATGGATTCTTGGGGAGCCCATACTATGTATGAAACTTCCTGCCCTCCCCCAAGTAGTTGTTTACCAAACCAGAAACTGATCTTTTTATGAGCAGCAAAATATTTACATGCTTTCAGATACAAAGATTACTAATCCAATGTCCTAAAGATACCTTCTCTCAATTTCTCCACTGTAAGAAATTGACCTTCTCTAAATAGCCCGTTCTCAGGTGTTATTCTTACTGGTCTCTTCTTGAAGATGTAAATTCGTCATTGTGTAGAAGGGTCTGGCTCATGTGCCTCAGCCCATGTCTACAAGGGCTTATTTGATGGGTGAACAAAGGCATGTCAGATTCTAATTCTCAGTGACTGCTTTTTCCAAGTGTGAATGGATCAGGAATGCTTAAGTTAATTATTTGCCTCCTTACAAATCTTGGATAAAATATAAAAATATTATCAAAATAACATTTATATTATATACCACAATTCATGCAGACATAACAACAATTCATATGGCTTGACACTACCTGTAGCTAGAGATATAGTCTTGATGATTGAGGAAGATTATAATTGCATTTTTTCTGTTGGTTTGATTACTGTTTCATTGCTGGATCTTAGAAACTGTTTTGCTTCTCTTTGAGGTAGAGAGGTTGTTGTGTTGTAGTAGTCCAATGTATGTTTCCATCTGCTGGGAGGCATCCAGTATAATTTTTTTCCTGGTGTGATGGGAAGATTTTCAGGAGTGGTTCTGTCCTGGTTGTGGAAGCATTCTTTCAGGCCAAGTCTTTGGAAGAATTCTTCTAGTTTTCTATTGTTTTTCTGGGCTGAAGTTCAAGCCTTTAGAGAGTACAGATATTTCAGAGTGGGATGGGGGCATTGTGATGAGTTAATGTTGGTGACATTCTAGCTGCTGCTGTCTTGATTTTCTCCATTGTTGCTATTGCGCTGCCTATTAGATAGCTCTGGCTTTCTGCTTACGTTGGATGGCTATCATCCCAAAAAATATGTGATGGCACTGAATGACAGATATGGGACATTTGCGATTTACAGACTAAACTGGGGAAAATCAAATTTGCTACTTATTAATGGTATAGATGTGATGCCATGTACCTGCATCAGTGTCCATTTGCAGTTAATAGTGAGATCATGTACCTGAGGGATAACGAATAGGCTCATTTAAGTGAACTTACCAGTGCATCCACAGCTTTTTATAGCACTAGGCCAAAAACAAAACCTTGAACAGTGTTTTTTGTTGGGTTTTTTTTTTGCTGAAGAGATGATGAGACTGAATACAGGCCCATAGATAACCTGACTTTACTACATGGCAGTGAGAGCATTTGATTGCTATTACCTTTATTGAACAGTCTTGTAGAACTTAATGGGAATGAAACCCTTAGCAGTTTACAGAAATTACTATAAAAGCCTATAGGAGAGTCTTCTTGTTTGAATAACCCAATAGATCTTGGTAACAAAGACATGTCTTTTAAATTCCATAGAGCATGTGGGAAAGATGCTGTTTACTAATAGGATTTTTCTTCAAGCTAAAGCAAAGGACTGGGA
The DNA here is from genome assembly GCA_030014935.1 of Caiman crocodilus. Taxonomy (NCBI): domain Eukaryota; kingdom Metazoa; phylum Chordata; order Crocodylia; family Alligatoridae; genus Caiman; species Caiman crocodilus. The sequence continues at coordinate 44,546,735 of JAGPOW010002514.1, read as the reverse complement.
GGCTTATGGCTCTGCCACCAACTCTGTGTGAAATCACAGGCAAACTGTTAATCACTTGATCTTCAGGAGAACTGAAGAACAACTCCCATTGAAACTAATGAGGAAAAATTGGTAACTGGGGGTTAGTGACAATCTTAGTTTGCTGTGGCTAAATCATTACTCTGTCTCATTTCATCCTCCAGAGAAGTTAATTCTCCTCCTGTAGAAGGAAGTGTGTCCTGCCTTTGTATTAATGCAGCAAGATATGCTCCACTCTCCAATTTAATAAAACACTTTCCACTTCCTATGTGAAATAACCTGATAGTCAACTCAGCATAGTATGTTTAAAACATATTTTCTTGTAATATCCTAATCTTTTTTATAGGGCGATTTGAAAACTTCAGTTGATAATCATTGTGAAATTGTCCTGAGGAAATAAAGATGTTCAACCCAGAAATGGAAAAATAACATCCTTTTCCAACTAGGTCATTTCTGTCATAAACAATAGAGAATTACTCAACTTTTCTACAGTCAGCTTAAAAGAGGTGGCTTATCTTACTGTTACTTTCTTCAAACAGCTACTTTAAAATAATAGTTCTGTATAGGTTAGAATGAATCAGGGGCAGATCCAGGAGGAGCACAGTCATACTCTACTTTCAGGTCATATCACAGAAGCAGCTGCTGGGGCTTTAAGTCCCAAAATCAGATAAGACTTCACCACCATCCTCTCTCTTGCATGCTCAGTATGGTACATCCCCTACCCTTCCATTCCCCACACCCCTACCCACTGCCATCACTGTCCCTGCTGTCTCCAGCTACCCTAGAGGTATGGGGAGCTCCAGAACCACTTTGACCCACTCCAGGTAGACTGGGTAGGGACCAGGCTCAGCCAGGAACAATGGCAGCTGGAGGATTCCTGCTCTGCCAGAGCCCCTCAGGTGTTCTCCATTACCCTGGGAGCAGGCTCACGGAGGGGGAACTACAGCAGGTCCTGGCCTCCAAGGGTCTTTAAAGCCATGACACCTGCTTCAACTCCTGCCCCCACTCTGCTTCCTCAAGATACCTTCTCTTCTTCCTTTCCTGCCATGCCTTGATGTAGTTATTCTTAATACAAAAGGGAGGTTGCCACAGGGTCCCAGAGTGAGCCCAGTCTGCCTCCACCTTGATCCTGGGACACGCTGTCATGGCCATCATAGCTCTGTTAGTGCCTCAGGGCACCAGTTGCCTTATGGGCTATTTGTGGCTTCTCCCCACCCCTACAGCCACACTCATGCTTTGCAGACATTACCCTGGATGTTACACACCAGCTTCTACAAACCTCAACCCTCTTGGCTTTTAGTGCACTGGTTACTCTTGCTGTAGACTGACAGAATAGGTCCACTTTCTCTGGCCCAGCTTCTGAGACTCAGCCTGGTCCATCCCTTGGCCCATCTCACTCAGGTTTGCCAACCCTTGGTCCTCTTAAATCTGCCTCTATCTCACCCTTATGGCACAGAGCCTGCCTCTCTCTCTCTCTCCCTCTAGGCCTTAGCCAGCCCTTGTCTTATCCTTGTGGTGCAGATTCTGGCTCTCCCAGCTTTGGCCCACCCCAGATAGGGCTCAAAATCTGAAGCACCTCCCAGGCACCCCTGTGTGGGTTCTTATCCTCCCCTCCAGCCACTCTCTGGCCCTCCATAAAAATTGAAACAAACAACACAAGTCAAATTCTTTAAATAAAAAACTCAAATCTCTCCCTAGGTCACCATGACACTGCAGAAGCTTCCTCTCCACTTACTGATCCTCTCTGAGCCCCTGGGGTATCTGATCGGAGCTGAAGCTAACACCTGGCCTCCCTGAGCTAGCGTTGGCTGCGCTCCCCCTCAGCATCAGGAACTCAGCCTTATATCCCCCAAACTCTTCCTTTCCTGGTTCGGTGCTCTCTTGATTGGCCCTGGGTATCCTCTTAGCTTGATGGCATAGATTACAGTTGCTCTCTTGCCAATCCCTGTTCATCTGCCTGGGGTCCCTTCTGCTGCAGTCTCTCTTTTAAAGTATCAGGATCCTCTGGTTTCCGGTTACAGGATCCCACCTACCATCACTGATGCTGCTGCTGCCACCAGCTGACCCCAGCTCCCTGTGTAACTTGGCTGCAGAGCAGGAGTGGCTCTGAAAATTCATGGGTCAACTAAGGAAAGCAGCAGTAGTGGCTGAAGGAGGGGTGAATGGTTGCCATAATTATTATCCCTGGGAAAGTGTTATCAAAAGAATATTTAATATAGAAAGTATAAAGATGGTTAAACATACTTTTATGGTCATCAGTGGCTGAAGTTATGTTTAAGTGAAAGTGAAATTTAAATGACAGATTGGACAATAGATAGGAAAACTGTCTGGTCTGGTGTATACCTACCACTATGTTCCTTTAGCTTTACAAGACTCTTAAGAAATACCAAGAAACTATTCTCTAAAGCCTGACAAGCAACGAAAAATGCATCTTGGTAAATATTCATTTGAATTTTAAACGATTTTTTCCCTCCTTTTGCCATCACTGTTGCTGTCTTTGTTTGCTTTCTGCCACCTGTAAACTCTCAAGAGTCTCTGGCTCTTTCAGTTTGCTCAATAGGGAGAGAAAGAACCATGGAGATGAGTAGAATAAATAAGGGTGGGAGGGAAAGGTGGCCTGGGGCCTCTGCCAGCTGGCTTCCACTCCCTGGCAGACTATACATTCAATATAAGCACTATAAAAAACTGACTTTAAGGGCACATATACACAAGATGCTAACTGCAAAGTAGCTTAATAACACTGTGGAGTAGCATGCAGGGCAGAAACCATGCAAATATGGGCACCTCCAACCTCACCTGCCATGCCTTCTTGTTACCAATAAAGGTGGGAGGCAGTCCTAATTAGGAGAATACTTGCAATACTTCTAGGAGTCCCAGTGAGTCCCTGTGCCTTGCTGGGCTTTCTAGGTCCTTTGAGTTCTACACAAAGAAACCCTATACATGGTTCTTGGTGCCTTACGAATGTTTGGCCCGACAATCCAGAGGCCTCTCAACAGTTGATGCACTGTTCTGCAAACTTACATAGTCTGGAGGTCTCTCCCAGCAAACCCCCTCATTCAGGGGTCCTTGGATTTGTAGCAGACCTACTTACCCAGTATCCTCTAAGCTTGCAGCAGCCTATACAGACTTTCTGAGCTTTTGCCCCAGCCCCAGAGTTCATGGACTTCAGAAATCTTCTAGAAACACTTGCAGAGTTGTACCTTGTCAGGCCCTCTAATCGCCCATTCCCAGCTGGGCTGCAAACTTGAAACATCAAACCTGCCCCAATCCCTGGCTAATGAAATTGCCATAGTTTTCTGTGGGGGTGAGCAACCAGATTGGCTGCAGAAAATGACACACCTTTTAATCACACCTGCGACCTCAGGTGGCAGGCACACCTTGACACCACCTCAATCTGTTCTAGCAAACCTCACATTCACTGCTCCTTCTGAGTCCTGCCTCAACTTTCATTTTTTTTCTGACTCTGACCTTGGACCTCCTTTGGAACTAGGCACCAACTGTCTGACCCCTGGTTTCTGATCTAACCTTGCTTCTTGGATTTTGTCTTTTGGATTTTACCTCTTGGTCCTCCTGGAATTTGGTCTTCATATTCTCTGCCCCCTGACCTAGACCCCAGACTGACACTTTGGTAATCTGCTCCCACCTTGCTGACCCCTTAGCTGCTCCTACTGACCCATCTCTGTCCTGGCTGAACCCTGACATCCCTCTTTTCAAGGACACACAGTGCCTCCCCAACATCCCTAGAGCTGCCTCATAGCTTGCTTTGCTTGCAAACAAAAACTCAAAGTTTCACCAGGCTGCACCAGCCTCCTGGGTCCATGATCCCAAAGCTGTTTCAGCCCTGCTGGGCTCAGTCTTTGCACCACAGCCCCTTGCAGTCTCCCCAGGAGCACCTTCCCCTTTTGCCACAGGATCCAAACTGTCCTCAGTTCCAGAAGCCTGGTTAATATGGCAGTGAAGCATCACCCCTTGTGACTAATATGCAAAACAGAGTCTTTTTAAAGGCACCGTGGCCCTTTCCTCCTCCTCACCCCCTTTCTTAATAACAGGGTAGATGCCTTTTTACAGCAGGTGACCAGGGTAGCAGCTCCAAGCACTAGCCTGGTGGGAGGTAAAAAAAATAGGTGCTACTGCTGCTGACTGGCTGCATCACCACTGTTGGCATCCCAGCAGCCACATGCACCCCTCTGTCCAAAGCACAGCACTTCCCTGTTCTGTATTTAATAGAGATTTCTCCAAAATCTTCAAGAGCTCCATCCATGCAGCATCTGCAGCATTTACATTGTTGTGATTACAAAGTGACTACCGCTTGTGGTCAGCCTACCCACGTTGCTCAAGCTGGTTGTTGGGGAAAATGGTTTATAGAGGAGAAGGAAATTACATAATGCCAAACTTGTGCTGCTCCTGAGCCTGAATCAGATTTTTTTTATCAGTTTAATGTAACCCAGAGGAAGGAATATACATCTGATTTCTTGAAATCAGGTTTTTTTTTACTAGGTACCTCAATGGCAATGCTTTATCCTTTCCAGCCAATTTTAGATTTGTCTGAAATGCTAAATGGCAATTTTTATGTATCATTAAAATGTACAGAAATCTCTTAGACTCTGCAAGCAGAATGTTTGTCTGCAATTATTTATGCCCTTACTTTAGGTCAGTCATATGTCTAAGTACCTGATTTGTGGACCCTGTCATATCTACAAATGCCCATGCAAAACTAACAATAACTTCAATAATTATACCCCACAACAGAACCATCACCATTTCTGGTTCTTGCACCTGTACCTCCAGAAATGTAAAATCTCATCCAGTGCACTAAATGACCTGATGGAAAACATGTAGGAGAAACCAAACAACAACTGCACAGCAGAATGAACGCACATTGGAAAACTATCAAAGACAAAAATACCCAATTACCTTTGGGTGCATATTTCTCACAAGACAACCACTTTTTCTGGGCTCTCTCAGTTCTAATCCTCAAAGGGAATTTACAAAGCACCTTTTGTAGATGAGCCTATGAACTTCATTTCACAGATCCACTGGATACAAAAACTCATTGACTAAATATAGACATTGGATTTATGGCACATTATAACCTGACTACCATCTGAGAACCCCAGATACCCTTTTCTCCAGTTTGCTAGCTGCATTCTTTCAGCAAATCAACATCCCCCTTACCTCCCCACTATTGTCTACCATACATTTGCATTTTCACAGATCTGCATTTTTGCATATTGGCATCCGAACTGCTCAGGAGAGCACCCAAACCAACAGCAGACTCTCTCCAATGCCTGGAGAACAGTGTTTGTGCCCAGAAGCTTGCAGAGAATAATTTTTCCAACTATTTAGCTGGTCTATACAAAAGATACCACATTTATTCAAATGACTTTGTCCGTATGCAAAACTAATGTGCCCAGAAATAACCAAAGGTAATAAATGACACCCTTATTGGGGATAAGAACAAATTAAAATGCCCTGTCTGCTGTGTTTCTGGGTCAATGCAAAATGCTCTTATTTGGGATTTGTGAAAGTTCCATAATTTAGCTTAATACCTTTCTACATTGCTGTTTTTACTATGACATTCTCCATCCCATTTCATGTCACTTAGCTAAGCGGGATTGGCTGGCATCCTTTTCTCTCTTTTACTTGGCCCTCTTTTGGAGACATTCATATAATGCTGAGGAGGCCCAAGTACAAGCAGGAGAGAAGTGACTTATTCTTGCCCACGTACACAAAGAAAGCCAGGTAAATCTCAAAACTGTAGCTGAAAAAATACTCACAACTCATGGGTGTTATACATTGGAAGAAGAAAGGAAGGGCCCTTCCATGTTCTAGCTTATGGGCAAGAGACCTGGGGTGCTAAGCCCTTCCTTGACCATTTGAAACTATATCTCCTGCTTTCCAAGGAAGTGTTGTAAGCATTATCCAAGTCATTTTTCCAGAACTCCTCTTGAAGCACTCTCTCCTACCCCGATCTCCATGTGGGAACACCTGCAGGGGGAATCTATTTTATATGTTTTTTGGCACATAAAATAAAATAGGGTTTCTTAACATGTGTATGTGGACAGCTACTTACAGAAAGTGAAATCAAAGCTAACTCCCCAACTCTGATTTATTCAGCATTTTTAAGTGGAGATTATTGGTTTGTTGTTTTTAACAGAACTTTAGCTATGTCTGAAAGCTTGCTCAATTAATGGATTTCATACACCTACACATACTATGCTTGAAATAGTAGTTCTCCAACAGCTTTGTTTTATCTTTTAATTTCTCTGTTAAAATGAATGTTCTGTGCTTTATTATGATGTTATAAGGTATTGAACAGAAGAAATCAGTGGCTGCCTAACATACCACAGAGGTCACAATTCTTCACACTACAGTCAAGTCACTAAGAACCTCCCAGCAACAAGAGAAAGCAACAAAACTCAGTTTCTTGTTCATCCAAAAGGATGGAGTTGAACTAAAGGAAAAGGCCCCATACTGGCTGGTGCCAGAAAGTCCATGGCAGTGTAACAGTGGGCTTTCTCAGGGCTGGTCTACCATTGGCCTGTCTGCCTTTTTCTGGGGCAATTGCCTGCCTCCTCATTTGCCATGCCTTGTTGATACACCATATCTTAAACCAGATGAAATTCAACATCTCCAGGAAATGTAATGAAAAAATGCACCTGAGCAGTGTGAAACAACTTGAAACAAAATGATAAAGAATCAGCTACTGATCATTTTCCACAGCATTCCTACCAAACAACATTGATCATATGTTGACACAATGATCAACAGCACTGTGTACCTATTGCACCTTCAACATTATTGCTTGACACGTCAATTTCTCATATAGCAACCTTTTTTTTCAATCTAAAGTTCATTTTCTGTGTTGAAAACAGTTATGAGCAAGATGCCTATTCCATGAATGCTGGTGGACCATAAGTATCTCCACTGCTATGTGGGGTTCCCTGTTTGCCTTGGACTTGTTTATGAATGCTGGGTGAAATCCTGGTTTAATGAAGACAATAGTAACACTCTCATTGACTTTCCCAGGCTTGTTTACAGCAGGGCAGTGGTGTGTCTCAACCAGGACTATCCTGACACCCCCCTGCCCATACCATGCCTACCTGCACCTTCAGGCACACTCCTAACACTGACAAAGCTGTTTAAGACCACCCCTCAGGCTGCTCTTGGCCCCTCAGTCCCCAATGTGCTTGACAATGGCCTTTGGATATAAGCCAGAAGCAGCCATACTAGGTAGATTTCTAGTTTTGGAGAAAGCATTTGGGTGCCAAGGGGGTCTGTTAGGGCATGCTCAGGCCTGTCCTGGCTACGACATTGTCACCAGGATGTAGACAAGCCTAATCAATCAGATTGCACTGCCTGCCTCCTCTTTCTCTCCATTTTGAAAAACAGTTAACTGAAACCATTATCTACTGTGTGCACTATTGTAATACGCAAGATAAAACAAGTAAAAATGACATTTAGGAAAGAATGTTTTATCTTGGTGACTCCAATGATTGGTTCCTGATTAGACTTATAGGGACCTCCATTTTAAGAACAGTGAGAAGTAGGCACCCCCCAAAGAATGAATCATTCCACTAAGCACCAAGAGCGAGCCAGTAAGAAATACTAGGCACAGGTGTATGTCAGCAAAACCAGCTCTCCTCCAAAAGGCATTAGGTGCCTAACTGAGGGCTACATATTAAACAGTTCAGATGACTAAGGATCTTCAATGCCTATTTCTCCACTGAGAGTAGGTACTTCATGGTGGTTGTGGTGCATTTTGCATAATAGATAGGACACTCATCCAGGAAGTGGAAGACATAGGTTCTTGGCCTTCCTATAGGGAGTAAAAGGAAGGCCCAGGATGGAATAGGACCCCTACTAAATGGGCAGAAGCAATTGGTGACAGACAGGGGGGACAAGGCTGAACTCCTCAACGAGTTCTTTGCCTCAGTGTTCCTAAGTGAGGGGCAAGGCAAGGCTCTCACTGGGGTTGTAGGGAGCCAGCAGCAAGGCATCAGACTGCCATGTGTAGACCCTGAGATGGTGCAGTCACTTGGATGAACTAGATGCCTTTAAGTCAGCAGACCCGGATGAGCTCCATCTGAGGGTACTGAAGGCACTGGCTGATGACATTGCACAGCCACTGGTGGTAATATTTGAACATTCATGGCACATGGGCCACGTCCCGGAGAACTGGAAAAGGGCCAATGTGGTCCCCATTTTCAAGAAAGGGAGGAAGGAGGACCCAGGCAACTATAGGCCAGTCAATCTCACCTCCATCCTTGGCAAAGTCTTTGAAAAAAT
>JAGPOW010002514.1:44474522-44530019 GCA_030014935.1 Caiman crocodilus | reverse complement strand
TGACCCCGGTGCTCTTTCCTGCCAAGGCAGGGGGTCGGACTAGATGACCTGCCCAGGTCCCTTCCGACTCTAACTACTATGATACTATGATACTATGATTCCCCTTTTGATTTCATGCTTTGTACTTTTCCCTTATGGGTTTTTTTTGGTTTTTTGTGGGGGTTTTTTTCAACTAAGCAGTTTACTTTAGTTTTCTACCTGGAGTTGTCCTACCCAAAGGGCTATATTTTCTAAGCCTCCATTTTTACAACTCTGCACTTGCATCTAAGAGACAAGGTGTACATTGATTTGTTATGGTCAGTGGCAGCATGTCCATTCCCTGCTCTACACCTCATCTCCTACCTTCATGAGTGAAAGACATGGAACCATATATTTCAGAATAAGATCTTCATTTGAGCATATGCCACTATGCACATATGAAGCTTTGCTTCACACCTGTTAAACATTCTTCTGGTGTGTTCAGGTCACAGCTTTACAAACCTGGAGTTTGGGTTTTGTGCATCTAAATACTGTGTCTTGTACACACAGGTAATATTCTATCATGTACAAACCCTAATACTCAAAAATGTGCGTACCGATGTCCTGGGAGCACAGTGGGGTAGGTTGGATACTCTTTAAAAGAATTGGGCTACTTTACACAGCTGTGTACAGATACCAACAACTTGCTTTTTCACAATCTTACTACATTAACAGGTCACATGGAGCAATCAAAGATGGCAAGTTTCTATGGAGCAAAAACAGTTCTAGGGCCTCCACATTTCACCTGTACTTAGGGAGGGATCCTTTGCCCCAGCGTGATGCTGAACCTATTTGGGCAGTTAATAGGCTGTTAAGAATTGCCTCAGGTCTGGATACCGCATCTGAGTACTGTAACAGCCTCTGGTAGGATCTCTCAAATGCCACAAGGAGCATGTTGGAGGTAAGGCCTTGAGCTAGGAAGGATGTATAGGAGGCAAGAAGGAGCAGAGTTGTAGCTCCTAGTGCTGTGTGGTTTCTGGGAGGTGCTGTGGTCTAGCTGCTCTAAGGTAGGCAGCCCCTCAGGCCTATACAAAATGTGCCAGAGATCACAACAGTGCTGGAAATAGTTTCAGAAAGATGCAGCATGGTTTCAACCTACATAACCTCTTTCCTCTGCAATGAAATTTATTGTTTTGCATATTGTCCTACTGATATCAGACATGGAGAAAAAGGACAGTCTAATTTATTATACAAACAAAAAGCTTAACAAAGTGCTCATCAAACAAAACAGCACGCAGCAACAGGAGATAAACACAATATGGAATAATGGTAGCTCCTAGCAACAGTGCATAACATATATACATAGCCATACACAACACTGCTCCCCCAGTAATGGAGTCCTTTAAGTATTTGGGCTGGACAGTGACACCTCATGCAACCCATTTCAGGGGTTGGAGGCATTTCAGGGCGTATAGCAGTCAGCTGTTTCAAGCTCTCCTTGAGTCACTTTGGCAACTGAAGGATTTGACAGGTCTAGAACAGCTGATGGACTCATAAGAACTGGCCCCGCTGGCAATACGATGTCTTTTAAATTTGTAGATGACATATCACTTGGAACTTGACCTTGCATTTGGTAATTGCTGTGAAGTGTCTTGTCACCTGGAGTCTTGGCCATGTATGACACTGACCTGGCAGCTTCAAGGACACCTTATTTTACAAGATTGCTCTCTGCATCAGTTTTTGGATAGAGAGCAAATACAACAAAAACTGGCTTCATTCATATTGATGCCAGAGATGGGTCCAAATGAAATGGGTGGGCCCTTGTACCCACCAAGCCCTTCTCCAAAAACTTTGTTAAATTCTTTTAAGACATCGTGTCTACTGAAGTGTCTGTTGCAATACTGTGCATTCCAGTTAACTTGATGCCTAGTGTCTCAAACCATTTTCCACCTAGCAAGCTTGTTCACTGTCTTTTTGCAATTACAAGGCAAAGAAACCCTGGATACTTTTCAAAATGGATGTTGATGTAACATTCTCCTTTTGAGCCAACTATTTGTTTATTGTAGTCAGGCAAGTCTTGCTTTGCTTGGACCAACAGGAGGAGGATTTTGAGGCCAGAACAATTTACATGTTGCTTATGAAACTAAGACAAACTTTAATGCTGAGCCTACTTTCTTCTGTAGGGCAGGGAGTGTCTCCACTGTTGGCAAATGTGGCAGTGTAGACATAAGCGAGTGGTTTATAGGCCTAAATTCTATTTAGACCAGCCACAGTATTTGTAACACATGGGAGTGCACCCTCCTGCTGAGACTTCTTTTCAGATGGCTTACATTTCTCATGATGTATACAATTAATGTTACCCATGTGACTGCAGGGATAGCACTTGGCTTTATGGAATTAGCATGTGACACATCTGTGGCTTCCACTGCAGCTATAGCAGTTTCCCAGAGATGAACAATTTATTTTCCTGCAAGCTGGTGGAGAATTCTTTGAAGTCCTTTGGGATTGTACTTGGTAAGTCTCAGTCTCATTTTCACAGATGACACTTGACTCCCAGTAAGTGGAGAAGCATGATGAGCAAGTGTTCTCTCTTGAACAATGACAAATGTCAAGTTTTGCTCTATGAGGAATCTGCCTTATAGAGAGTGCCATCTTGAGCCTCACACAGGAGTTAATCGCTCAACAAAGAGTGAAGACTGGTAACCAAAAGTAGAGTTCTCAGTCAAGCAACTCAACTCAGCTATGTATGCTGTGACCTGTTCCTTTGGTAGGTGAACTAGCTTTGGTTGAAATGGGACCAACGTTTCAGACTGAGTCAGTGCAAAGTGATTTTTCAGTAGTGTGAAGATTTTATCATAGCACTTGCCACAGGGTTTGGCTGGAGATATGAGTGAAGAAACCATGTCACAAACTTGCGAGCTGATGACACTACACATTTTTGATTAGCCTCAATAATCTCACCATTTTCTAGAAGGATGAACTGGTCATTGTAGGAGTTCCAGGATGATGGTTTGGCTACATCAAACTCTTCAGTACAGATCACAGTAACCGTGTTACCAGCCCATGGGAAGGAAAACCCTGGTCTGGGCTTCCTGGGTGGTACAGGCACCTTCTCCTTTGCAGCACTCTGCATTTGCCATTCAGGATGAAGCACTGGAAGCATTTCCTGCTCACTGAGATCTTGTCCTTGTTGCTTAGCTGAATGTCTCACAAGCAAAACAGCAGACAGCAACAGGAGATAAACCTTGTATGGAATAGCACCACTTTATGGCAGAAGTGAATAACATGTATGCATTACTGTACATTAAATACATAATATTCTATAAGATAGGTAGGACTCCAATGTCATACAACTACAACAGTGATATTCAGCCAGGGTATGGCTGGAACCTGGGTGCTATGGGATGCCACTCAGTATTGGCACTGTTAAGTATACAAACATCTACACATGATTTACAAAATAAATCCAGAGATTTCAAATAAGAATCAACCCAAGACAACTACATATTGCAGCCTTCTGCAAAGGTAAAGATGTTATAAACAGGAACACCCACACCCTAGTATGCAAGAAACTGGGTGATTCACATGTCTTTTAGCCTTTTCTTCTGCCTCTGTGGCTGTTAGGTACCACTCAACCCTTTACCCGAATGCCCTCCAGCTCTCTGCTATATTGCCTAGCAGTAGAAAGGCAGGTGGAGTTTGCAACACTTCCATACCAACTATCCTTAGACTATAACTTGAGGAGGATCACTTCCAGTAGCTCTTGTCCTTCCCCATGGTTGAATTGCCCCACTTGTTCTTAGGTTCCAACTTCTTCAGCTTGGATATTAAATTCTTTCAAGTTCCTTCTTGTTTCACACCCCTGACACCATGTAGTGATCACCAGGTCCAATAAGCATAGACGTATGTGAATGAGATGAACTAAAACAATGGTGCTCAATCTTTCAGTACAATGAACAAGGTGAGTGGCTGGTCCACAGGCTCAATCCTGCATGGAGTTGGGCTCCATGCACCTGGATTCCTCTTTGTGCCACGTAACTTGTATCCCACGCAACTGGATCCTGCCTTATAATGCCTGGATAGGGCCCCATGCACCCAGATCCTGTTCTGCACCACCCAAAGAAGGCCCTACACACCTGATCTAGTGGCCAGGGCTACGATATCTGCCCATGGGTCTTGAAATTTGGCAGCTGGGGAAGAGCAATTAATGCTGCTATAGCTCCCCTGCCACCAAATTTTCAGGCCAGGGAGAGACCTATGGACTGAATGATATGGCCCTGTGGGCCAGATTTAGCCCACAGGCTAGGGGTTCAGCACTCCCAAACTAAACAATGAACTTTTTTGTGGAACTGTAGGCAACCTCTTCAGAAGCTTGGTCTCCTAACTAACAGCTACTATCCAGTAGTAGTAGTGACCATCTTCCAATTCCCAAGTCTTCTAAATTAGAAAGTGTCTTTAAATTATAACTTGTATCACTACACTCAGGGCTCCTCCATCATGTTCAGGTCAGCTTCTGAGGTGTCTATACCTCCTTGTTTGCAGACTCAATGTGGAGCAGAATTATTTCTCAGCAGTGCTCACGCTCTGAGGCTCACTTTATAAACTGGATAAATGTACCCCAAGACTTTTGTTCCTTAGTCAATTCTATGAATTAGGCTAAAAAGTGTGTCAGGGAGGAGGAAATGCAGGGGTCTCGTTGTGCATAGAAGTGTTTGAGTATAACTCAGTGTTATTCTGAGTTTCATGCCTGAGTGTTTGCCTCACACTTTTTAGCCAGCTTTTTTGTTTTGATACTGGAGACAGAAAGAATGTCCAAGAAAAAATGTTTAAAAGGATGAGCCTATTGCACAGAAATAACATTTCCATCACTTCTGCATCCATTGGGTAGCCTTTAGAACTCATCTTCATCTGGCAAAAGTAATGTTATAAAACACCATTTTTAGGCAGCAGAAGTACAGTGATACCAGCTCTTCAGTCCTTGGCTTGCTAGACTTATAAAATCTGAATCTTGTTATTTGTATAATACATAAGAGGGGAAAAGAATCAGTCTATTGAGATGCTCAGGACACACAGAGTCACTAAGGAAATGAATTTGTTGTGGAGGATTTTACATCTTGCAGTTCATGTTGACCAACATGGGCATGAAAGAAAGCAAGCCTCTTGGAGATCATGCAGATAATTAGGTTAGACTCAGTTACTGCTCCTCTTTATGAAATCCCTCCACCCACAACTATTGTCCTGGTCTGAGTATTCTGACATTCTTATTCCACATGCACTATACCAGACCAGAGTCTCTGGATTACTGCAGATGCTGAATAGGAAATTCTGGGGATGTTTCTCAACACACAAAAAAACCCAATACACATAACCTATTCTTTTACATCTTTATTTGTTATTGATTGTTTTGCAAGTACATAGAAAGGACTTTGACATAGTTTACAGTACAATAGCCATTTATATTACCTTTTCTCTTTCTACTTTTTCAGGGACACTTGATCATGTTTGGCATCAAACAAAATAAAGAGAAATAAGTTAAGAAGGGAAAATAGCAAAAATGGTACCTTCTTCAATTCAAGGCATAAGTTCTGTCTTGTGAAATGAAGCCAGGCAGATAATGATCTCACTGATATACCATTAGACCTTACTTGCATTTTCAGACCTTATTGCCAGGGAGGAGAGGAAGGGGAGCCAGTTTCTCATCCCTGTGAAAGCTTTGATCACAGCTACCACCTCATTTGCCAGAGGGGCATTGAATACGAATGGCTTTGCTTGCTAGTAAAAATCCAGTTCATAAGTTTGTATTCATCATGATAATACAAGTCTTGCCAAAAAAACATTAATACAGTTAGCTCCTTGGGTCACTTGATATTTTGCTAGGAATACCACCAATACTGTACTGTGATATGATGTTACCAAGGCAAACTGATAGTAAAGCAGCCAGATATCTGTACCACACTGAGAAACCTGGTTCCACTCTCCTCCCCATTCACCAGGGCAACTCCATTGGCTTCAACACTCTTGAATGACAATGATAAAAACGTAAGGCGACTCAGGGCCATTGTGTTCAGCATGGGCATTCCAGTGCTAAAGACCCTTTCATAGTCTTGAGCAAGTGCAGATGTGTCCCAAATGCAATTTGCTGTACACAGTACAAGTGAAATATCTCCTTCCATAGCTAGGAAAACTGAGGCAGAGAGTGCCTTTTCCCATGGCTACAAGTAGAGAACTGGGAAAACTAAGATTAGGATTCAAGAGCAACTGGTCCCCTCCAAGTCCTTTGCTTAGGAATTTGATATACTGAACTCCAAGCTTCTGTTATATAGTTTCTCTCTTTATTATTTATCATTAAAAATTATGTTAATTAATTATGACCTGGGATCATCTCTCAAGGAGACATAATTCTAGTCAGGAGTTTAGGGAGTGAAATAATATGCACTTGCTACTGCTCTCTGGCACTTATTGTGGCAAGCCATATGGTGGTGTTTATATGCAACATTTTAGGCACCCTGCACCAAACTGACTGGCACTGACAGCCGAGCATTTAATTTTCTAGATTTTCTTCAAGATTCCCTTCATTATTTAAATAGTTTTCTTCCTAGATAATTTAGGTACAAAGTCCTCTCCCAACTCCCACCCCTTGCATAACATTTTATATATTCCCCCTTGAAAAATAGTATCTGCTATGACAGTCCTCTAGTAAATATGTGAATAATGACTAGTGGGAACCCACTTATGACCCCGTCCATTCCTGAGAAGTCTCTCTTAACCAATCAACCCACCAATCTTCTGCTATGGAGATAATGAAGCCACCCTTTCTACCTCACTGAGTCTACTCTCCCAGCAGTGGATACTCTTAGTGAAGGGTCTTTGCGGCTTAAATCTGTCCTAAAAATCTTAGCTCAGAACTGTTTTATGCCAACCTATAACAGACCCCATGCTGAACAATCCCACAGAATTCTAGCTGGGGGTAACACTGTCAGTCCCGTTCTTAGTTTTTCCTCACATCAGTATTAAATGGTCACGCTATTAATCAAAACCTTGTTTGAGAGCTGTTAACACAGAGGACCTACCCAAACTTAGAAGCCAGATGAAAACTAGATCTGTTTGGAAAACACAAAGCAGGATTCTTACTTGTAGTTATCCTGAAGTGCTCTGTCCAGTGCCTCACAAATAACATTAAATACCAGACAAAATTAGTTTTGTATTTACCTTGACATACCAGTTGCAGAGTATTTTTCTTCCTCAAATGTCAACCTTTAGGACTTCTTGATACATGAAAACTGTATACTGGTGTAGGTAACTAAAGGGCAACTCCTTTAGCATAGGTGTAGTTATACCTGGATAACGGTGCTTATATTCCTTTATGGGAAGAAGGATAAGCTATTCTCTTAGATAGCACCTTTATACTGGTAAACTGACCAGAGATTGTACCATTATTTCAATTAAAAAAAAAAAATCACAGCTCTGATCAAAATAGTTATACAGGGACCCAAACTATGTAGATCAAGCCTAATTTTGCAAAAACACTGGGAAAGAAGGTCCTTTCTTATTTTAAAGTCAGAAAAATGAGAGAAAGAAGATAAGTATTTGCCCAGGGCCACAGAACAACTAGAAGACAAGAAGTTACATTTATGGCTCTGTATTCTCAACATACCATGGTCCTCCCACAGTATGAATATGAACAGTTTTTGAAGTGAGAGACTCCTCATCAATGTAGAGTCAAAATATCTCTCTGCTCTGGAGTTGTGTAAGTATTTTTTTAGCATTGTTTCTTTTCATGCAATTTCCTCTTAATGCTGATCTCAAACACATGACAGGATCCAACTATGACTAGATCCACATGACTGGATCCAACTATGCTTTGGTTAATGTAAATTTTCAGTTAACTGGGGGCTTATTTAATGACTCTGATAACTTGTAAATCACATTCCATGCTATCATAGTCATACTGCTTAGTAACAAAATAGCAGTTCTCTGTAAATTTAATGGAAAAAGAAGAACCTTGTCAAACAGGAAGGTGCAAGGTTATTTAATTTTGATTGTCCTGTAGCTGTTGCATGTTCATTTTAGTTATTAGGAGTTTGGGTCCCAAATACTTTTCTGCTCCCTGAATCAGCAAGAGCCAAGAACTTATTGTTTTAACTCTTTCCTTACAGGAAACTTGAACAGTTTAGGGAAAGGACTCATAGCCCTGACTCTTCCCTAAACACTTCATGTGAAAGGAAGGGCAAAAGCCAAGTTCCCACCCATCCTTCTTTCTGTGACCTCATAGGTATAAGCCTATGTCCTACTGCAGCATCATTCAGCTCCTTTCTAATGATGGCTTGGATGAGAAGGGTTATTGGGAAAGACTGAGTGGTTTCTATAAGGAAACTGTAGGGTTATCACTTGTCTACAGAAGGAGACTTATTTTCCATGCAAATTAGACTCTTTCTAGATTGTACATTTCTGAGTTTCACCAACTGCATACACCAGGGTCATACTCTGGAAGGTGTACCCTAGCGTTGTTAGTAATGGTACATAAACACCACAGGACCTGTAGATACATTCAAAAGTGAAGGCCTAGGATTGCTCCCACTATTCTTAGTGAGAGTTTGCCACTGATTTATTTTTAAAAGGCCCCAAGTTTTCCACAAATGGAAATAGAAGTCCCTATACCAGACGTACCTTTGCAGTTCACTATAAACACAACAATCATTCCCCAATGAAAGCCAACAAATCCCTCACCATGAGTCAGAATCACCATGATAATTGCAATATTTCCACTCCAGATGATTGATTTGCTTATGTGACTTTAGCACAGGCAGTTACAAGTTTGCGTGGTCATCTGTGCACACAGGTAATGCCATGCTTGTTTTACATTGCAACCTCTGGCAGTATGATCACTTCTACAAGGCATTTTTGAGCCAATGCTTATTAACAATCAAATTGTACAATGTTGTTATTAAGTATTTAGGCATTCAATTCACCCTTTTTAACAAAACTGGTAATGTTATGTGCGTAAAAATGCCATTTACACAGTTATTCATGGCTGGAGTGTGACTACATAGAAACTACTTACAAAGCCCTTTTAAAAAAAAACTATAATTGCAAAACATATGTTGATTTCCTTTCATCAAACTCCCATTTGGAAACAGGGTCTCTGGCAAGACAAGCCCAGGCTATGATTCAGTTGAAATCTGTTTCATTGGTATGAGATTTGATGAAACCTAGTTAAAAGGAGAGAGAGGAAAGATTGAAAGAGAGGCTACATACAGTAGTACAAATGGGCTACCCCTCCCCCTAGCCCTGATTTCAGCAATATCTAGTGTAGCACACAATACTGCAGTCTCAGGTACCCCATCACTGAGTTGTTCTTAATACATGAACAAAGCTGGGGTGGGGGAGAAGGCAAAGCAATTTACAGAATACCCAAAGGCTAACAGGATGCAATGGTCATGGAGCTAGCAGGACAGCAGATAGATAGCTGTGCACTCCCACCCTCTACAGTGAGTGTCACTGAACACCCAGCGCCTTATTTATACCTTGCACACACTTGGTTCACATATGCAATTACTCTGATGCAGGCTATGAAGAGGGATAGGAGGGAAATCGTAAACATTTTTGATCTATTCATGTCCAAGAGACACAATATTTGACTCAAAGAACTTCTGGTTATGAGTGGCTAGTGATGTGGCTTCCAGCATGAACACAAGACTACGAAGGAATTCTTAGTATAATTAACCACCATTACTCTACAAGAGCCCAGCTCCTCCACCTGCTCCTTGTCAAACACTTGACAAAGAGTAGGTCTCCTGTCACAATGGGCCGAGACAGAAGGATTCCAAAGCTAGGTTGAAGAAAATCAATGCTTGGGATTGCCACAGCAGGGCCTATAAGCCAAGACCATTCCTGCTGCCAACCTGATAACAGGCAGAAGCCTACCACAAAGAACAAGGACGATCTAGATGAAGTTTACTGCTCATCTGGTTTAAAAGGCAAATCTTTGAGTATTTTGGGCGTAGATGATTAACATATTTCAGTGCAACCTCACACACTGCATTTTTCTGCTTCTTCTTCCTCCTACCTTTTTAATGTTACTGTATAGAACCTGCTAGCACAATTATAAAAGTATAGCTATAAAGGGTCTGCAATCATTAACAACCTGTTGCCTGCAGAGCTGCACTTCACACTGCTGGATTTCTTGAACTATTTTTACAATAAATCATCATTTACATCCAGTTCTATGTGGGAGCTACTGCTAAGTAAAGCTGGGTCCACAGAATGCATAGTTGTGCAGAATGTTAGGGAAAAGTCTTGGTGGAAAGAAAGAGGCACTGTATCTTGATTTTTCAGAGCTCTGTGCACAGCAGGATAATAAACTGCTGTCACATATACAATGTGCGTGTGGGGGAGAGGGGTGCATATTTGTGCACACACACGTGCGTGTGTGTGTGCGCACATGCACACATGTGGAACCACAGAAAAAACACTTTCAATGCACAGAGCCACACAGATGGGGTTCAGAACAGCTCCAGAAAGCAGATAAGCATTGTAAAACATAGGTCCAATTCTGCTAACTCTGGGAAGCATATCATGCATGCATGGCTCTACTACAACCAACAAAAATAGTGGAAGAGGAAGAAACTCTGCTAAGGATAAAGCAGCATGTAGACCTGCACTTCTGACAACAATGGCAAAATTCATTTCCTATCGAGGTTGTGCAACTGCTATCGTGGTTTTCAATATCATCCCAGTTTTGCATTTTCCATTTGAATAAGCGTTCTCCATGAAAATTAACATGGGAACATCTGAAATTACATCCATCACCTGTGTCCACCACCATTCATTTCCATGAAGGGGCTAATTCCCAGGAGGTGTTGAGGCCCTGTGGCTCCTACTGAGGACAGTGAGGACTGCAGGTTCTCCATACCACATTTAATGAGGCCTATATTTAACTGATTGCTATGAATGAATAAAACTGAAAGGTGATTAAAGCAGCTGGCGAGGATGACTTGTGGCTGGAAGTCAGGGAGTAATCAAGTTTGAAATGCAGGGAGTTTCTGGGATCACTGGCTTAAATCCCAGTGGTTTCAGTCACATAAATACATAAGTATGTGAGTGAGAGTGAGTTCTTGATCTATCCTTCAGGTGTCTACCCAAATGCACATCAAAAACCACAGAGCATTTGGTTAAGATCCCTATATCTTTAGTCAAAAACTGTCCTTCCTACTTCCAAGGCTGTAACAGGATTTGATTACCTATAAGTCCTCAGTGCAGAAGAAATGGCACTGCAGGACCTCAAGGCACAGTCAGTATAACATTTTTGTAGCCTCGGGTCTTAAAGGCCCTTCATAGACTGATAAAATAATGTTAAAAATGGTGCTGCTTGGAACATGCTGCAGAAAGGCACTAAATGGACAGTGACATTTTCTCCTATATGAAAAATATCTCAGGTATAAGCAGCTGTATTAAAAAAAAAATCACCTCTGCATGAGAATGAACTCTATTTCTTACAGCTGCATTAGTAAAATATTAACATGAACATTGTGTTAAGGAATCATTTGAAATTAAACACCACCCTCTATTCGTACTCCCTCTACCCTGTTCAGCATTTCTGTTTCTGAACATGACAAATTTTGAAAACCCAGTTGTAAAGCTAATAAGTGCTGATGTAAACCCCCATTAGCCCTACCAACAAATGAAGAGGTAGGCAGCTACAGCTAATCTCTTTCCACTATTTAGACTGCCATTTTGATGAGGGAGAAAAAGGCTGCATATACTCTAGAAGTATGCTGAATTATTTTTTAAAGATGAAATAAAAATTAAAATGTTAAGTGATCATATTAAATAAAGTATAATTTTATAAAATATTAAACAATAAAAACATAATATAAAACAAAATGTTAAACTAACAAAAAGGATAAGAAAACACCAGTCAACTCCCTCAAAATTACCTCTGCATGGTTGGATGCCCATTCATTACATGAATGAAAGGTTGCTCTACCTTGCTACCTGGAAACTACTTTTACCTTCAGATAAAGGCCATTACTAAAGACCATTTTTAGCCTCAGTCTTTGTACAAAACTGCCTTTAGCAAAGTCAGTTTTACAGCTGGAAGCAGGTGACAAGGACAAAACACAGACTACTTCACATTTAAAATAGATTCTATCATTTGTTACATTTAGGTAATATTTCTTTGAATCAAAACCTTATAGAATTTGATGACGATGTCCACACTTTTTTTTTTTATTTACTTGGTGGCTTGAACTTGGACAGTTCACTTTTTTTTTTTTAAACTGGAAAGCCGAGCGATTGATATTCAATCATAAAATATTAAGTTCATTTTTAACTGCGCTATTTTTTAGCTTGATACTAACTTTTGTTGTCTCTTTGTATCTCTACTATTGAATTTAAGTTTCATAGAAGAGGGAGCTGAAACTTATGCAGATAGACTTGCCATGTCTATTTTATAATGAGATACATCTATAAAAATATGATTTTTTATTCTTTTCTCTCAGTCTCATCAAAGCTATAAACCAGTATAAGCCAAAACAGATTACCCTGCCAAGGTGATCTATAAGCTAGGTGGGAGCAGATCTGATTTAAGTGTACAAGATAAGCCAATACTTTGTCTTCACAGACTAGAGAAATCCAGGGTGAATTATTTTTTATATAATGGCAGTCCATAATAAAGACTGGCAACTCTAAATCACTTTTCACTTGGCATGTGGCTGCAGTGAACGTCCTCTAGGAAAGATTTTTTCAAGCAAGTAAACAGGATGTGAAAATAAGAACGCACAATCAAAACTCTCGAAAAAATCACAGTGTCATTAAAACCCTGTCTCTCTCTCTCTATATGTGCATACACACACTTATTTATAAAGATATATAAATAAAAATAGAAACACACACACATATATACATATATACGCATGTACACACACACACTTTATAATTATGATATAATGTTTATATGTTTATATTACACACATACACACACATACTAGACAGCTTTTTAATGACACAGGGATTTCTTTGAGAGAGGGAGAGGTACCCAGCTTTCATCAGGATAAAATTAAGTGCAAATGTACAGTCACCCCTTAAAGTCTCAGTTTAAACAAGTAAATGGAACATACGAGTTATTTTAGCTCAATACTTTCTGACCATTGCAAGAAACAGCCATGCCCAGAAATGTTCCGCTCCATAATCTTATTTTCCTTTAGTTCTGGTAAAAACTGTACTCCTTCCCTGGCCCAATAAACCACAAGAGAAGTCTGCTTTCCTTATGCCAGAGTAATATAATTAAAGTCACTGCTAACACAGTAATATTTCTTTTGTGCACAGCATTACTGAAAGTGGAGAACTGTTTCAAAAGAAATTTTAAAAAGTAAGGTTCAAAGGTAGTTTCAATTATGTGCTTTGTGAACAACAAATTATGCAGCAAAGTGTTTTTTATCACACCTTCTTACACTCTGCCCACTGCAGGTCAATCAACATTAACAAAAAATCCTCCTATTTAACTGACTCTGTTTGCAGAAATGACCTGCTTTTCATTTTTTTTAAAAAACATCCATAATAGCAAAATACAATATTGGCTCTGGTTAACAGAAATGCAATTTTACAGATGCAGCTCTTGACATTCCCTGGACTTGCAAGGCTATTAATTAGCGTTTATAATTCACTGAGAGCCAACAGTGTCCATGATATCTTATAACAAAAATAATATATAATACCTGCTCTGAAGTCTTACATTTATCAGCCCCACCCCTTTGGGGAGACTCCCTAAGGGGAAGGAGCCCAGAACAGCACATTCTAGTGTAGCACTGGGACCAGTACAATTATTACGTATTCTCACACCACAGCACAGTAAATGCTCTAAGTAGCTTCATCACTTGGGGGGAGTGAAGTCTTTAAATATATGAGGACAAACAGCATCTTAGGGGTGTGAGAGAAGAATACAATCATGTAATGCACATTTGCTATGGTCATCATGTAAAGGACCTGCCTTGCTAAATAAATATACTATATATATCATCTTTCCATTGTTACTGGGTCAGCTTCATGAACCTATTACTGAAGGAGCAAGACTGTTGAGAGGGAACCGAAACAGGGGAGGGTAGTGGCTTTCTGGATTAGTGCCGAGTCAAAGTTTCCACTACATGGTGCAGCATAAAAGACAAACCAAAGATATCACTGGGAAAAGGTGACAAATGGGCCAGTTTCTAACCCAAGTGAAAGTGCAACACCTTTAATGCTGGACAAAGTAGGGTTACCGCTAAAGCAGTTTTTCTACAGTTGTATTCACTATACCCTTATGCATAGCTGATGCACAGCTCCCAAGCAGTAGCTCTCCCCCAGCTTTGAAGCCACTACAAATGTGCATTCACTCCTACCCAAACAGACTCAACTATTCATCCACATCCCTAAGCAAACCACGATGCAACAGAGATGTTTTATTCCCTGAACTATCCTTCCCTAATGCTCCATGATTTCATTTCAAACTCCCTCCCATTTCCTCAGTTGTTTCCAGCCATTTCCTAGCCCCATGGCTAACACCTCTTTTGTATCTACCTTAGTTAGCTTACAAATTCCCTCCCTGCTCTCACTGGATACTTCCTGGTGACCTAGACTTCAGTACCCCCCTTTGACAGGTTAAACCTGCTAGATTACAAAGAGAAGGTCTGTGTGCTAGGTTAAGGCTGAGTTCTGGAACTCAAAGAACTGTATTTGGTTATACAATGACTTACAGCAAAGTCACAGCCAGTGCTTTTCTTGATGTCATCCACAGACAATCCTTCCCAGATTTCAATCAGGGTCAGCCCCTTTTTCTTGTCCACATCAAACACAGCCTGTCAGGATCAAATAAAGTAAGAATCATGATTTAATATTAGGTCAAATGTTGAGGAAATTTCTTTTAACATAATGAAAAAGGTATCAGCCTTCTAGGTTGCAACTGTCCAGCAAATATCAGTACATCATTCATTAGCACTTGAGAGAATATTAAAAAAAGAAAAAATATATATTTATTTTGGAAAAAATCTGTAATGTGTTTTATTTTGGATGAATTAAAGCCCTACCTCAGACAAACTAAGGAGGACTAAGGAGTGCAAGATACTTATACATTTACTTGACCACTTCTATTGGATGGGTCTGCTTTTTGGGAGGTGCTGTTTGGGGGTGAGGCAGACAGGGATAGCATTTATTTACTTTGGTGTGTAGGTCAGTCTGGAAGTAGAAAATGCTTATTAATTGAACTGTCCTCTAGTGATGACTGTAACAGTCTGTTTTGTACAACATGATTATTTGGGGAGTTCAGGACTGACAGTAAAACAGAGGGTTTTTCTTCTCATTTTAACATAATACCTGGGATGAAATGGTGAAGCTTGAATGAGCAAGTGAAAGTTGCTCCTTTCTATGTTTTCTATAGCACTACAACTAATGCTTTACACTTCCAAAGCTTGTGACATTTTGGATACAAAATTCTGTAAAATGGTATGGACTTTAATGGAATCCTGCCAGACAAGTTATTCTGGTCACATGCCAGTTGCCAGGGCAATGTGTAAGGTCTAGACATTTTCCTAAAGAAAGTTGGTTGAAAAGTCAGATGGAGGTGTACTTGGAATAGAAGTGAAGTCTCAAGTTCCTCGTATGACTGAAAACTCACACTGAAGGCTCAGTTGATTTCTGCAGAGATCTGGATCTACCAAGACCCTGCATCCCTATGTCTAAAGACAGAAACTGTGGATAATAAACACCTAATTTGGGATGTATACTTGGAAATCATTAAACATTACAATTCAATTCAAGAGATGCTCCATTATATCCTTTAGTGTAATTTCTCTGAGAAACAGATGATAGATGCACAAAAATGGAGGATTGGACAACTCTTGCTCCTTTTATACACTCCTCTGAGTTGCTTACATAAGAATTGCCATTTACTGAGTCAGACCACAGGTCCATCTTGCCATGTGTCACACAATGGCAGAGAGTGGATGCTGAAAGGAAAAGTAAACTGCATATGACCAGGGGGGTTTTCTACCCATCCCCTCTCACTTGCACCTCCAGCATTTAAGGTCTAGGAAGTTCTGATTCAGAGGCTTTACCCCTAACTCCCATGCTCAATAACTACTGATGCCCCTTTTGTCCAATCCCTTTTTGAATCTGGCTAAACTGTCGGCTTCTGCAACACCTGGTGGCAATAGATTATGTGCTTTAATTAAACACTGTATGAAAAAGAACTTCCTTTTGTTAAACTTACTACCTACTCATTTCATTTTGTGATCCCTAGTTCTTGTATTGTGACAGAGTAAATAATAAATCCCTGTTTACTTTCTTTTCACCATTTTGTAAATCCTAATCATGTCTCCCATGAAGTGACTCTTTTCTAAACTGAATTGGCCTAGCCTCTTTAGTCTCTCCTCATATGGAAGCCTCTATACCACTATACCTCTCCTCTATACCTCTAATTGGCCTTGTTGCCCTTCCCTAACCCACGAGTGGACCTTCCCTGTAATCCCATGACTACCTAATTTAGTAGGAAGCTCTGATGGAAGCCCTGTTAAAGCCTTTTTTGAAATCTAAATATATTATGTCAGTTGGATCGCACCAATCCACCTGCTTATTGACACTCTCAAAAAACTCTAGTAGCTTGGTCAGGCATGACTTCCTTTGACAAAGCCTTGTTGATTCCTCCCCAGCAAGTTATATCCACTCATATGCCGAATAATTCTTTGTTCTTCTTTATTATTGTTTCTACCAGTGTTCCAGGAATAGACATCAGACCCAGCAGCTTGTAGTTCCTTGCATCCCCTCTACAGCCTTCTTTTAAATATGGGAGCCACAATGGCAATCCTCCAGTCCTTTTGGTACAAGGCTGTTTTTAGTGATAGGTTGCATACTATAGTTAGGAGTTCAGCAATTTCCAATCTGAGCTCCTTCAGGACCCTAGATTGAATGCTATCAGGTCCTGGTGAGTTGCTACTGTTTAAATTTATCAATTTCTTCTATAAACTCATCTACTGAAGCCTCAATTTGAGTCAGGTCCACTGACTTTTCCTTAGAAAGGAATGGATCTGGTGATGAAAGTTCCCTAACATCACACATTGAAGACAGATTCAAAGAATGCATTTAGTTTCTCAGCAATGGCCCTGTCATCCATTAGCACCCTTTTATACCCTGATCATCCAAAGGCCGATTGACTTCATGGCAGATCTTTGGCTTCTAATGTACTTAAAGAAATGTTTATTGTTACCCTTTGTCTCTCTAGCAAGTTCCTCTTCAAATTCTCTCTTACCTTGTCTTATTACAGTTATACATTTGATTTTTCCAGTGTTATGCTTATTTTATGTCAATCCTTGTTCAGTGTTACTTCGCTCTACATCCCCCCAATTAGCATGTGCGGATTAAGTGAGGAAGTTGATTTTTTGCCTGGGATCGGAAGCGCTGTGGTTTAATTCTTGATCCAAAGTACCTCAACTATGGTACTGCTGTTCAAATAGCTGAGGGGGTCAATTGACCTAGTGGCTGATTGTTTTTCATTCAAGAGGTGTTAACAATTGACTCTCCTTTTAATGATCTTGTTCTTCCACCAATCAAGCTAACCCTTAGTAGGCTATAAACAGACCTTGACAAATGAAGCAGATCTGCCTTCTCAGGATGTCTCTTGGCAAAGCAAATAGACTTCACTCTGTGAAGCAGACACCACTCACTGTGTCACAGTGTCGGGCCCCTGTCACTGACAGAAGCAACCAGGCCCCAGTCCTGATGGGCAACACGTAAGCCACACCTCTGCAAGTTGGGAAACCTGGGCTCAAAATCCTTAGGAGTACCTGCTTGGGCAGGCTGGAGAAGGCAGACAGCTCCAGGCTGTCCACACTTTCCCAATCTAAGCAAACAAATGTCTACCACAAAATAACATTATCACTACCCTTTGTAGCAGCCAAAAATTTGGGCATTTCTGGCTCAACGAAGGGCACAGACATCTACTTTCACTTTGCAACACCATAACAAGTTTTATGGCAGCACAAAGGCAACATCTGTTCATGGCCATAGGGCAATTTTACTGTCTTCTGTAGAGGCTCCTTAGCAATATACTTTTTTCTTCATTCTGCCTTTCAAAAACAAAGTGAGAATTATATCTGGAGGCATGTTGTAGTAAAAAAAAAATAGGGTAAGATTCACCTTTTCATTTATTTTCCTCTTTCTTGTGGAGAAAGATTCACTTAATATAACAATAGCAATATAATTCAGAGGAAAACAGTATTTAACACGAATGTCATTTAAGTGCATTACTTAGTATAATAGAAGGCATCCCAGAGTGACTTAGCCCTTAAAAATGTAAATAACTACAGTAATAGAAATATGGCTATAGCATAGCCTGTTGAAAAGGTCAACTGATTATCCAAGCTGATTATTTTGGACTCAGATCTAATACCCTTTTTCACACTAAGTATAAATTTACTTCACAAATAATGCTATGCAACATATGTAGAATTAGGGACCTTTGTGACTGCAAGTCAGAATAAATAGTGTATGATTTCAAAAACAGAGTATATGGTATACTGGGAAGAGATACCTAATGTTCTACTCCTATGCACTGGGGACCTGGAATATTTAAACTGTTAATTTTAGATAAATGCGAAATAATGCATTGAGAAAGCAAACTGTGATTTTTAGCTCTATCCTGAGACTGCATGCAGCAAGCCAGGTTTTCAGTTTTAACTGTGGTGCAAAGTATGTAGGATAAATTGATACTTAATTTACATGATCAGAAATTAAACATGGGTGTGTATTTGATGCATCTGCACTCAGAACACGTTTGAAAATACAGGCTAGTATCTTGGGTGCTAAAGGATAACATTCTTAACAGGAAAAGCGATCCAAACCCTGGAATCCTCTTCCACAGGATACATATTCTTTATAGCCAAACAATCCTGTACACAATGCATGTTTGCACTAGATGAGATATAAATATGATTGGTGACACTTTTTAAAGAGAAAAATATAATTGAAAAGCACTGCATTTTACCTTCTCTGTAATTATACGGTCTACACATTGTTTCCCAGTAAGCGGCAAATTGCATTTTTCCAAAATCTTGTGGGTGTTGCCCTGTATTTAACAAGATAAAGGCAAGTGTTAAAGTTTATGAAACAGAATTCAGAAAAGAACAAAAAATAAAGGTACCCAAGAACATCACAAAAAGAGGCACCCAGAATCCTTGAAGCACGTACTATTGCCCTACACTAGAGATCCTACATAACGTCAAACATTTTGGGCTAGACCGAGGCTTGGATTACACATCTATACAGAAATTAACCATAAAATCTTATTTACACATACCCACCCTATGTTCTGCCTATTTCTGTGTCCTACCTTGCCCTTCAATGCCTCCTGGCTGCCTGGCCCCTACAAGCACAGGCACCAGCCCTGCTGCCCCTGGCCAGGCCGCAGAGTTCCCTGCTGCCCCAAAGGGTCCTCCCACTTCCTTCTCCCACTGAAGGGCAGGTGCCTCCACCAGCTCGCCCACCCAATGAAGCCCCAACATCCAGACACCTTCCTCCACCCCCTTCACATACCCATCCCCTCTACAGACACACACACATGCACCCCACCCAGACAATCCCCAAGCCCTGGCCCTCCAAACCCCATCCCCATCAACATACTGACATCCTGCTAACGGGGCTGCTCCCACCACCCTGCCTGGCTATATGCCAGCCACGTGCATGTGCACACAGATACACATGATGATGCCTGCCTCCAGTCACCTTCCCCCTGTTCTCCCCATTCCCAAGTAGCTCCTTGCTATGGAAAACCAGGAAGTGCTAGGAAAAAATTTGATGCTAAGCACAAAGAAATCCTAGACATTTGTTGATATTTTAAAAAACCACCTGGACGGACATGCAAGGACCCCTTCAACAGGTTGTGGCTCGGAAAACCCAGACATATGGTAACCCTACTTCTCCTGGCACATGGAGATAGGAAATAGGTGAAGCTTTAAGAAACCTGTGCTGTTGAGCTTGTGTAAGGCAGTTGCAGCCAGGCAAGAGTCAAGCAACTGTGCTTCAAAGGGTGTGGACACCGAACACATGGAACACCTATGCATGTGCAGCAAGGTTGCTCCAACTTGCTGTAATTACAGCACATCAGAACAGAATCAATTAATCGAGTCTGCCAGAGCTTAGTAATTACCGCACTCCAGCAGACTCCAGCATCTCATGCATTAGCGTCCCCACACTGAAAAATGGTGATGGAGGCCCTTTAACTAAAGCTCGTTCAACAGGGAAAAAGGTGAACTGCTTCAACAAGGGAGCAACTGATACAGTCTAATTGTTATGTGTGAACAAGCTAAGAACAATTAGATTTGAGCACTCCTACATCCAGGGTTAAAGTTGGAGCAGGTTTGCTTCTGGTTCACTTGTAACAATTAGAACATACCAGCTGCTGCCTTTTTTAAATGCTGCCCTTTCAAAAGGGCTCAAAGTGTCTGTGTGTCCACACCCAAAGAGAAATCTCTGAACAATCATGCCTCCAGGAGGGTATGGTTATACTCCTACTCTGGGCTGTACCTACAGACACAATTTAGCTTTCTAGTGTTATGTTAAAAGCCAAATAATGGCTATGCACATGGACATGCACCTGAAACTGCAAGGAAGCTTTCATCCCCATTCAGTCTATATACTCTACAGAAACACTTTATTATTACTATCATTATTGTTTCTGTTGTTGTTATTGATAATAATGATGACAATACTAACAATAACAGCATTAGCAGATCCAGGATTTCATAAAGGGTAGTGTGGGAGCAGTAACCTATGCTGTAGGGGTGGCTGCACCCCCATTCCCACACTCCACACACACCAGGGGGACAGACTGTACTACAGAAATAGCAGCAGAGTACCAAGTCCTTCAAGCAGGTAAAAATCTTCCCTCTCCCCCTCCCTTCCATTCCATGCTCAACGGCATGTTACCTCCTATCCCAAAACCTGCCTGCCACTGCTACTGCCACTGTCCCTAGCTGATCTGGGGGGCAGGGTTTGTGCGGTTAGTTCCAGACCTGCACCTCCCTCTCTCTAGCCAAGCCTGGCAGCAGCCAGGGAATTTCTTTCCCATGCGACTGCTCTAGGCTTGCTACTGCCATTGTCAGCTGAGTCCAGCTTTGCATGGAGCCCAGCTGGAGACGGTAGGAGTGGCTCTGTAGCTCCCCACCATCAGGACAGCCAGAGACAGCAGCAGCAGTGGGCAAGAGTCAGAAGGGGGAAGGGAAGGGGACGCACAGCTGAGTATGGAGGGGAAGGCAGGGATTCTTACTTGCTTCAGGAACTACTGTTTGTCTGTTGGATCCATTTTGGAATAAGAACAGTGATAACAACAACCGTAGCTCAGCTAGTTTCTCCTCTTCCACACACTCATCCATCTGTCTGCCCCTACCTGGCTTTCTGTTGGCACTGTGCAGTCCTAGTACCATGGCCACCAGCCAGGGCCTGCATGGGAGAGGGTGCAAAGCAGTGCGTCAAGTAGCCACCCCGCCCACCACGATGAGCCATTGCTGCTGCCTTGCCAGACTAGGGAAGTCGGAGAGCGGCTGCCTTGAGGCTGAGCCCCACCACTGTCCCCCACCCTTCCCCTTTTTCCCCTCCCCACAGTTGGCATGGAGTACTGGTGCAATGGGGGGCGGGCAGGACAGCTGCTTGGCGCATTGCATTCCCCGTC
This sequence comes from Caiman crocodilus, assembly GCA_030014935.1. Lineage (NCBI taxonomy): Eukaryota > Metazoa > Chordata > Crocodylia > Alligatoridae > Caiman > Caiman crocodilus. Next base: position 44,508,370 of record JAGPOW010002514.1, on the reverse strand, counting down.
ACATGCAGGCCCAGCTGCCAGGACTGCACGGCTGCAGCGCCAGTAGGGGGCTGGGCAGGGAAGAGGGATGGCGGATGCAGGGAGCTGGAGGAGTCTCTGTTCTGCATGGCCCTAGCTGTGGTAGACTGCAGCAGCACAGGGCCCACCCTCCATCCTCAGGTTCCAAGTGCCAGATAGGATCAATTGACTGGCCAGATATGCCCCACAGGCCATATTTTGCCCACCCCCGTCCTACTCCCATCTTATTCCAGAATTAGCCATATCACAGAAGGTTACTGTAGGCTCTAACATGCTTATTTATGCACAGGATTTACAGCCTGCTCCACAAATGGTCAATTCTAGCCACTGTGGGGGCACAGAGCCCAGAGCAACTTTTCATGTAATCAAGTCACCCAACAGAGATTTCACACAAATCCAGCTCCCTCCCTTTCCCCAGACTTTACATCAGCATAATCCAGACAAAGATTTTGGATTAGATGAAATTTTACTATCCCAAAATGTTTTATACAAACCATAAATCAGCCTGCAAACATAACAAACAGGAAGCTTCCTTCTGCGATACCATTCGTTGGCAAAGCTAGGAGACCCAGGATGGGGGCACTGTATATAATAATTAGAATCGATTTTGATGCAAAGCTTCATCTTTGAGGAGACACTTATGTAGGAGCACACATGTTTAAAAAACCTAAGTAGAGGGACATAGGCAGAAAAAGTTCTAAAAACATAGAAATGGACAGGTCACTGCACCTTTAATTACTTGTAGGCAACTAACAGCTGCAGCAGTAAATGCACATCCTTATTATTACTTCATTCTTTTCATTTTATCTCTAATTTTCCTTTCAAAGGAGGTCTGGGAGTGTTGCAAGCCTAAATTAATCATCTGACCACACATGATTTTTTTGTCAGGTCTCCTTAACATAGCTTGGGGCAGCCAGACGTCAGCAGATTCTGTTCCTGGTTTCTGCAAAACTGAACAATCCATGTGGTTCTCTACGATTTCTTTTTTCCTATGGGGAACCACTGTTTCTTTTTAATTTTGCCAGCAAGATCTACATCTGGCATCAAGGCAACTACTCAGATGAAAATGACTCCATCTTAATGAAAGTAATGACTTGAGACAGAGATTGACTTAAGTTGTTCCCATCTCAAGGACCTTCCTGCATTCTGCTCTCATAACAGAACCAAGATTGATTTGTGCTATTTTTAAAATTTTCAGCAACACATCATAGAACACCTTTGAGGTCACGTAATATCTCTGTGGGGTGTTCTGCCAAGATTGAACTGTACAGTCCTGTAGAGGTGACGACATGAAGACAGCTCTGTGACTCTGATTGCTGATGAATTTCAGTTTCTCAAATGGAAGAGCCAAAGATTATCTTACCGCCACTTATCATAAGAAGAGGCTTTTAGAAACCACACAGCTTACAGAACAGCATCAGCATGAGAACCCAAACAGAACTGCAGGATCTGTAGCTGTCTGAGTCTAAGCTGGTTTGTTTGGATAAAAGAAGACTGAGCAGAGCCTCCCCAACCAAGCCTGTATTAAAAAAGCTTCTCTTGTGCAAAAATGTATTTAATATTTCATGGCATCAAAACTGTTTATAACAGAGAAATGGAATGTGAGCTCCTCAGCTAGAGGTCACCTGTCCAACCCAAAGTAATAGTTCTGAGAAAGTTAAGAGGTAGATCTGAGCTCTCAGGGTAATCTCTGCTAATAAATATCTGCCACTTCTTCCTTAAAATAACAGAAGTATAAAACACAGGTCATATAGGTTAGATTAATATAATAATAAATAACTAGATCAGCCTGACCTATTCCAAAATAAAAAAGTGCTGGTTTCCCAAATCTCCAGAATAAGCAGTGAGTTAGGTCCATTTGACAGTCTTCCTGTAGAACTTAAACTTGCTTTATCACATAGAGGCAAACAGCATAGAAACTGTGGTAGAAAACTAATCTGCTGCTAATGTAGTCTGGCAATACCCAAATTCAATATTCCTCTGTCCCTTGTGAACTATGCTTGACAATTTCTGACTCTGCAGTAACCTTGGCTGGTATCCATTTCCTTTATCCACTAGGTTTTTTCATGCTTTTTACTTCATCTATTCCCCTACTCCCTTACTCAACCAGTAACCACAGGTATCTCTGAAGCCTTGACAGATCTCGTATCACTTATTCTCTTACTGCTGTAAGAATTTATTTCCCTCCCTCTCTTCTGTTGCCTTTCAGTCTATCTCAATACTTCACACCTTGGCTTGTTGTGTTAATCCATCACTGGATATTAAAGCCATCTTTAAATTATCTATTTATTTACAAATCAACAAGGCAAACACGGGCTTGCATCGAAGAGTCTGGAATCTGAGCAGACAACACACAAATGGGACATCTTTGGCTGTCGCTAAATCATCAACTTTTTATCAGTGTAATAACATTCTCTTTCTAAGAATGGCTGAAGTGCATTCTTTCACTTGGTAGGGTAGTAGAGAGGATGAAAGAGAGTTCCTCTAATGTTTGAAGTGCTTGTTTAGATGTGGATGAAACACCAGTTTGTGAGAAACTCCTTGTGGGTATAAGAAATAAGCAGACTTGAACATAAAATCAGTTTGGGCAGAAGAAGTCACCCTGATAGAACGTTTCTCACTTTTGGAAGTGGTGTTGCTGTGTGCACGTGACAGCAACTGAAAACCCAAACAGCAACTTTTGATTTCTGAATTTTACATTAGTATATTTCCAACTTCACTTGCAGAGCAGCAAAAGAAAGCAGTACAGAAATAGAGATCCAGAGTTTAAAATGAAGGCTCTCTAAGGAGATATTCTCAATTTAAAAATAAATCGGTAGTTTGTGGGTAGACCTCAACACATGCCAATCACACAAAAAACAGGTGGATAAGTGAAGTACCTTATATGTTCAACATCTACTATAGGATCTTATTATACACTATCAGTAAAGTATTAGGAGAGCAGGTGACAATTATAGGCATTCAACTAAAATCATAATTTTTATTATGATTATTAGTCTTAACATTTTTCCCTGATGTAAAACAAAAACAAAAATCTATGGATGTAGCTAATGAATATCAGCTCTTGACACCATGTGTTTACTGAAAATTATATATTTAGTTTATCTTTTGTAGTACCTTCCCACAGAAAGAAAAGGCAGGATAAATAATTCAGAAATTCCCACAATAGGTTCCTATAAAGAAATGTACATCAGACATTTCTTATATCCAATGGTCTGGTTATATATACATACATATGTACACAGTATTGCACAATTTGTAACAGCACAATTATCTCTGTTTTTATTCTCTTCAGAGTTCATCACTTCTACTGACTAAAACCATCTTGCAAATAAATTGTAGAGATATTATGTTAATACTATTTCAAATAGATAAAAGGTGGGCAGTTAAGAAGAGCTGTATACAGAATTTCAGCCATAACTGAACTGTGTAACTTCTGAAGGTTAGGAATAAGTCTTTATGGTCAACATGCACTCAGACCAAAAAGTCAAGTCTGGATAATGTTCTGGAGCAAACAGAAATGGTTATCCATATATACAGACTGGTTTTGTGCACTAAGTAATACATTCTTTGCACTTTCAATTGTCTACTTCTAGACACACATGCACACAAACAGGCACAAAAAGGCACATACATATGCAACCACTTATTTGGTCAACTAAGTTCTTAGTTTGTCCTTTCAGTCTGTTGTTGGTATGAACTGTACAAATTCTACATTTTTAATGGGTATTTTGTTGACCTACTACACATGGCACTGAAAACTAATCCCTGAAACCAGGTTTGTTTGTTTGTGTTAAATAAAACCCAAAATATTTAGTATGCCTACCTTTTATATTTACTAAGATGCAAATTCCCTATGATATCCCAAGTGTATTTCAGTCTAGCTGTAAGCCCCTAACTGGTTTGTGTAATGAGAGCCATAACTAAGCGGCAGGTTCTACTCTCAGACATGCACCAAAGCTTTGCTCTAGTTGCAGAAACAAACAAATTAGAGAAAAGATTAAATGAGATCATCTTGCCTAATAGCCTATAATTCAAGATTATTTGAAGTACATTTTCTAGCATTCTGAACAATCAAGTTTTGGAAGTCTCATTTGACTTGGATTCTACAAGTAGAATTTTAATATTCTCAACCATCACTTTCATATATTAATCTCTTCCAATTTTATCTCCTATATCAGTGGCTCTCAGCCTTTTTAGATTCAAGGTATTCTTCAATAGAGTCTCCTTGGAAAATGTTGGGTCTTGGTTTTCATTCAATTTCTGACTACGGAAAGATAATAGAGCAATTTTTCTATTGCAATGAACTTAGAACACAACAGGTCAGGATGTTTCTAACACCATGTGACACTTCACAACACCCCCAAAAGGATCTCAAGGCACCCTCCCCCACACCACCCTGGTTGAGAATCACTGCCCTACATATATCTTTGGGTGCTACTGGGCAGACCATATGCAACCTTCAGATACATGTAGATTTTATGGATAAATCCCAAAGCCACCTGGAAAGGACTTTGAACTTCCATCTCAGCAAAGTGCTTTCATTACCAGGCCACAGTCTGGGCATTACCCAGAGTCTCTGTGTTGAAGCTCACTCACTGAAACTTGCATTTAATATTCATTGGATAAGCAACACTAGGAAAGTTTCTGCCCCATTGACAGCAAGGACCCGTTGAGAGCAAGGGCCCAGGTTAGGACCCATAGCCCAGAGCGGTCACATGTTCTATGGCTTGTTCCCTTCCTTCTGCCCCCACAATCTCCTTCTCTTGGTTACCTCCGATTAGAGCACATTGCTGGGAAGAAGATGTAGGTTCAATCTCCCCCCATGTTTACACTGAGCTATTGAGCTAAAGTGTGGTAGGGTACTCCTCTTCCTCTCACATGTAACACCCACTGGTTGTGGGTTTGCCTAACTCAAATTTCAGGACAATCCTATTTTACTGTGCAGCTGAACAGCCAGAGTGAAGCGTTACTGAGTATATTCAGTGGGCATGTGTGTTCTTGCATACCCACAGCTGGATTACAAACTACATAACTGCCATCTCTCTATTTAGGCATGTAAAGTGAAAGAGGACTTTGGCCTTGTGTCTCTTCTTAATGTATGGTATGTCCTTTCACTTGACACACATGATATACACAATACTATACACACTACATAGTAGACTATGCATATATAAGGATGTGCATGTGTGTGCATATGCGCGTAGGCATGCTTGCACATGTCTTTTTAAATGTCTACCTTACTTTTAGTAGTAGATAATAAGTCCGAGATGCACCAACCAAAAATTGGAACCTTGCTGTCCGAGGCAGCACACAATTTAATATTAAAGGGACAGTCTGAATAGCTAACATCCTTACCCTACAATTGCTGCATATTCTGATCTAGAACTGACCTGGATCCTTTATTTACTTACATTTGAACATGAGCAATTTTATTGACATCAACTATGCATACAAGTAAAAAGTCATCACATATAGTTCTTATATTTAATATGAAAACATATGAAAGGAAACTAAAGTAAGCATAGCTCTGTTGAACTGAATCAGTATAAACATCATTATAAACTTTTTCTGAGGAAGACAAGATTTCTGTTTATCATTTTATGCTTCATTGTGAAACAATATTATTCTTTTGTATTATAAATAACTCTCTCAAACTCCCAGTGCTTATTTCTTTTTGTTGCTTGGTATTTATGACCCCAATCCTCTTCAAAATATATGCTGGACACATTTCACCTGTACCCAGCTAAGTGGCACTTACACAGCTGCGTAAGTGCAATTCCTGGCACTTAAGCAGCATTCTGGTTCTATTTCCACATGGGGCACAGCAGGATCACCCAGGTATGTGCATAACTGCCAGAAGTAAAATGCTGAAGTCAGGAGGAGGAGGAGGAGGAGGGAAAGAGTGGTCAGTGGGATGGCTGCAGCCCTGGGAGGGAAGGGGTCCTTGTTCTCAATGGCCTGTCCTTATTTTGTATTAAATATTCCTTACATAAAAGCAGTGAGATAGCTTCTGTCTCCAAGGCTAAGGTAAGAATGCTGGGACAGCTTCCTATCCCAGTAGGAGCCATCTCACTGAGCCACTCTGCCTCTCCAGGCTTCCCTTACCATTCCCCAAGGCCGCCCTGCGGAGCAGGTTCTAGAGGAGGCCGAGCAAAGGTTCTAGGCAATGTCCATCCCAAGGCTGTCCACATTCTCAGTCGCTGAACACTCCTTGGGCCACACTAGCAGGGGCTGCACAAGTAGGATCCATTAGCCCCAGGGGCTCCATGCCCCTCTTTGCACTGCACTGTGTACCCAGGTGCCCCTGCCACAGCACCACATGTAGGGCGCTTCCCTTCTGCACCATATATGCCTGGTGCACCTCCACTGCTGCACAGTGTGCCCAGTGCTTTCATGCTGCATCCTGTGCCCTGCCACACCAGAGCACCTGGCATCCTTCCTCTCTGGCTGTACTGTGTCCCCTATCTCACCCTTAGCTCCCCAGCTGCAAGCTCCCCTGCTGCACCACAGCACTCAGACAACCTGGGCTGCAGGCTGCGCTGTGATGCACTGCTTCTTGGGCCAAGGGCAGAAAGGGGACACTGGAAGAGGGCAAGCCTGGAGCCTCAAGCTGCTGCTGCTGCCAGAAAAAGAGGGGGATGGCAGCAGCCGGATAGGAACCTGGGGGCTACAGTTTTTGTGGGCTGCATGCAACATATGGGCCACCAGCTGGACAGCCCTGGTCTAGCTGCTGGCCTAATGGTTAAAGCCTTTCACTTGACTGTGGGAGATGCAGTTGCACAGTAGCATAACTAGGGGATGGCAAGCAGGGCACCAGCCCTGGACACTGACTTAGAGGGGGGCCAGTTGTCCCCCTCCCTCAGGAGTCTTTGCTATGGCAGGCACACCCAGTCATGGGAACAGGCCAAGCACAGCTTGGAAGCCTGCCCTATCCCAGTAGGGTATCTAGAGGAGGAGGGGGTAAAATGATGCCCCACCCAAGGAGGCTCTGCCATGGGAGGCACAGCCCTTCCCTCAAGAGCCCATGCTGCTGCAGGAAAAGCAGTAGCAGCTGCTGCTCAAATGCAGAGAGCCCTGGCAGGTAAGACTTCTCTCTTCACCTCTTCCAGCATAATTCTCCCTAGACGCTGCCCTGCCCAGGTACTAAAACAGCTTGCTATGCACCTCTGCAGCTTTAACCCCACTCTGAGGAAGGGACCCCTAAAAGTCTGGGTCAGCAGCTCCCTAGGTAAGTGTCCTGGCTACTGGGCTAGAGGGTGGGAGTGTCTCTCTCCTCTGGTGTCAAAGACCTACTCCTTGTGCCTTTTCCTGCTCCTAAGACTTTAGGACTTGCACAGTATTTCATGTATACCTGGGTGATTCAATGCTTCCTTAAAGCCTATGGGTGCCTGTGCACTGAGAGGCCTATGGGTGCCCGACTGCTGGGAGGCTGCTCTGATTAATCAAGTCTGATGGAGAGTGGTAATTATCACGCTTCAGTAACGTCCCGCATCTCGTGCATTCATGTCCCTGTGCTTCAAAATGGTGGCAGGGACGCTTGAACTAAAGCTCATTGAATGAATTTGAGTTCAATACCCCCACCACCATTTTGAAGCATTGGCACACTGATACCCAAGACATGGTGGTGCTTTAATTAAAGTGGCTCTTGGAGCAGCTCTAATTAAAGTGTCCCCCTTTACTCCCAGAGCACATATAAAAGTGCCCTATGTGATCAGACTGCAGCTCCCTGAGCATGCTCAGTACAGAAGTGCAGAGCCAGCCTAACTACACAAATGCAAACAGAATATTAACTGTGGCAGCTTTCTCTATGATATTAAGTGGTTTCATTGCAAGTCTGTGTGCCAGTACACTAGCTGGTATAGTGTGTACTGCCTGGACAAAATATATATTTTTAATAAAAATAATATTTGTAATATTGCAATGGAAGTTTTTAGCAGAATAGGAATACTGATGTTTTAATAATTCATAGCAACAAAAGTAGGTATAAGACTAATATAAATGAATATAGGATTATTGTATAATATTACTAATTTAATCACATATTTTACATTAGCTTGCAAAATGAGACTGAGACACAAGGGCTCTCTTCCGTATTACATCTGTTTTACATTTAGAATCTGGTCTGAAAATAAAGATAAGGAACATAAGATGAATGTTCCAGATCCATTATTTTGGTTGTGTCCAAGCAAAATACATAATCAACTAGTTTTAAGAACAACATATTATAACCATGAGGTAATAAACCTTGTATTTGGTCAATTAACTTCACTGTAATGCTTCTCCTTCATACATGCCATTAATGTAAGGCTACATGCTGCCAACACTTTGAGCGTGGAGGTCTCATGGGAGTTCCACATTAGAAGTGCTTTCAGAAAAAGGCAGCTAGAAGAGTTTGGCCCAGATTTTCTCCTTTTTATTACAAGACAGCCACAGCAGTTTACACTAGCAGCAATGTGGCCTTTTAATCCCAGTGACGTGTACAAAGCTAAATGTGGAGAGTGTTTATTTCACTCCATAGTGGCTTTAGAACTTATAGAATAACCTGTACAGTTTGCAGCATTTGAAACTATGGCTTTTCTGTGCTATAAACAGAAGTCATTTATCAAAGGCACAAGGAACTGTGTGGGCAAATGCTGTAAACTTTCCTATGGTGCTTGTCAATTGGCCTCAACTATTGGTTTGACCAAAAAAACTCCACTTCTGGAGTGGGACCACCACCTCATTTCCCCACAAGAGGAATTTAAATAAACAGAGGATTTATTTACAACAGTCCTGATGAAAGAGGCTATGAGAGACATTATCCTGATCCTTGTTAACTCACATTAAAACTACTATCGCTACTTTCTTTATTATACTTCAGTTATTTCTATATTCAACTGTGAATTTAAAAGGTCATTTTTAATACCTTAGTACTGGAAAATATACACACACATTCACACACACAGCCTTCCATGGGCATAAAGTCTGTCTTCACTATTGAAAGGTTTCCTAAAGTAGAGGGGACACTATCTGTATACCTCTGATTTGTTCCCTCCAAAGCCTTAGCCTTCAATGTTCATGAAAAAGGAGAAGGAAGTCTCTAGCTTATTATTTATGATAGAGCAATATAAAGCAGATACTGTATCAAACCATATAAAAAAGGCCTGTTTCATCAAGCTGTCACTATCAATTTGGCCTGCAACTTTAGCAGTAAAGTTATTTTTGCCACCATGAAGTGACACTCTGTGGAAAACAACATTTTTCTGTCACTTTTAAGATGAGGAGCAAGCCCCATCTGTAGCATCTGCCACAGTTCCATCATTTTACACTTATATTAGAATTACATAAAATCATTCAAAAATGTGTCCAATTTGAAAACATTGCATTAATATTTCATTTCTTAAAAGAGAAAGATTTGTATACAGGAGCCAAATGAATGTGCTAACACCTTATTGTGCTTCTAGCATACCTAACAGAAACACTAGAAAATCTCCCCTAAAAACAGAGAGAGACAAATAACAGGACATGAATCTTGTTGATACTGTGCAAAATATTTGTTTAGTTCTTCTCAACTAGAAGGAAGGGAACAGGCCTCACCTTGGCTGAGTGCTCCATGGTCACGACCACTTTGGTTTGTGAACTTGATACTAAGTCCATGGCACCACCCATTCCTTTCACCATCTTACCCTACAAGAGAATTTTAAAAAGAAAAAATTAAATATCTTGCAATATTTAGTACAAGAAAAACCAATTTAAAATAAGCTGCTTATTTTGCTGCACAGAAATGGAATCATTTCAGGAGGACTGCATGATCACCAGCTTTTCTATGACCCCCCCAGTCTTGCATGGGAAGAACTTGACTAGATAGAACTACGACTGACAGAGTTACACTGTAGGAAATATGCAGCCAATTGTACTTCACTGTCCCATTCTGTGATCTATATGGTATAAGTAGAAAGTTATGAATAACACAGCTATCATAGTGATTCTTGGAGTAATTCCAATGAAGACAATGGAAATAAATCCTTTACTTGAATCACAGCTTAAGCCCATGAGTAACTTTAATTTTATGAAAAGTCTTCATGTCCTTATTGGATTCGTTTAACATTGAACTCAAATGAGACTACTCTTCTTTAATGTTCAAGTCCATAACTCAAATGGAGCCTTGGGGCGTGTCCACACAAGCATGCACATGTGTTTTGTGGCACCTTGAAGACTTTTGAGGCACCACAAAACATATCCCATGTATGTGATTCAGTTAGCCAAATTTAGATACCAGAAAATCCCAGTATAAGAAAAAAAAACACTCTGAAAAAAGCAGCACAACAGACATGGTAGCAGCATGCACCATCTGAAACTGGAACCTGGCCAGCCCCAGAGGGGATTTGTTTTCCCATACAAATGTGAATGCAGGAGTACAGTTGTATTTCAAATAGGTTCAAAAGAATAATGGTATGTAAAAACATCACACACCTAATGAAGACATTATGTGTTATGTAAAACAAATATAATTATATTACTGAAGTGTCATATCACTGTTTCTAGGACCACCATTCACATAATTAGCTATATGCTTTGCTTGGAATGAAACAGAACCAGAGTCTCAATACATCATTGGGAGTGTAAAGCTGAATCCTAAATTTCCTGTCACTGTTTCTCACTCATATTGGATGGGGTCATGACAGTCTATATCATATCAAGGGCCAGGAGCGCCCCAAAACATGATGTTCCAGAAAAATCACTCTTGTTCCTTTACGTCTAAAGCAGGCCCTACAGAGCCCAACAGATCTTAGCTTGTTCTAAATGAAAACACAACTCTAGATACCCATTTATAGTTCTTACTAACCCTGCACATTTACAAGTGCATTGTTTCTCTGAAAGCTTAAACTAAGTTTGATTGCAGTTGCACATGCCAGATTGTTTGTGAGATGAACTGAGTACCTATGCGCAGAATGCAAGCTGTCTTAAAATGAAACATTTACTCTTCCTGGAAACTGGTCTGCAAGACAGTTAAAAGTTGCAAAATATTCTATTAAAAACTATTCAGAGTTTTTGGCATTGGGTACTGAAGCAGGAACTGGTTGGGGTATGGGAGGGAATTATATGGATCACTTAGAGAAGTTACTGTTTATTTGTATTTCATTTTCAGTCAACAGGGTAAACTGAAGGAATGACAACTGTTCTCTCTTTGCAACTTGATTCAACCCTCTTAATTGAAATGTTATAATTAAATAAGCTAAAATATTATAATCAAATAACCTGTATTAATAGAATCAACTTCTGTTATTAACTCCTTGAAAAAACTAAAGTGTTTTAGTTGACAACTGATAAAATAGTTCTGGAGGTTTATTATATTTCCTGACATGTTCATAAAGGGCATGAACACTTTTTTCTTTTATAGGTAAAGTTTATAGGATCCCTTGTATATTAATGCTGCTAGCCTACAATTTCAAAGGAAAATGTTTATTTTAGTAGCAAAACTTCAATTGTCCCTGACCTCAAAATACTAGAAAGAAGAGCCTTTTAATTCCATCTCTGATTGACAAAGTAGAAAGGTTTTTCAAAAGCAGCTTTGTACCTTCCAGGAAAATTCAACATTGAGAATATATGTATACAGGCATGGATCCAGGGGAGTGAGATGGTGCAGTCGCATCCTGCTTTTGCCCCCACTTCCTAGCTGATCTGCATGCAGGAGGAGACCTACAGATGCTCCTGCCCTGCTCCAGCCATGGGCTAAGGTTGTGCAGGGAGCTAGGCTCAGCATGGGACAGCAGCAGCAGACTGCAGGTTCTTCCTCCTAGCACCTGATCCCAGGCCTACCTCTCCCCCACAGGTGTTTCCCACTGGCTGGGAGCAAGCGCTGGAAGGAGAAACCTGTGCACCACCATCACTGATGCAGGCATGGGTGAAGACCCAGGGCTTCTCCTGCTCTGATCTTACTCTGCACTGCATGAAACAGCTGTGAGGGGAGCCAGACAGCATGCAGGGTCCATCTACTCCCAACCAGTGGAAGGTACCTGTGTGGGGGTGATCAGGGAGTAGGGGCTAGAAGGAGAAATCTTTGCGATGCTACTCCCTATGTCCCTGGCCAAACCTGGCTCCTCATGCAGCTATCTCCCACAGCCACTGGCTGGAGTAGGGTAGGAGTGGCTGTAGGCCCACTATGTTTCCAGGTCAGATGGGAACAGCAACAGATATATCAGTGGAGGGTGGGTGTGGGGGTCCTCCTGCCTGGCTCCTCACTGTCCTTTGCCACCTGGGGTTCAAGCTACCCCTCACCCTAATCCCTCGTGGTTTGAAGGATGCCCTCCACCCTTTAGTAAATCCAGGATCCACAGGTTTGTATATATTTCATATTATACTTATATATTCTTAGAAAAGACAGGCAAGGAGAGAAGAAAGAAGCATACTCTTGCTTCCCCGATCCTTTGAGTCAGCAAAGCAACTGCAAAGAGTCTGTGAGAGATGACTTCTCTCACATTGTCAAGCCAAGACATATAGACATGTAGCTAACTAGAGAGGCTTCCTAATAAAGCCCTACATGATATGGAGCAGAATATTCATATGATATACTGTCTGTACTTACCCTGAGGGTAAGGAACACTTTATAGGGACCAAAGGAAACCTTTAAATTGAAAACATAGCTTCACAAAAGGAAACTGAGTTTAGCCTAATTTTCAGTTATAATCAATGCTCACTGAGAGCTGTATGCTTCAACATTACCTGTTTAAATATATGCAAAATAGATTATCACCTTGGTTACCTGCACACTCTGGATATAGCAAGTTGGTCAGAACACTGCTTGCCTTTCCTTTCTTTTATCAGATAACACTGAGCCACGTGCTTCCTCCCATGTTTTAGCTTGTGTGTTCCTTCAGACATTCTTAAAAACTGTTATTAATGCTTTTATTTTGAAGCCCTATCAGGTAAACCACAGTTCTTACGTAGTGCCTACCTGATGATGAATATAGCCATTAAAAACCCCAGAAAGACCAGTTTAACTCATCCATAGAATCCAATTCAAGCTGACTTGCTAAATAACTTGAACAAATCGCCTGAGATGGAGAAAGGAAAAATTGTGTCTTTGTAGGTATTGCAGGATTTTGGAATTGGAAATGAATTTCCAAGAGCCAAATGCTTCCTTCACATTCAAGGAACGAAGCTGAGAAGAAGGGAACTCAAAACCAAATCAGGAGAGGAACAGTGCACAACTGTTCCACTTTCCTATCCTTAAACTTGCACCCTGAAGTAGCCTCTGAGTCAGAGCGATAGAGAAGTAGGGATGGAAGGGACTGTCACTTGTAGATACTGTAGGGCTTTGGTCCTTTCTTGATAGACACTTTTCTCCCAAGCGATGTCAGGGTGAGATCGGGCTCTGGTGCCATCTAGATGGTGTGGCTGCTACTCTTACTTTCCTGCCATGTCTTTGATGTTCCTTATTGGGGAAGCAGTTCCCTTCAAGTGGCCCTCAAAGTGAAGAGGTCTCAACCCTGGTCTTTCTTTGTGGGGCTCCAAACCTCACCTTTACCCGACCCTTACCACATCCATGGCCTAGGCAAACGTTGCACCCTGCAGGTCTTCCCCGGGATGATCTCTTGTCATCCAGACTGCCTGCCTCTGAATGGGTCAGGCCTTCTCGGCTAGCACAATCTTTCCTACAGCTGGTTCCTCAACTTTGGGCCGGCATGGGCATCTAAACCTGCCCTGGGTTGGGGCTAACTGGAACTCAAAATGAATCCAACAGAAAATATCCAGCCTCTGCCAACAGACCCCTGGGATCTTGTCTCCCATTGCCCACTTGGTCACTCGGGGGGAGGGGGGGACAACTCGCCTGTCCATTGTCCCTTCCCTCCTAGTAGCTGTGGGGCTGGGCAGCTGCCCTGTGCCCTGTGGGCAGCTACCTTGTGCCCCACCCTGATCTGTTTGCCACTCAGCTGGATTCCTGCGGTGAGTATCGGGGTACGTGGGACAGGGTCTGGGACACACTAGAGGAGATTTTACTGTCCCTCTCACAGGGACATCCAGAGGACTTCAGTGATCCTTGCAGACCATACTGGAGTAAGGGAGTTGATACAAAGAATCAGTGGCTATTCACAGCCAATTTATTAACTAAAGCAATGTAACCTTTCAGGAAAATGAGGAGGAATTCAGTCAGACAGGAAACAGCATTAATTCTACTGTGACATTGTTGTTATTAATGAGCAACGCAGAAATGAAAAGCAAAAAGGGGTAGAGGAGCCCGGGGCCCACAGTAGTGTAAACTAGGGATATGCGAAATGGGCCATATTCGATTCGGATTCAGCCCAAATCAGGGACAGTAAATCGATTAATTGATTCAGATCACTGTCCTGATTCAATCTGGCTGAATCTGAAACTGAAGATTCAATGCCGACTTAAGTTTTTTCTACATACATTGAGGTATCAGGCATGGCTCGTGAATGCTGCAGTGGTGTGGTGGGTGGAGCATGCCCCCGCCTCCCGTGTGCTCAGCAACGAACGTGGAAGTGGACCGGAAGTACTTTTGGTCCACTTCCAAGTCCGTCACCAAGCGCACGGCAGGGGGGTCCCCGCCTTGATGATCAGCTGCTGGGGGACCCCAAGTGGCCCCCCAGACCCAGGAGGCACCAGCTGCCAAGCCACGGGGGCATAGGGGCACTCCTCTGAGGACCTGGAAGTAGACCAGAAGTGCTTCTGGTATACTTCTGGGTCTCTGCCAAGCACACTGGGGACCCCCCCACCAGCTGCCATGGGACACTCCATCTGTCCCAGAATCTCAACATTCACAAGCTGTCTGGTACCTTGAGGTATGTAGAAAAAAACATTTAAAGCTGTATCTATGTCTGAATCATTGAATCTTTCCAAATCATATTGGAACCCTCCAAATCAATTCAGAGAGATTAAAGGGCTTCCTGATTCGATCTGGATTCAGAGATTTGACTGCCAAATTGGACCAGATCTCAGTTGTATTGAATCAAAATTGACCAAAGCTTTACACAGCCCTAGTGTAAACAGAAAGTGGAGTTTTCTGCTCTGTTTCTCTCCTCAGTGAGCCCCAGAGATGTGCATGGGCCTCCCAAGTGTACTGACGAGAGTCTCTGTTCCATAAGGCTACTCTTTGCACTCATACACGTGAAGTTTGAAAACACACAGAGCACATGTAAGGTGATATTCTGACCTGTATCCAGCTATGTAACACAAAGAAAATGATTAGCAAAGAATATCAGCATAAATATCACCCATGAAAGTCTTAAACTACAATTATATTTCAAAAAAACCCCCAAGGTAATGAGTTTTCTTTAAACATGTCCATAGATATTTATTGTAAGTATAAAACTGCATATTGAAGTTCTCTCCACCACTCCCATGGGCAACTTGGTTAACACTACCTTGCTTCTAAAAGACAACCGCTGCTCTTCTGACTTTAGGTTTTCCATTTCCTCAACTGAAGGAAGAACAAGAGTGGATGAAAAAGGAGATGAATTCTTCTAGAAGATACTCACTCGCTGTCATTTTTTCTACTTACATTCTCAAATGACACTATTACAGAATTATTCTAACTAGATTGTCATCTCTGATAGATAGGTTAGATTTTACTCAGAGGAACCGACTGAAGAATGTTACCAAGGATTACATGCCAATCATCAGTGGTATGTTTTGTGACAGTGAAATGGGTAAAAGAAATAATAATATAATAAAACATTTCATATTACATGCATGCAGATTGTATACTCATGATACCTGCACAAACAGCATGAAGATTTTTAAAACAGATATCCAAAGCAACCTTGTAGATATAAAATGAATTCTCTAGCATGTGGCCTGTTTTTCTAGAGTGCTGACCACTTCTTCCCATTGAACTTCCATGAGGAAACAATTATCAGACAATGGGCTAATTTGTCTAAAGCACCTTTCAGTTGGACAGCCTGGGAACTGGAGTAGTACCAAAAAATGCTATTAATTCCTTTTAGCTAACATGTAGTATACTGGACAGTTTTATCAATATAATTTTCTTAATTTAAAAATATTATTTAGTTAAAATAATAAATACACCAAAGAGGTTCTAATCTTTTCTAATACGAAGATTAATTTAAATATGAAATATGCCTATGGAAAACGGGCAGTTTGTATTAGATTATATTCCTACAAAACTAATTTGAAGTGACTGTTGGTACTGAAAACTGCCAAGTGAAACTAAACTGAATACCCTAGAAAAGTTCATCTCAAGAGCTACATACAATGATGTAGCTCTTGATGGCACCACTGAAGCATGGGCATGCATACTATAAGCGTGCAGAAAGGGCCGTATTCGATTCGGATTCAGATTCGGCTCAAATCGGGACAATGATTCAATTCATTGATTCATGTCACTGTCCCCAATTCCATTTGGCCGAATCTGGATCTGAAGATTCGATGCTGATTTGGAGAATCAGTGATCTGGCCATAGACACAGCTTTAAATGTTTTTTCTATATACCTCAAGGTACCAGGCACTGGGCAGCTCCCCATGCTCCTGTGGGACGCTCCATCTGCCCCAGCATCACAGCATTTATGAGCCGCCAGGTACCTTGAGGCATGTAGAAAAAACATTTAAGGCTGTGTCTGTGTCCAAATCATTGAATCTTTCTAAATTTCTCCAAATTAATTCAGAGTGTTCTGATTCAATTTGGAGAGATTAAAGGGTCTTTGGATTCAGAGATTTGGCCACTGAAATTGGGCCGAAGCTCCGCCAGATAGAATCAGCAACCAAAGCTTCACACAGCCCTAATGCATACACAACTTTATTTTCATCCAGTGATTAGGGAGCCACACATGTGGTTGCTATTGCTATGCCAAAGGAAAGATCAAGGACTTTTTGATGTACTTTCTTGCTTCTGAAATAGGCAGTGAATATCTTTAGTCTGAAAAGGCCTTGTGGTGGCGAGGCGCCCCCCCCAGGCCCTCGCAGTGGAAAAGGGGGAACCCATGGGCCCCAGGCCCCGAGAACAAGCCCCTAAGGGGGCACATATACCTGCGGGAGGGTTGAAAAACGCCAGCAGAGCCGGGAGCGGGGAGGAAGGAGAGGGCACGTGCAGGTGGATTGCTCCATAAGCCCGTGCACTGGAAAGAAGGAGCCCAGCCTGTGGGGCTCTGACAGGTAGCTCGGCAGGGAGCTGCGAGTCTCCTCTGGGAAGCAGGGCAGGAGACGCATGGGGAGTGCGAGCCGAGGCACTCTCAACTTCTGGCAGCAGCCGACGCTCTGGAGCCTGGAGAGCATGCGGCAGCCATCAGAGGAGGGGAGATAGCTGAAGCCCAGGGGAGAACCGGGAACCAGGGGAATCCCCCTGCAACTCCTTCGAACCCAGAGGAGTGCCTGTTCTAAGGAGGAGAAAGAATTGCTCCCAGAAAGAGGGAGTAGCAACAGAGGATAGGGGAACCACTCAGACCCCCATACGAGGTCTAGAACACCGTGAGCTCATCATCTAGCGGCTGGCGCGTGGATGGGGTGTAGGGGAGGCAGAGCCCCATGGACCATCGTGCCAAACGTCTGTGAGTACCATCATCTGGCGGGAATCCCCAACCAGGATAGATGATCTCCACTGAGGATCCCTCTTAAGGTACACATTAACATCAAAGTCATGGCAGGTGAGTTGAGGGGAGGAGCAACCCCCAGATAGACCAGACGAAGCGGGGCACAGGCCCCACAGGCCTCTCGTAAGGAAGTCTGACTCACAGCTCGTTTGCCTTGATAAATGTCCAGGAGAGTATACATAATCATCCACAATATGAGCACTGTACTCCTCTGCTAAGTGGTGTGAAGAGGAGCAAATAAAATGAAATAGGATAAAGAAGCCTCAAACTAAGTAAAAGGAAAGGTAATGCCAACACATATGCTCCACTCTTCCTCTGAGCACACAGGACCCTCTCTGAAGCAGTAATTATGTGCTGTAAGTGCTCTGCAGGGTTTCTAGACTAGGTGTGTGTTGGAAGTGAGGCAGGTGGAGGCACTGCATGCTTCACTCAGAAGGCAGATGTCTGTAAAGAAATAAATGCTGTTTCCCGTAATCAAAATAATACCTCCTTTTGGAAACTGTGGAACTCAAATCTAAGGAAGGAAACCTATGAACTCTGCAATCCTACCTTGTCCTAATCTCAAGTCAACAGACCTACTTTTTAATTTTTTTTGCTCCACGGTCAAAAAGGAGAGGGAATTATCATCACCTCTTCCCATCAGCACTGAAGCAAACAAATTTGCTAAATATAATTACCCAGAATGTGTTCTATTTACATAGCATTGAATTGCTTATTTTGCAACACTGGGCAATTATGTCCATTGCCAATAACAATGATAAAAGAAGAAATATTCTTCTTATGAAACATCTGACAGTTTTTTTATTCAGAAAATAAAATAAAATAAAATGCATTAGATATTCACAGAAACTAGAAAATAAAACTTTGAGAGGCTTATCCAATCCTCTGTCAACTCTACCCGCTGCTGGCAAATGAATGACCATAACAACACACATTTTAATATAATGTCCGATTTAAAATTTCCCAAGCGTTGTAACTTTTGCCACTTCATTTGGACAACTATTCTACAATTGAATGGATGTCACCATTGTGGACCATTTCTACAGATATTTTAACAGCATAACTCCATATGTAATTCTACTCACATCACTGGAATTATATCAGGGGTAAATTTGGCCCACAATCTAAAATGATAAAGATAAGTCAGAAAAAAATTGCCATTGAAACATTTTAGAGTCTTTCCAACTACAAAGACACACTCCTCTTCATTTTCATATTAAATTTCAGCTCAATTCTTGGCAGTACTTAATTGCTGAAGTTTTCAGTCAAATTGCAAGAAAAGAGCAGAAATCCATAATCCACAAGGAAACACAGTAAATTTAAGAGGCTGTCTACTATTCTCACATTTTTTCAGTCACATCTTTCCTGTTTGTTAGGAGATTCACTCCAAGTCAGAATGTGTGACAGCTATACATCAAACTACAGCTCTATAAAATATTTACATCATCAGTAAAATAGGGGAAAGATATTATTTATGGCCTGTTAGAAAAGATTTTTTGCACTGTCACTTACAATCATTTAATGAACCCATTTTTCAGGTGACAACCACCATTGTGCCAAGATTATTATTTTTTGATATAACGAATTTATATTTATGGCATATGTACTGCCATTTGATGGAATGAAAAAGTGACTGGCAGAAACAATGGAGTATTATTCTGGTTCTTAAATGAACTTTTAGGAAAATCTGAGTTTCAAATGCATATACTTTGAATTGGCAAAACGAGTTTCTATCATCTCTAAAATTAATTTACTCTATTTTGACTTTTTAATAACTGTATTTTGATTTATTCTTCTAACGCTGACTGGACACTGATCAAGACTCAAACTGAAGTCAGGTTCTCCTTCAAAATGTATTTTCTATGCTTTTGCTTCTATAAAGATATCCGTGGTCTTATATGAGTGCTTAAAGATAAACACATACATTAGTTCTTGTAGATTTCTGGCTGTGCAATCCAAAGGAAGGATTCTTTCACACTGTTTACTACGCAGAAACACGTCACAAAAAGTGTGCTCCCAAAGCCACTAAAGTAAATAGGACTCGTTCCATTCACTTCAGTTGGCTTTAGATCAAGCCCCACAAAAAACAGCTAGCTACTTTTTCTAGTGCAACTAAAGTCAAAAACTAACTGACCTCTGTTGTTTGGAATCTGGTTTGGCTCCAGAAAACTCCTGTCAAAATCCTACTTGAATCCTACTTGACTAAGTGAGCTACCCGTTTTGCGTAGCAATGGGCCTCACAGAAAGGGACCTTCATATATACACAACTACATTTTAAATTGAGTGAAAAAATACCACTTAACATATAGCATTATATCCTAATATTTTAGGCTATACTGACCTCTACAGATAACAAATTTAAATGAATCATTATTCAACTGAATTGGTCTTCATGGTCCCTGCAAAGTTAAGAGTCTTTGGTAGGCCTCAGTATTTCTGCTTTGGCTTCATTAGATGAATGTCATCATTAGTGCCTAAATCTGATTACTTCAGAGGCTGTTCCAGGACTTTATATATAAGGAGCAAGGCTTTAATCTGGTATTTCTAAAATTCAAAAACCATTTTCATGAATGGCTCATTTTAAGTTCCCAACAGATCTGACACACTCAGTTTCCAAAACACACACTCAGCTGTCTGAAAAATCCAGCTTCCTTACGATGTCTCAAGTCTAAAAACTGGGGTACTGAGACATTTATTTATCTATGCCATTTACATGTCACCCTTCCCAACAAAGGCTCAGGGCAGATTACAGCAAGAGCAACGGAGCAACTTAAAAGACAACTAGAATAAATAAAATAAACTAAAGCAAAATAAAGCAGAGACCCACTAAACAACATCTTGGACTAATTTTGACTGCTAAATGCCTGCCAGAACAGAACGGTCTTGTAGCACTTTGAAAAGACATCTAGGCTTGGGGTCTGGTAGGCCTCATGGGGGCGGGTGTTTCAGAGCTGAGAAGCAACAGCTGAGAATGACTTCCTATGTACGCTCACCAAGTGGACTTGGCATACTGAAGGTACACGCAGGAGGTTGGCCTTGGCTGATCTTAGTGATCACAATGAAGCATAGGGGAGAAGGCAATCCCTTAGGTATGTAGGGCCCAGGCCATGTAGGCCTTTATAAGTCAAAACTAGCATTTTGAATTGTGCCTAGAAAGCTACTGGGAGCCAGTGCTGATGCTTGAGGACTGGAATAAGGTACTCTGGGTGACATGCTCTCATCAGAAAGTGGGCTGCCATGTTCTAAGCCAGCTGCAGCCACTGAAGAGTTTCCAAGGGCAGCCCCCTGTACAGAGCACTGCAGCAGTCATGCTTGGAAGTTACAAAGGCATGGATGTGGTGGACAGATCAGAATCTGCAAGAAAGGGTCACAGCCCTCTCATCAGATGGAGTTGATGAAAGCTGCTCCTAGACACTGATGCCATTTGAAGATCCAGGTGCAGCAGAGGATGTAGGAGCACCCCAAAGCTGCAAACCTAAGTGAAAATAGCAGGCTGTAGCCTATCAATAATAAATATAATGTGGCCTGTCCACTCACATCACTCCTGTTTTTTTCCAGGATCAATTTCATTTGGTTCATCTGCATTCAGTCTGTAAATCTCACCCAGCAGTCTCACACACATGTTGAACAGGAGAGGAAACAAGACGGAGCCCAAGGCGACCCCACAGGAAAGATCCTGACGGGATGGCAAGAATTCATCCACCATTGCTCTCTGGGACTTCCCTACTAGGAAAGAGTGGAACCAGTTGAGAGCTGTCCCTCAAATACCTGACATATCACATAAATGGTTTATCAGCACCTCAGATCTTTGACTAAGGACCTTGTGCAATAATCCATCCTGTTCCAGTAAAGGAAGCAACGGACTGACTTCTCCTGTGGCTGAAGGTGGCACGTAAGAAAGAGACATGCGTTCCTAGAATAGCTGAGTCACCTTCATGCTATGGTGCATCTCCAGACATATCAGTCAGGCCTCCTCCTGCCTCCGACTATGCAGAGAACACTACATTTGCATCCTGCCCTGCTGTTGTGGGGGCTCGGCACAAAGAAACAATGACTCCCTTTGCCACCTCCCTTTCTCTATTCCACATAAAACAGCTCATAATTGCTGTCACCTTCTTAAAAATACTGTTGGGTCTTGTGAGGCAAAAGGGGCAGTAAGCACAATTGAAAACTGTCATTGTTACTCACAAAAATGAATAGCTCTTTCTTCTGCTTGTGTGTATGAACTTGTTTTTACGCGACCCTCACATAACACTTCTCTTCCTGACTGAAGTCTTGCACTAGGTCCCATAGTACAAATTTTAAATTACAGCAGAAGAATATTCAGAGACAGAGTTAATGTTCTTAGTCATGAGTTTTCATAGTTTAACAGTGTCAATGGGGAATAGAGCTGTGTATGCCATCCTGGAAAATTTGAACACCTAGAGTTTTATGTACAGAACTCGTACAGTTCTACCAAAAGGCTTTTTAGCCACATTATGCTTAATGCTTTGTGTGTACGCTTAAAATGCTAGTCTGGGAGCGTAAAACAAGGGCAATAGCATAACTAGCAGCAAGCAACTGGGAGACAAGCCCCAGGCACTGATGTAAAGGAGATGCCAGAGTGGACTTAAAGGAGGTGCCATCCTACTGCGCTGCAGAATTAGTGGTTGTGCCTTGCCACTGGTGACTGAGATTGGCATCACTCAGGGGTTGAGTTGACCCTGCTAGTGGGACAACTAGGGGGTTTATGGCATTAATCTCCCTGTCAGCCTCACATGGCTCAGGAGATGCCATTGCTGTGAGGGAAGGTGTCAGCATAGCCAGCAGTCAGGGGGTTTATGCAGCTCCCAAACTGCAGCATCTGCCTTGGTCATTGCTGGGGCAGCTGCAGGAAGAGGCCACAAGAGGATCTCTGCACCCAGAAGGTGCTGCATTAACATACTGGCTGCAGCCTGCACCAACATTTCCCCCATACCCTCAGCAGCTGCCTAGGACACAAACCTTACCAGGCAGGCCTCTCAACAAGGGTGCAGAATGATGCATGTTAATTTTCTCTTTCATATTGTTTCTTCGCCTTACGGGACTTCCAAATGGGCGTTACTATATCAGGATCAACCCGTGTCAGGCAGCATGTTACTTTCACACTGGCTATGCTGCATGATAATACTTCAAACTTCGACCTGCTGGAAGTTTTTATCTATTGAAATATAAGTCACAAAAGTTTCATTACAATTACTCTTTGAGATTCATCAATCTTTTGCTGCAGGGAATTTCAGTCATCAGTTCAATGGTTCATTTGCTGTTACATCCTATCAGTGGCAACACTATTTATGGTATTAATATTAATGAATCCCTGAGAGGGCTTATCCATCACTTATAATCTCCCCCTCTCCCCTTCTGTTCTTAAAGCATGATATCTAATGGCTTGGGGCTGTTTCAGAAATGCAAAAGCATCATTAGTCAAAGAGTATCAGACTCCTTGCTACTTCTTTTGCAGAAAGGTAATGTAGCTCACTTAAAAATTTACCATGCTTTGTAGAGATGTTTAGAAATGTAGAGAATTAAATGAACTGCAGAAAGGAGTCTATCATCATCTTTAAAGATTACACAGTGGTCTTCAATTTAAAAAAAAAGTCACAATTTATCAACAACTACTGCACTGACAGTTGCCACATTGAAAACTGCAGTACCTCAAATAATGCATAGATATTACTGCTGACAAATGTCAACTTTTAAAATTGAAGCCTCTGTATATTTCCATTGTCTAAAAGAATAGGATTTAATGAAGCAAGTCCTACCTCACAAAAATTTCCACAGCTCAGGGAATTGGTAACACAGCTGAGAAATTTCCTCTAAGGTAGATTTGGGAATTCAGCCATGACTGACAGTGTAAGAGTCAAATAAGTTGGAACATGTCTGCATTGCCGCAGACTCCGATTCATAGAAATAGTAATGAGCTAGGCTGATCCTCCTGATCCAACAGACATTAGCTGTTAGATCAGGAAGGTGGAGGATTGGCTCCAATTTGGAGCTGATCCAGGGAAACAAGCTGTATCTTCCTATGCTCCTCTTCTTCCCCTTTCTCTCCTTCCCTGGTTTTGCCCTGACTTTCACAGCTCTGTTGCTGTCTCTGGATGGAAAGAGGGAGAAGGCAGGGAAGGTAAGTCATTTTGGGGTTCTCAGTCCCACTGGAATGGAGGGGGGGCAGGTAGATTGGAGCCCCCCTCCCTCCCTCTTCACCCCCAAGGTAAGGGTCTCCAATCCACCCACTCTCGCCCCATTCCAGTGGGACTAGGAAAACCCTGAAAGGGACCTCCTTCTGCTGCCTTTGCCCCCTTCCATCCAGAGACAGCAGCTGGGGCCAGGCTGCTATTGTAGTCAGAGCAGATGGAAACTAATGAAGTTGCTCCACTTAGCAGCATCTTCATTTGAACTCTCATACAATGAGGATTAATTTGCCCCACAAACAGAGGGTTGTGCAGCTGTGCTCTTCAGTTTGGGAAAAGCTTTAAAGAGCTTTCAAGGGGCCAATAACACGACAAATGTAATTTCTTTCTGAGCTCAGACAATGCATTGTGTAAGGTAAACTGTTCCATTAGTAGTTACTTACCTAACTCTTTAAAATTATGCTTTATTACTAATCTGATCCAAGATCCCAGGATTGTTCATGTATTTTATCCAGTGACGGTTTCATGATTCAAAGTCTTGGGAGCTGGGACCAGAGCCCAAATCTCCTCCCCTCCTCATATGTCCTCTTTCTGGATCAATGAATTCTGAATTCTTTCTTGTACAGGGGCATAGCTTCATCAGAAGGGATGGAGATAATCACAACCAGTGCAGCCAATAGCCTGGGGGTAAGGCATTTTACTGCAACATCTAGGTTTGAATCCCCTTAGCAAGGGAAAGAAATAAATTCCTCTTCTGCACCCTGAGTAACTGCTCGTATGTCTAGGTCACTATATAAAATGTCAGCAACAGCAGAAGCACTTTTAGTTCTGTTTTAAAAGGGGAAAAAATGAGCCACGTGTTTCAGTGGCAAATGGAGCCATAGACCTGACTATAAAGGAATCAAGAAGTATTAATAAAAGGCAGCTACCAAAAAGCTTGTCTGTGAAGTGGTGTGCTGAGTCCCCTGGCAACCAGGAGGCTTCAACTGTGATCTGACAGGCACTGGGGGAGCCATCTGTGACCCAGGTTCACCAAAGGTTTTGTAGAGCTTCTGAAACTAGGGTCTGGGCTGCAGTTTCCTTTTGTATTTTCATTACATACCAGAAAATTGTCATTAGTTTACTTGGCAAACTAAATTGCCCTGCTAGGAGGAAAAATCTTTTTGTATACAGGACAGTGAAGATGATACTTCTAGACATGGAAAAGTAGCAAGAATATAAACTTTCATGCTTTATGAAATAAGACTATCAACAAGTACTCAATCTAACTAAGGGGGGCAAGCAGGAAGGGCAGGGGAAAGCAGGGCACAAGCCCCAGGTGTCCAAATGGCACAAATACAGCAACTGCAGACGTTGGCGACAGTGATCTAGCCACTACGCCATGGGCTGCTGCTGCCCAAGGCACAGACCTCCCCAAATAAACCTTTGAAATCACTTGTTAAGAAGAAACATCTGAGCAGAAAAATAGCTCAAGGTCTGTTTTGTAATGTATTTACGATGTCTTGCTGCTCTTCTTACCTCAAAATTCTCCTGGGATTCGCACTTCTATTAAAAATTAGTGAAAAAGGGCTGCAATTATTTTAATGTTCTTTTCCACTTGATTTCCTTTAATTTTTATGAATGCAAGCAAACTCATAACTTGAGCATCAGTACTTGAATGTTATCAAGCTGTTAAGGGACAGAAAAAATAGTTTCACAATGGTAGTTATTCAAAACTTGAAGGTTTCAGATTAGTACCTGCCTATGAAGTAAATGATGGCATTACCATCAAACAGAGAAACTAAAGGCTTATAGCACATAAAAATATTACACTAAATGGAAATATAAAGCTAATGAAAAATAATATAATAAAATAGAATTTGAAGGTCCCATGACTGATAGCTTCTCCCAATAAAAATGGATCCATATATTATTCATCATAAATCTTGTGATGAAAATGATATATAACACTCAGTGAAACTGCCTAATAGGGATGATTTATCATCTTATCTACAGCAGAAGTTAGAATAAGACCTAGAAATATTTAAACGCCTACAGTTTGGCTAACTCTATTCAGTCTGGCCCCTATGGTAACATTTGCTACCATAATTCTTTTGATATGTTCATCAAAGTTGGTTAATAAATGTTGCTGCCTAGGTATTTGACTCGGAACACGTGGCGTTCCAATTAAAAATTGCCCTACAGAATGTCAGATAAGAGCTTTCTGAAAGATTTCAAAATGAAATAAGCAATGAGAAATCATTACCAAATGGAAGCATTTCCAGTGGGGTTCTATACAACACTAAGCCTGATACTATATAACAATTTCCTATATGATCTGAAAGTAAAGAAATTAACTGGTGATTGCACCTGCTCTCAATTTGGGCTGCAGAAGAGACAGTGCTGTTCATTGTGGAGGGAGGAGCAGCTGTGTGGGAACTAGCGTGCCCCCCTCAAAGTTCCCTCTGACATGGTACCCACCAGACCTACTGCAGCAGCTGAAGCAGCAGCAGCAGCAGGGGATCAGGGCAGAAGCACAATGTACCCTGAATGGAGCATTATGTTGAATGACAATGGTGTTTCCTGCCATGGCTTGGGCTTCCCCAACACTGCTGCGGTACAGACATGGACACTCTGCTCCCTGTCCCACCACTCCTTAGTTTCCAAGGGGCTCTGCCTGGGCCCATAGAAAAAAACCCTTTTTGTCAGGCTGCTTCCCCCCACCCTTCTCAACAAAGGGTGAATAGGCTGGCACCTGAATAAGGTTGCAGCCCCCTTTTCAAAATCCTCAATCTCATGGTCTCCTGGTACCATCACAAGACTAGGACAGGTGACAACCCAAAAAAACCTAGAAAAGTTAAAGCAAAACCAAGTAGACATTTTCTTGAAGGATGAAACTGAAATAGAATCGATACCATTCAGAACTGCCTGACAGGGCTCAGTGCACTGACAAGACATTAATTCCTGGTCTTATTGTGATACATATGCTAATACTGAGGGACCATGCAGCTATAAGAACTTGCTATAAGCATGACTATGATTTATTACTACAGACTGATGTACCCCTGACCCATTAGGACTTATGGGTAGATGTGTAGATGTGTGGGGATCCTGCTCCAACATGGTGCAATTACAGTACATTGGAAAAGACAAGTATTCAGGTCTGCTGGAATGTACTAAATGGCATGCTCGAGCAGCCTCCATGCCTCATGTATTCAGTGTCCCCACATTTGAAAATGGTGTCGAACTAGCTTTAGTTAAAGGATCCCCATTGCCATTTTGAAGCATAGGATGTTGAATGCACAAGGCATGGCAGGTGCTTGAATTAGAGCAGTTCTTGGCGCTCCTCACTCCCAGTGCACGTATAAAGATGCCACGTATCTCCACAATTTCTGGAACTCTTGCAGGCTTCAGTGACTATGGTTACTCTGAGCCACGAGCTCTAACTCTAGTTCATGTTGCTATCATTGCCATCTACTATACTTCAAATGTAAATGCTGTTCAAACCCAATTAGAACTTTTGTTCTTTGAACTCAGATTTTTTTTTTTTAACTTTTGAAACCTTCAGCTGACCTCCCACAAAACAAGGAATACCACATTTCCCCAAATCCAAGGTCACCTCAAATTTAAGATGACCCCCCTCACCAGCAATTAAATTCTATACATCTGAAAATTACTAATTTCTTATAACCTTCCATGCATAGAATCTAATTATTAGAGAGTCATCTTAAATTATGGCCCCCATTGCTGCAGTGGTGAAAGCAGCAGTAACAGCAGGGGGGCAAAGATTCAAAATTGTTTTTTGAAAACTGACAAGTAAATAAGTGTTTCATTTTGCATCATGTAATGAAGAGTTCCAACAGCTGCAAATCAGAGAAAATTATGTCTTCTGACAGAAGAGTGCTTCTTCAAGTAAAAATAAGTAAAAGTAAGTAAAAATAAAAATGGTTTGGAAACTTATATAAATGGAAAGATATCCTACTCAATCCATCTACAGGATTACAGTCATAAGCATTTACCCACACCATGCATCTGGTAACAGGCTTAGGTTTAAAAAGGGAATGTGAACTCTTTAAGACATAAGTATAGCAAACATATCACCCAAGCTCAAATATTTTAGCAACCTTGGTTTTAGCCCCTCAACTCTTTGATCCTTTTTTACATAAAGATATTTGGCAATTAATTATTAATGTCATCTTAGTTCAAATTAGGAACCATACATGGCTAAAAATATAATTTGATTTACTTCCAATGCTCATAGCTTTATGCTCCTTTCCACAAGGAATTAATATTACTGTTGCTGTCAAAACAGAAAAAGAACTGTTGCTGCTGCTGACTGGTTTTTGTATCTGAGGCATGTAAAAACACAACTCATTCCAAACTTGGCTTAAGAGAAATTTCTTAAAGATTCTAGGGCTATTTGGGTCTTAAAAAGACAAAGGTAATCTGAAGTAAATATTACAGTTTATGCATGACAGGGATTAGCCAGGAAACACATATAGTGCTTGCCAATCCATTTGCCAGGGCAGGAAAAAGCAGAGCAACGCATGTGGCTAAGTGTGCAGCACTGAAAACTGGAGCCTGGCCACTGGCAAGCACTACCCACCCAGACTACTGCTGCTGTTGCCCCAGGAGGCCCCCAGGACCACAGGTAAGGCTGTTGGAGCCAGTCCAGGTGCTGGCCCCAGCCTCCCCTACTCCACCCTGGGCAACTTGCCACATAGCAAAGCAAGCGTGCAGGGACATGCCCAGGGACAACTAGCAGAGGCAAAAGTATGTGCCACTGCTATTTGTCCCCAGGGAAATGCACATTTCCACATATGAGGATGTGCCAATAATGTCTCCCCCATATTAGGTTCAAGTAAGAAGCAACGAAAAAAAAACAAAAAACCCTCCCAACCACAGTGAAACATCCTAAGTTATACGCTTATATTAAGTGGAGTATATATTCTGATCTTGCTTTTCATAACAATAGAAGCAACTTGCCTTGGAAGCATTTCTAATTATCAGTCTGATACCCTTGGAAATAGGCAAAAATTCAAGCTTTTCTTCTGAGAAGTAGCATTTTAGCTGCAAAAAGCTATGCCTCTTACTGGGTGACATGAAATTCAAGAATAAATGTTTGTGAATAATTCACTGTATAGAAAAGCAAAACTGGTATTGTGCCTACTCGAGGGGTTTTATCAGAGAAGTATTAAACCATCTACCTGAAATGCAGTGTTTTGTCATATCTGTGTTCAACCAAAACTGGCAACCTTCATGTATGGTAACAAACTTTTTTAAGGCCCTCAGACTCCTTTCCCCTCCTTACTTTCTTAAGTTCTCAACCTGCAACATCTTGCATACTTATCAGAAAAGTATGTTTTTTGGCTGATTGCTGTAGACTGATATTCTTTAGCTTCAGCCTGTATTGTCATCTTTCTTCAGACATTCTTTCCTCCTTTGTAGTATTGGTGCTACACTGAGAGCTCATGAAAAAGTATGTACCCAATTTCTAAACCAGGTCTAACTGTTACAAATGCTAAGACATCCATGTTCATCAAAAGAATCACTAAGCTCCAATAACTCCCAAGATGACCTTGACTGTGACTTATGGTTTTGTGTTCAAAATATGCAAAGTTTGCAGTATCACTTGGTTTTGCTGCAAGCTTTTCATAGGTTATGAGGTTTTAAATGTCTAATGGAGGTTCTGAGAGATGAGGCAAGTGGTAAAGACTCATCAAAAGCAGCTCTTCTCATTGAAAAATAAAAACCAAAACAAGGAATAAACATTGTCAGGTCTCTAGATTTTATTACTAATTGAACAACTGTTGATGCTCTTTTCAAGCACCAGCTCCTGCAGTCAGGTGATTATGTAAGAATCCCAGCTGTCACCAGAATAAGTCTGCCCTTTGGGTAGAAGAGAAAAAGCTTAAAAAGCCTGAAAGCCTCAAATCCCAGAAGGAAAAATAAAAGACTAATATTTATTATTTCAAAAACCTCATTGTTTTGGGAGACTTTTGGGAGGTCTGACTCATAATTGTTTTTAAATACTTGGCAATATTGAAGAAAAAGAGCCTTGTTCTTAAACCATATGCATTTTCTCTTAATGTGTCTGGTTTAGATTAGAGTGTCTAAAGAATTTTCTTGTTTGTTTTACTTCTTGCTTCTGATTTTTAAAAATAGTGCACATAGTATGACACATGAGGATAGATCCAATTCCAAGCCACAGGGTATCTAAATGAACTTAGGTGACAGTATAGCATGCTGTTCTATAGGAGAATATCCTATTCATCTTTCATCTTACCTGTTTCTCAGAAACTGAAACAGGATGGAATAAGATCTAGCCCTTGATGTCACTAGGAAATCTAGATTTTTTTTTTAAAACAGAAATGGTGTGGTTGGTGCAATGAGTTGACTATCAAATGCTTCCACCGCTCCCAAAATGTTCAGTTTTAACAAACATTAAAAAAGGGTGAGACAGAGGCACTGCTAATTGTTGTTTTTCAAGAATCTTTTCTCACTTGCCTCTTCACCTGTCCCTCTGTCCACTATCCATTTAGAAACTGCACTGCTTCTATAAAATGTTCAGAAACACAGTACTATAAAAATTTAATTGAAAAATGACATTTATCTTGTTCTGAATGTAAGCCCTTTCTTTCAGGGGTTCAAATATCTACTTACAGGAATCATCCAGTTGGCTAGATCACCATACTTGGAAACTTGCATTGCTCCAAGCATTGTCAAATCAATATGGCCTCTGGTGAAAGAATAAAGTCCATAATTAGAACACACTATCAAATAACCTACAAATCTACAAGCCTTTTTTCACATACAGATTTTTCACAATATACAGATCCAACATTTCTTAGACAGTGATGCAAAGCAGAGGCAGTGGGGGCTCTGCCTGTTCTACATGTACTTATTATTTTCTTAAGACAAAGTATCAATACAGGTTCCTTTGTCTGCCTACTGAGCCTTGGAAACATTATTATTTTGGTCTGGCTTTGGTTAATTGCATGCAGAGTAAATCAGCTCTGAACTCATATTCTTAAGTGCACTCCTTCACATATTTGCATGCACTGATTATCTTTTCAAAGCCATTATGGTTTAGTGTTTGTTTGCACCAAACCTCTTCCCTGAAAAACAAACAAAAACAGGTGCAGATGCTGAATTTCCATCAGGGAGGTAGAATGAGGACTACAAGCTAAGTAAAGAGTACAGAGTATGTGAGTCCATATTAGATCCTTGGAAAATGGCAAAAATGTAATTGCTAAAAGCATAGTTACAAATGTGTTATATACAGCTAGGTAACGTTAGATGCAAACAGCATTAGGGCATCTATTAGTTACAGTAAATTGAATATTTCAATTTCCAGTACCCATACCTAATCCTTCTGTAAATTATTACTGAGCAAATCCATGATAGTGTTCCATATTGTTAGCTGCTAATCATATCTCTAAGTAATACTAATGAGTTTAGTTAGTGACTCAGCTTATTCTGTTCAACACTTTAACAGATTAATGGTTTTGTGGTTACATACCCTCTAATCATTGCAAATGATTCATCACTAGAGAAATAGGAGGCACCTGGAAGAACAGTCACTGTCTCTTTACCTGTAGTGGGGGAGGAGAAAATCAAGTTATTACATTTACAGAAGCATCACCACATGATTTACCCAATAGGAAAGGGTCTAGACTATGTCAAAATCCTTCAGATTCTGGTGATATTTTATTAACGCTATACTTTTTGGAATTCGGGGGAGGGGAGGGTGAAGTGGGGTATTATACTGTAAAACTAGCTGCAAGACTGAATTAGATTGACAGCTATACACAAAACCAAGCAGGACGAATTATTATGTACCATAAGAAGCAGCAGATGCCACTGTATAAACGGGAATAGGCAGTACTATGCAATCAGAGAAGGGTGCCTTGGGATGTCATCTTCAGCCAGAACACACAAAGCCTTATACAGCACTCAGGTTGAATATTAGATGGAAAGGGTGAAGGATCTAACTCTAGGCCTGTCCCAAAGCTGCCTTCCTCACTCCGCTGGCTTCTTTACTTCTCATTCCATCCAGGAAGAACACACACCAACTGCTGAAACTTCCTTAGCCTGATGAAGGGTTTTTGAACCTAAAAGCTTGCTTAATAATTATTTTCCAACTATTTGGGTTGATCTAATAAAAGATATCAGATTCACCCAAGAAACCTTGTCTTCCTCACTCCTAGCAGCTTTCCTCTATCCAGGCAGAACATTACAGATATTTTTGCTTTCCTTAGGCAGCGCCTGGTGGGGTGTCTAAAACAAATGATTATTATTATAGGTAGAATGATGGAGCTGGGTATGAGAAGCTAAGTGGGAGACATCAGATAGGACTATGAGAAAGAAAAAAAACTGGGATTAAGTGCTGAAAAGCCTAGGGAAGCCATGGGGAAGAATATGGTAGGGTTTGCTAACAATTGAAGGGAACGATTTTTGAAATAGTTCAGAAAAAACAAACTGAAAGAGAAGACAGAGAAAGATGACAGCTAATGAGAAACAAACCATGCTATAGAAGGAAAGCAAAAGCCAGAGGAAAAGGAAGGAAGGATAGAAAGAGAAGGAAGACTTGAGGCAAAGGAGAGATGTTGTCCTGTTTCCATTATTTGAGTTCACTTCATTGTAAACTTCGGCAACATTTGGCAAGTAATACTAGATTTTGTGCAAACCAAATAGAAAAGTAAAGCTAAAATCAGTGGTCCAAATGGGGCACTTGAAGTACAGCCTGAGCTGTCACACACAGAAGCAGAGACAGACTGCCCTGTAAACAGCAACATAGGGACAGCAAAAGACCAGGGAGAAATTTGGCAAGGGACAAACACAGAGAGGACCAGGCAGGGAGGCCTAGGATGCATATAACCAAAGTCAAAAGATATACTAGGAAGCAAGCACTCTTTAAATTACAATAATTTTGGAAAGTAAATAGTTTGTGGTTAGAAAAAAAAACACTTAAAAATCAAGGCTTAATGTACGTATGGGTGTAGCAAGTTTATTTAAGAGAGAAATATTTGGTATTTAAAAAATTAGAGGAAAAGACACTAACTCTGATGCCCATATTGCAAAATTTAGACAAAATCAATGTTAAAAAAAAAACATTCTGGCTTGATTCTGCTCAAACCAATAATTTTCCCAATGACTTGAGATGGAATGAGTTTAAACCCTGTACTTTTGCCATTCAGAGTTTATAATTCCATATAATTTAAATGAAATGTTCAAACACCTATATCTTAAATTTGAAAGTACTTTGGATGCTTTCTAGTCAGTGGGACTTACCTACTTTTGAACAATTTACCCAGAATAATTTAGGGCTAGATCCAGTAAAGGAGTCAGATGCTAAAAACAGGAATTAGGCAGAATTGAAGCACCTAAATCCAGAACAGTCATTTTAGGAGATGTCTACATCCATGAGACATGTCCCTCACTGATAGTAATGGCCCTTAGGTACCTAGTGTTCGGCCTCTCCATGTGCCCAGAACTACCCCAGTCTGAGCAGTTCATCACACATTTCCTTTCTAACCTGATTAGGCAGAGGAACATCTAAGCCCCTTGAGCACCCTGAAACAGTTGGTTTTTTTTTTCTCAGAGCATGCCTAACATGCATTGCTTCAGGAGGCCCATCACAGTCTGCAGTTATGGCTACTCTCTTTTAAAATGTGGTTGGAAGTATACAGGGTTAGTAGCAAAGCCCACATTTCATGGAAGAGCCTCAGGTGATTAGAGAACTCCCTCAGGATATGAGAGACCTAGGTTCAAGGTCCTCATTACACTGATGGGGTCCAACACCCACATTTACTATCTTCCATCAGGCTATAAGTTATCCTCATTGAGGACACTCACCAACCCTCCTGTTAAAGGTATTCAGCAAGGAATTCAATATTTATTGGGACACAGCAAGAAGCAAAAGGGAGAATGACTATCTTAATGGTCAAGGCACACAGATGAGAAGGGAGACCCCTGGGATACAACTCCTGCAGTTGCTGGAACAATCTTTGGAATATGGATCATAATCTGGGACTCAAAGTATCATAGTGCTTAGGGTCAGAAGGGGCCTAGAGCAGGCCATCTAGTCTGACCCCCTGCCAATGGCAGGAACGAGTGCTGGGGTCACAGGACACCAGCCAAGTACCTATCC
>JAGPOW010002514.1:44454849-44474422 GCA_030014935.1 Caiman crocodilus | reverse complement strand
AGTGAATTGGAGGTCCAGCTCCTCCTTCTGGTTGGGTGGTCTGTAGCAGACACCCACCATTAAGTCCCTTTCCACTCGTCCTCCTTGCAGCCTGACCCAAATCGCTTCCACCTGGTCCTCAGTCACCCCCAAGTTAACGCTCACTGCAGAGAAGCGTTCTTTGACATAGAGCGCAACCCCACCGCCTCTTTTCCCCATTCCCAGGTGAATGATGTAACTACTAGGTTTCAGAGTCAGCATCCCATTTGCGTTCCCGTCTCTCCAAGTGATTACATTCTCCATATACAGGATTCTAGATTCTATTTAAGGTCCCAGGTGCCTAACAGTAAGGTGCCGCTATGCCTAATTTTTAAGTATCCAAGTCCCTTATTGGAGTTGAGCCTTAGTCACAGATTTATTTTATGATGCATTTCATGCTGATTTAAAATGTCTCTGCAGCATTCACCCTATAACTAATTAAAACCATCTTGAAAAAGAGGGGAGAGAAATACATTGAAATAGACAGAACTGCCCTACTGGATCATATCTGAAAGCCATCTAATCCTAAATCATTTATCCAACAGTGACTGGAATCGCAATACTTCTTCAAACAAAGGTGAAGGAATCCCATAATAGTTAAATCTGAGTTACTTTGTTAATCCCCATGTATCGCATTCCGATATCTAGTTGGTAGTATGACATTTAATACATCTTGCAAAACTGTTGTTACTATTTAACATAAGTCTAGATACTATTGATACCCACATAAATGCTTAAACCTTTTATATCTTGTGAAGGTCTTATCTTTCTTTTTACATCCAGGCTTTACAGTTACATCTTGGTTCTCAAAGAACACTTCAAATACCAAATGATCATTATCAATTTAGGATTTTTTTCATCCTAATCAATATGTTTTATTGTTGTTTTGATTGACTATTTTTACTCCTGCACTTATAAAACCAAACAAGCATGAATTAATTGCAAGCATTGTCTTGAGCACAAAGAAGCAACAAGCTGGGTGCATCTACATGTAAAATTAATTTGTAGCAATAAACTCTGAAGCATGAGCCAAAGCAAACCACTCCCAGGGTGAGAGTCTACCCGTGCGCCTGGGACAGCACGAGGGTGCTCAAAGCGTGAAGCCATGTTGCTAGGTGGCAAGCAGGATCTGGCCCATTGCTGGCTCGGCTGACTGAGTGCAATTTATGCCTGTGGTCAGTGTCTACACGCGTGATTAACTGCAGATAATTACTTTGTTGTAAGATAGCACTGCCCCAGACAGTATTATCTTATGGAAGAATTAATTAGTTTACTACAGCCTTAAAGCATCACATGTGTAGATGATAACATTTAATTCCTCAACTAATTAGTCTACTCGCAGTTAAGTGCGTGTGTAGTTGCAGCCTCTTTGAAGTAAAACCTGCAGCAAACAACTAAGCAGATTCTCTTAGCAATGCACTGCAAATTAAACAGGTTGTAGACCACCTGGATATGAGTAATCCAGGTTCTACTGCACATAATAATGTAGGCAGGTAGGTAAGTACCATCAGCACCAAAACTGTTAGTAAGTTTTTGAAGGAAGGCAGTAATGACTGTTTTGCTTTGTGCTATGCTCATTGGTGTCTGCATGTATTAGGTACTGTCTGAAGGCAGCTCCCAAGAATGAGGCATGGAAGTCTAGCTTTTGAATCCCACTATATCCAATAGCATGTGAAAGACAGACTG
Source organism: Caiman crocodilus (assembly GCA_030014935.1). NCBI lineage: Eukaryota > Metazoa > Chordata > Crocodylia > Alligatoridae > Caiman > Caiman crocodilus. The sequence continues at coordinate 44,472,718 of JAGPOW010002514.1, read as the reverse complement.
ACATAGACAGATCCACTAAGACAGTAGCACCTCTGGGTTTGTACAGTGACAGAAATTTAGGCACATAGGCTGACAGATGTGGAACCGTTCCCTTCCTCTCCCCACCCTTTCCCCCAGAAAACAAACAAAAAACCCCAGCACTTTAGCAGAAGAAGAATTGTGTCAGTATTACTCAGCATCACAGCATCTCTATAGCTTTTGTACTTCAGTGAGGCTTTTTAAATCAACCCATTCAATCAATTCATACATAAAAGTGCCCAAAAGCTCCGCTGATGCATGCGAGCTATACAGATGCTAGGCAAGCCAGGTCAAACTGATGCGATTCCTCTTCTGGGCAAGCACTATGCTTGACAGGCACTGTTAGGTTTTTTTCCCACATTTGTAAGCATCCATAAATGCTTTGTGAATCTGGCCTTTTACTCCAGTACTGCACATGATGCATTTTAGCAATAGCCTATTGGTGAAACCTTAAGTGTTCAAATATCCTATGAAGGTTATTGCAAAGATGTCATTGCTCAGTCTTGGTAGCAAAAAAACAAATAGACCATACATAATGATAAACAAGCAATTAATTAATCCAGGTAACAAATATTCTCACAAGTCAATGAGCAGTCACTGGAGTGTACTATTAAATTAGAGAGTTGTTTGGACATCAGTGCTTTATCTAATTTGGCTATTATTCAGTATTTACCTGTACTAGCTAACATGATTCACCAAAGAAGATCTCTCTATTGGTATGAAAAAAAATCCAAAATATTAGCTGGCATTACAAGTGCAGTATTGGGATGTGCTAATGGAAACCTGTTGACATACTGCCAGTATGCTGCGGGGTCTGTGCTAGTTAACCTCAATGCAAGACTAATGGCTGTATTATCCGCTGGCTTTTGAGATAGCTCAGAAGACTCCTGGCTTCTGCAAGGCTCAAGCTTCCTTCAGTTGCCAGAACCAGCTGCCAAACAGCACAAACACCCAGTTTCTCTAGCTAATATAGCAGTAGTTGCTAAAATATATATTGGTACTAAACAATGCAAATGGCATTTGATTTACAAGTAACATACTGTGTGCTTAGACACTGAGATATTTTAAGTCAATCACTTATAAGCATCTTCTGAAAACTTCATTCATTAACATGATTTTACCTGCATTAATCAGGTCAGGATCTACCTCATGTTCTAAAGGATAAGGACCCTAGGAATAAAACACAAATATCAGTAATACATAAAACTGCTTCTGAGGCTAAGTCCTTTATTCTTTATCAATTCTAGTGCTGTGATTTATTAAGGCCCTGCTATACGTTCAAATTAAAGCTGGACAGAAACCAGCTATAGAGTTGTTACACATTTTCAAGCACTAACTTTATAGCTGGCTCTTTTTAAAGATGGATGTCATTTTTATGGTACGATATTTACTTTGTACCTATGGTTGGTCTAAATTTATTGTGCAATTAACCAGTTATTATGTGATAATTACTTTGCATGGAGGGGCAGTCTAAATTTAGTGCATGGTTAACCAGCTCATTCCATAATATATGCAATGTGTAGCAGGAGTTTCAGTCATATCAGTCATTTCGATTTTTCTCTTTCTTGTGGACCGCTTATTGCATATGCACACTGAAATTTACAGTTGTCAGTGTAATAAGACTATATAGTAGACATGTGAATAAAGGCTTTCATAATAAATAAAGGATCATACATCGTTTTCCTTGAACCTATATTTTTAAAGCTATATCTAGACCTAGTTTAATACAGCTTTATATTTTGACAACTGGAATTTAAACTTTATTTAAAATTTATACTACCCGCCACTTAAAAACTACTTACAGACCTTTATGCAGAAAACTACTAAGCATTTAGGCCTGATGCAGCACAGGACTTCATTGAAGTATATGCTTAATTTTAAGCACAGGAGTGGGCTTTGCAACCTCAATGGGACAACTTACATAATTCTTAAGTAAATGCTTAAGGCATCTGAGGCACAATGCTGGCACCATGCAATATGGAAACCCATTGGGTTCAATTTGTAATATGTGTAACTAATTTAGAGAAAAATAAAGCCAATAATAACTTTTAAGCATTACAGTAAATCATCACTAGCACTTTTCTACATTCTTACCAAACCCAGGACTCCATTTTCACTCTGCAGGTGAACAGTTATTTCTGGACTGATGAAGTTGCTGGCCAACAAAGGAATTCCTATGCCCAGATTAGCTGAAGTGATTTGGTTAAGTACAATGAGAAATAGAATTACTGCAAAGTAATACATTAACAGAATTACATTTGTGTTTCCCTCTACAAACTGTTTTGTTTTTCAAACACATGCTTCAAAACTTGACTAAATGACTTTATAATTTGGACTGCCTAACTGCCTTCTGTCAGGTGCCATACAACACTGAAGATAGTTCAAATTATAAAGACATTCAGTGAACTTTTGAGTCCAATTTGTAATATGTGTAACCATTTGGAGAAAAATAAAGCCAATAATAAACCCTTTTAAGCATTACAGTTAATCATCACTCACTCAAGCAAGTTCCATTTCAAACATATGGATCTTAACTTTTTTTGAGAAACCCTGATTTATTATTTGACTTCTCATTATTATGCTAGGTAAAGGAGGGAAAAGACACCAGGTATCACAGAACTTAATATTATGTTTATTTCAACAGGCTGTTAATAAAAGTGACAGAACCACAGGTGCTGCAGAGGACAAACAATGGAGGTGGCAATTAATTTTTGCTAAAAGTAACAGATGCAACTGACATTTCATCATAGAAAATGCTAGTTCTTTAACCTAAAGCATAGTTGAAGGATACCATACATGCCATCCTCAAACTCTAAGGCTGCTCGCCTGATGATCCTCTCTCTTACGTTATCTCCTCCCTTCTTTTGTTTGCTCTTTGTATCTTCAGGCTTTTGGATTGATAATCTCTACAAAATAAGAAATTATCATTAGAAAGCTATGGTATCAAGATACTTTGTCATAAAACTCTGGCTTGTGACTTCAATGACAGATCTGACCCAAGAATAAAGGGATCAACCGCATCTCTTGCACAAAATGACATTTTCTTCCATCAGTCCAGTTCCCACCTAACCCAATGTGGTCACTTACAGTGCGTCTTTCTCTGCTTTATTAATTCTAAAAGGATATATGAAGGAGGCTATGGGAGAGAATGCATCAGGCTCAGAATACCAGTGCTGAATTCCAACATCATCATAATCCTGGTTTTCTGTGGACAGATGTATCAGCATAACTTCCATGGGAGCTGCAAGTAGCTCAGCAACTATCACTTTATTTTCACGTAGGTGCATAAATATACCAGTAGATCTAAGTGTTTAATTTTGGAAAATAAATTTGAAAAAATATTGTTCTAAGGAACAACTTCTACTCTATGCTCATTCACTTGTTACTCTGGACTTCCATGGATTGGACTAAATTGCCAAGTGACTTCACATAAAAAATGAAGGTTTGTAGCCCCAGGTCTAGGTTTTCACAGTTTTGTGCACCTCTAAACTATTCTTTTGCTCAGACTTGTCTCAGAATGTGTGTGTGCTGGGATGCATGTGTGTAAATCAGGTGATTTCTAAGACACACACACGCACCACATGCAGCTTTGAAACTGCCAGCACGTCTCTGAGACAGGTTTAGGCAAAAGAATGTGTTTAGAGCACACATGATGATAAAATCCTGGGCCCTACTGAGTGGGCCACAGATTGCAAACCTCAGGATGCCTAGTAGGACCATAACTAAAACATACTGGTTAGGGAGAGATTGCAGAAGATGCTAGGAGTCCACTCCCTTCAAGACCCAGGAAGTCTCCTACTCTGAATGGTCTCTCTAACGTCCATCCTTGAACTCTAGTGTGGAGGAAAAGTTGGATTAGCAGGAAATGAGCCTTGACTGTGTCTCAATAAGATGGCACAGTCACTTCCAGAGATGAGGCTCAACATTTTTGTTGAGCCTCCTGTAACGGGCAAATTTAGTTATGCTCAGGCTCTTAGCATAACTTTAGGCCTTCCCGGAACTAAGCAATTAAATTGTACAGAATGCCTCATAAGGCATCAAGAAAAATGAGTGCTTTGATTGGCATGGTGGGCTAACCAGGTACAGTAGTTTCCCTAGCAGAAAACCAAAAACAGAATAGGATTGGAGTACCTTATCTAAAAAGATGAGGTACAAAACTTGAGGACTGGACAGTTTGAGAAGAGAAAGTTACAAAAGTATTGGACAAACAAAGAGACAGTGCGTGTGTCTGTGTTGCCACCCTGGGAAGACAGGAGCAGCCTGGGAATGCTTGCTTTGAGTAACAAGGAACCCAGAAACTGACATCCCACACACCCAGCACAGGATCTGAGGCCAGTACTACCAAAAGTTGCTGTTGTAACGTCTAGGGAACTGCTTACCAGGTTGTATTACAAGGAGCAATACAACCTGTATAATAAGCCTAGGGGTTACTAATAAAGTTCATATGATACCAAATCAGACGAAGAGTCGTGTCAATTCTTAGAGGTCTCTGGTAAAAGAAATCAACACCTCCCAGTCTCTTTTTACCAGGGTGGGAGTAATAGATTCTTACCCCTCAACTGTGCACTGTATGTGGTACTGATTTCAATGACTGATGATTTATTTAGCCCTACTGATGTTGGACTACAAGAGATCTCTGTACTCCAGAACTGGATATTTTGGTTTTGTGGAATCACCTTGTAATTTGGCATGGATATGGCCCCAAAGAAACTGCTGCCCATAAGAATTGAAAGTCTTGTAAATGAGACCGTGCTTACCAAGAGAGTCCATCTTGAAATCCAAATACTAAAGGTTAGTAAATGTTCTTTTTCACGTTTGATGTATTACATTTCTTCACCCAGCCTGAAAAAGGGTCCCTCTTAGAAGTCAGAAACTTCCAACCAATGCAGTTAATTTTGAATTAAAAAATATGTCTATATGGCCACTATACATAATGCCATACTGTGACAGGCCACACTAGCTTCTCACATACTATTTTCCAAACTGGAAAAAGCATAGCTGTTAGCATGTCACTGCCAATGCACCACAAATGTAGCCATCTTACTTCACTTTAGGAAGAGGCAAGCACTAAATAGACATGGTCTATAACAGCACAACAGCAGCGTGTGAGAACATTAACAGATAATTCTTTCTTGGTGAAAAATGATCTTGTAAAAGTAAAAAAAGGGCACTCTTACTAGAGGGACCAAATCAGTGAATTGGGCAGGAGCAAATGATGATGATAATAGAAAGTAAAGCAAGTTGCTTTGTATTTATTCTTCTCCTTCCCTCTTCCAACCAACACCTTCTATGCATGCAAGTATGACTGCCACTTCTCTAAAATACAGACAAGAACATACCTTTTTTGCTTACACTAACTAAAGTTTGTTTATATGGAAAACTTGTTCAATCAGTCCACTGGAAACTGCAATATGACTGATCCAATTTACATTCAAAATGTAATACACAGCACCTAGGTACTAGCTTTATAGTCTCTGAATAAGAGTAAATAAATTGTCAATATTACTGCTATATTTCTATTTGATGAAATGTATCATTTGAGGTTACAAAACTCACTAGACCAAATTCATCCATATTCCAACTTGGTCATCAAAAATGGTACAGAAAATGTGCAGTAGTGTGACAAAACCCCATGCTGATCCCAGGTTGGACCACCCCCCCCCCCCAACCCCCTATCTAATCAGAAAAGAAACCCAAATAGCATTTGTGGAGGAGCTTTTCAAAGGATGAAGAAGTGTCTCGGACACCAAACGAACATGACAATGGTATTTAGTGAAAGCAAAAATGAAGGCCTTTAACCAAACAAATTGGATTCTAACTGGCTGTAACAGCCCACAGTGTAAAAGGAGGAAAAGGAGTATTAACTGATATCCAACCCAGATTGCCTAAAAAATAAAAATAAATTTATTGTATTTGAATCCAGTCAAGTACCCCCAGTAATGCAGTAAGTTTCTGCATTGTTGATAGGAGGAAGGGAGAGGAAAGTGGGGAAGAGAAGGTGAAAGTGAGCTTTCACTTACTTAAGGCACACAATAAGAACTTTTTTAAAGTTCCTACGCTTATCTGCGACTTTGGGACTGTGATGATGACGAAGTTGAATTTGCCATAGAACACTGTTAGGAAGACAATTGTTTACACCAACTTCTTCCTTTTTTTGTCTTTAAAAACTTTGTTTCCTCCTCCCTATTCTCCACATCACCAACATACTGTTTTGGTTATACTTCGTTTCCATGGGTATTCCTGACTCCACAGAAGAATTTTGGGTATATCTGGGCATAATAAAAGAAAGGGCCTTGTTGCACATTAAATCTAGGTGGTTCTGGGAGCTCTTAACCCCTGGATTGTCCACATATTAACACCTGAAACTAGTTTAAGCATACCTTAGGCAACTTTAAGTTACACCACTATGAGGCAAGCTTTTCTCTGATGCATGTTACCCAACTCACGTTCCATTAATGTGAGGTCACTCACCACAGATAAGCTGCCCAAATTGCCACAGATAAGCTGCTTCAGCATCCCAGGATGCGGTGTCCCTACCTCCAATTCCTGTTTTGTGTGGACAAATGTTCCACCCTCAAAACTATACTATCCAGGGGATGGTTCTGGCACCAAGCCAGTCAAAGAAAGCTTTTGGCTTTAAGGTGCTCCAAACTCAAGCTAGCACTAACATTGATCAAAATTTGAGCAGCTCAAATTACAGTGTATAAGGCCCAAACTGGAATTTCCACCTATATTTCAAGGGAGTTATCAAATCACATATACAAACAAAGGAAGCCAGGGAACAATTCTTTCCAGGTATACTGTTAATAGAGTGACGATACAGCTGTTTTCTTGAGAGAGTCATTTAAAGTGTTATCAGATTACTTGTTTGAGTTAAAAGTTGTAATATTAATATTGTTGTTTCTTTAATACAGAGGTTGTGAAGTGGGGGTACATGTAAAGGGGCTAAGGGGTATGCGCAGGCAGGCAGGGACAGAGCACTGCCACTCAAGAATGAGAGGGGAGAGGAGGGCAGCAGTCGCCATCCACCACCCCGTGCTGCCACATGCAAGGTTCCCAACACTCCACGTCTGTCTGGCCCAAACCCCTCACGTTCTCCCACACTCCACATCTGGCTGCTGCCACCCCCCCTGCTCCACCAGAAGCAGGGTACACTCCTTAAAAAAGGCTGAAAACCCCTGCTTTAATAGATATTGACAGCACCTGCTCTACAGAGGAATGTCCATAAATAAGAGTACCATATTGCATGGTGTATGACACGGAGCCACACCAGCCGAGCACAGAGCCAGGACTTGTCTGTAGTGAGCAGCACTGTTAAGCACCAAGCCCAGTGCCGCTTGCAAGGGACAGGACTGGACTTGGCGTTCAGCTGGCACGGCCTCATGCCGTCCTCCACTGCCAGTGGCACTGGGCTCACAGGGGATGGGGCCACGCTAGCTGAGCACTGACCCTGACCCCATCCGCTACACATGGTGCTGCAGAGCACCAAGCCCAGTACCATCCCCTGTGAGAGGTGCCAGACTCAACATTTGGTGGTGCTACTAGCAGCAAATAGAGCCAGACATTTTTGAAGTGGCATGGCCTGTAACTCGGGTTTGACTTTTAAGACACCAAAATTGGGCTTCAAACCCAACTTATACACTGTAAAATATGGTACCTGACTTTACAAAAAGAGTATCTATGAATATAGGGACAAATATTATCTCTCTGCCCTAAACTGGGGAACTTTTAAGATATGTCATGTTAGAGAAGCTCTCACCTGGTATACAGCTGGTTGTTCCAACTATTCCCCCCATTGCTAGTGGAGAGGTTACACTGAAGCAAGGCAAGAAATAATACAAAAGTTTCAGAGCAGAGCTTCAATACTTTCATCTGGTGCGAGTCCTCCAAGGACCATAGCTGCTTGCCTCAGAATTAGAACTAGACCTTCTTAAACCTGAGATAAGGTATCCACAGTTTGTCCTCCTTTCTTCCTATCTCTTCTGTCCTTAGTGGAACTTGGCATTGAATCAGTTTCATAGCATTTTATCATGGATATAATTTAATAGCCAAGATGTATAAAATATAGGCAAAGTTCACACATACTGTGACCAAGAAGCTGAATTACTTACTTCAATTCTCTTTTCAAATCTTTCTCCCTTTATGAGGCGGTCAACATAGATCTTGGGGATATGAATGTCTTCTGGGGCAAATGATCCTATATCAACAATTTCTTCCACCTGCAAAGAAAAAAAAGAAAACTAAATATAGCCTGATAAGCCAGCGAAAGAGACTTATGACAGATCAGCAGTGAAAATTCCAGATACTTTTCATACAGCAGATTGAATCTGCCCAAGACACGGCAGAGTGCCAAAATAATAAAGTAGCCCAAAAATTGGTGGCTAAATTTTCCTGGTGCACAGGGCAGGCACCAGGATTTTCTCAGGCAAAAAGCATTTCCACATACATTACAATGAGTTATATTTCTAATTAGCCATTTTGTACAGCCATATCAAATAAATGTATCCTGTAGACTGAAAATGGTTTTGTGCATGTAATGTAATAGGCATCCAAATAAAAGGAAATATTAATTTTTGGTGGCAAAAATCAGCATGCAGCTGTTTTAGACATAGAGAGGCCACTTTGAGAGCAATTTAAATCTTGACTACAGTTCAGGAAAGTACAATTTTAAGACCTATTAGATCAGTTGGTAAAATAAGTCTGCACAAAAATTACTTCTCTCTGCATACACTATATTTTATGGGATTTCTTTGAAAGGAATTCTTAGGTGAGCAAATAGTCAGTGCAGCTACACAAAGCCTAGACATTGATTTTCTTTATAGCTCGTGTTTGCAATTAGTCACAATATGTGCATGATGTTTTCAGTACTTGTATGTAGGTAAAAACTATTACGTCAAACAATGCAATGTGCCTAAGACAATGTTTTGTAATTCATACTCAAAAGGAAATGAAACCATTATCAGACCTAGTTTAAAGCACAGGTTAGAAAATCAGCATTAATCACAGCATAAATATAGGTAAACAAGCACAAGCCCTAAATGAGAAAGAGTTATGGAATAAGACACACTAAAGGAGTTGTGCCATTTAACCTTAAGGTGTGACTAATACAGAAATCTGAGAGCACCATCATTGCAAGTTAAACAATATTAAAGTAGTCTAAACTCAGGTCATCATGCATAATTCTCAGATGAAAATAAACTTATGTGCTGTTTCTATTGTCATTGTAAAATCTCATGAATAATAAATGACATATGACATCTGTCATACAATGTTTACCCTAATGTGCTCTACAGCATGACAATAATTAAGAAACCTGACAACAAATGAAAGCAAAACCAAAAGAGAAATTGAAAGGTTTATGAGTATAAGAGGACATTCTCAGATGACCTCTAAAACAGTTAAAAGAACTGATGAAACAACAACAGAAGGATGCATTATACAGGAATAACTGTAAATAAAAAAGCTTTTGCACTAATAGTGACAATACTGTGCAAAACCAATGCTACACATTTAGAAGGAGCAAAAAAGGAAAGAAAGACAAAGGTTCTATAATGCAGGGTAGAACATGTAATTTAGCTAAAAAAGATGTTTTATTTGATGAAAAAAAGGTGCAAATGCATCCAAACATTGTCTTACTAATTAACTGGTTACTGTAATATTTGTTTGATTGATCATTTGGTTGTTTTTTTCTTTATTTCTTTGTTTGTTTTTTTTAATATCACAAGAAGGCAGAATACCTCTGCAATCAAAAATAGGATGCAGTGGAAAAATCCTGAAGGACAAAGTAGAAGACTGTGTCAGAACAGCAGTCACTAAAAATCCTGGAGCAAGGCCAAAAATGTAGAAAAGCAGAAAAGAATTGCATGGACATTTCAATAAAACTATATATAAAACAACATCTGCTACCTTCTAGAATTCCTGAATCCCACTTTTCTAATTCGCATGTATAGCAGTACTTACAGTGAAAAATTGAGCCAGGGAATAATTATTGCTCCTGATTTGAACTTTCTTATAAAAGGTACTACTTTTAATCACTTTTACTAAAAAATTAGGATTATTGAAAAAAGTTTGTTGTTGGTACAAATAAATTGATTTCAAAGCAATTATGAATTTGACTCATATATACCCCTCTTAAAAGATTTAAAATAAAATAATTTGCATAGTGGTATCAATTTTTTGTGTGTTTTACTTTATTTTTAGCCTAATGTTTCTTCTGGAGCAGCAGTTAGCATGGTGGATTTTGTGCAAAATAACCATTAAAATTATATTATAATTTATTTTCTGCATATATAAAAAATTTGACTCTAGAAAATGTAAACGCAAGTGCTCTATTCCTGCTGATTTACCTATGCAGGCTCGCAGTAACTTCTGTGGGGTTCTTTACAGCCAGACACTAATGAGATCCTCCAAGTCACTGGAACATAAATGCATTCACAACCTGACCAAGACACTTAGCAGGATGGGGGATCTAAGTTAAGATGAAACCTGACTCACGAAGATAAATATTTACAGGGAAGGGGAGATGAGGGTGCCAGCAATAAGATAATGGCTGTTTTGGATGCTAAGGTATATTAATGTACTGGTTTTGTGTAACGTGTAATTAACGTCCTGGCTTTGGGTAAGGGTAAAATGATGCTCTCCAAGGCTTGCCTCACATACAGCAGTCCTATTTCCCCAGTCTTCCAGGTGTCAAAGACCTTACATAGAAGAGACTTGTGTTTTGGAGCTGGAAGAACAGAGTTCCAGTTATGTTCTGGGTCTGCATGAAAGGAGTCTAAAGATTTTAACTAAAACTGGGCATTATGCTGCAAAACCCCTGGATGTTTCCACAGCTTTGCCATGTTTATTTTTAGAGCTGTGAATTTGGAGATTCTGTCTCCAAGTGTTTGTAGCCTACACACAAGTGTTTTGAGAAACGTTCGCAACTCTGAGTTGCTTATTCATTAAATGCTGGCACCTAACCTGCATAAATGAGGAAAGGGAAATGGATCTGTCCAAAAATATCTACTACAACCTTGTCTACGTGACAGCTACAATATAGGCAAAATACAGCCTGTCAGGCAATTCTATAAGGCCTGTGGAGCCCTTAAAAAATTTAGAAAATTAATTATTATCTGTGGCTGGATGCCTGTCAAAGATCACAAGGCACCAGAGGCAGCAGGACCCAGGGTGAGCCAGCAACAAGACTCAGCAGCTGCAGCAGCAAAGCCGGCCCAGCCCCACCCCACCCCCAGCTGGAAGCTCCTGCCTAGCAGAGGCTTCTTGTCTGGTGTCCTGGGACTGCTTCCCGCCTCCCTCCATCCAGGAGTGCAACTCAGCACAGAACACAGGGAAGAGGGGAGAACTGCCAGTGATTGCCCCAGTCCTTGGGCCTGGGCCAGGCCAGACTGGCTCCTGTTGCATCCTACAGTCTGGTGATGCATCCAGGAACCATGTGGTGCTGAAGTGGTGAGCAGGAGGGCAGGAAGTAGAGTGAAGAGAAGTAGCAGTGGTGGGCATGAAAGTGGGGAAAGGGCAGTGGCAGGTGGGGGGAATGAGTGGTAGCAACCAGGTAGATGGGTGGTTGTGAGTGCAGCAACAACTGGGTGGGAGTTTAGGGGCCGTGCTTGTGCCCCATGGCCAGGGCCAGCAGGGGCCCAGGACAGGTTGGCAGAAGCATGGGGCCTGGGCTGCTCCAGCAAGGGGAGGGGGGAACTGGCCCAGCTCCATAGATCCCCTGCCAGCCTATGCTCCTGCTGTCTCACTCTAGGCCCCCATCAGCCCTGGTCCTGGGACACCAGCACAGGTCCTGTGCTCCCGCTCAGCTGTTACTGTACTCATACCTGGCCACCTGCTCACTGCCACCCACCACCCCACATACCAGTGTTACCATTTCCCTGCCCCAGCTGCTGCTTCTCCTTAGCCCATCTCACCAGCAACTCTGGTGCCATGTAGTTCCCAACTACATCACTAGGACTGCAGGACTCAAAAGGAGCCAGATCCTGCTGCAACCTGTGGTCTTGGGCCATGCAGCTGGGAACTGCATGGTGCCAGAGAGGCAAATGGGGAAAGAGGAGAGGGGAATGAAGAAGTGACAGGAGCTGTAGGCAATGTGGGAGGGTGTGTGTGTGTTCATAGGGCAAGTCCCACATGCACATCCAACCATACATATGTACCCACACACTCCCTCACACTGACATACACACACAACCCACACCCCCTCACACACTCCCAGCCACCCTCCCCCTCCACATATGCCACAACCTTCCCCAGCCACCCTCCAACTCACACTCACAGCCCCCCACAAACTCCATACCCACCCACACATTCACAGATACACACCCCCCCAACCCCATACACATGCACACCCCACCTATCTATCCCCTCAAATCCTCCCCACACCCACACACCCATAGCCTCCCATACACCTATACCCATTCACCCAGACCCCACCACAAACCCCCCACAACATACAAGAGTAAGACTTCATTTTATGCTATTATATAATCACCTCTGTGTATACTACACAAATGCATGTAAATCAGGACAAAAATATTTCTTGAGATCAAATTAATAAATGCTGTAGTAGATATTTGATTTTTAGAATACAATTTGGTATGTATTTGGTTCCAAGAAGGCAAACCCCTTTGCTGAAAGGTGTACTTCCAGGGGCAAGGAAAAGGGATTCTGGTACCAACATGGTGACCAGGGGGAAGGGCAACTGTCAAGTGGCAGAGAAACCCATGCGGTCCTCTACAGCTTGCCAAAACTAGGTAAGCACTAGCAGACCTCCAGATGAAATAATTGCCTACCCCTGGTCTACGTGCATACCTAGTTCAGTATTTGTATTCACAAATAACCAGTATGTTTATATGGTAGAAGTCAAGAGGTCAGAGACATCACCCAAGCAGTGCACACGCAAGCTAGCTGCCAGTTTTTCAACTTCCCATCAAACTCTGCTCAGCAGAGGCTTAGATGACACTCAGGTTGCTGTCAGCTACCAACATGTTAACTGACTTTTATTTTTATTTTTTTTGCATCCCAGCACTGCAACTGTAGGTGGAACAATTCTGAGAAACATGATGATGATGATGATGGCATACGGTTGCACAACCCCTGTACTTTATACTTCATTATAGAGGGGCACAGTAGTGCCAAATAAGAAGCATGACCCCAAACTTTCCAGATAAGAAAAGATAATTCACAAAAATATCTGCAATTTAAATATTTTAAAAGCCCTAGAAGGAGCACCATGTTCTTTTCCCTACTTCATATGGAATTATTTTTTCACCATATTGTATCTATCATGGCTTCCACACCCCAAATCCTGAAATCAAGTTACTTGTACCAATCAGCCTGTAGACAAGAAGAATGTCTGCAGCAAGATACATTTTCTTTACTCTCTCTAACACTTCCTATTTTCTCTCTCTTTATCTTCCTTTTCCCAGAAGAGGCCTGAGGTTCTGGTTCCTGCTGCTGGGGTATTACTGTCTATTAACCAATGCCTGTCAAATGTAAAAAAATGCATGAACAGTCTAGGAAGCTCGTGTGACTCTAGCCCAATAAGGAGGGCACCCATCTGGGAAGGAAAGTTCCTGGCTTCTGCTTCTGGGCCCTTTTTGCAATTAAAGGAATGACTGTCATTAGGAACAAGGAGCAGAATCCACATTTCCCCTTCTGAGACTCTGACTCTCACTTTCCTTTCCACCCTGGCTTCAGTGGAGGGATGGCAAATCTTCTCAGCGCTGCCTATACCATGGGCTAGAGGCTGGCGGCTAGTGTAGTAACTCTAAATCAATGTGAACTCAGTTTTCGCACCTAATAGTGCTAACACTGTGTGGCAACGCACGGCACCCTTGTAAGGATTTCAAGGCATCTGGCTGAAAAACACTGGGTTACAGCACTGAATGTAGGTCTCTTATTTCCTAGGCAAGTGCCCACCCTCTAGGCTACTGAGTAACAAGGAATCACTACAACCTATTTACTCTGTACTAAAATTAATACTCCTGACTTGACAGTTAGGCATGGTGGTAGACACCTCCTCTGAATGAGCTGGATCCAGAAAAAGTCCAAGTCCAATCGCACTGAATCTTCACCAAAGAAACCATGTTAGATTACAAAAATGCCCACTGACAGAATGAGAGAAGCATTCGTGCATCCTCCTAGGTGGAATGGGAGAACTATGCAAAGCAGAACAGGATCAGCCCCAGTGAATGCAACAGGCTTCCCATTGAGGGAACAGGAGACCTCAGAAGTGCCTTAGCAATGCAACAGAATTAGGTTTCCTGAAGCAGGCATGATTCTGCAGTGTGTGGCACCTATGTCTTTGTTGGTTTTGAAGAAAGAGGATAAAAAGTCATAGCTGTTCATGTCACTGTATTTTATTTAAAAAACACCCCCACCTCAAAAAGAAACCCCCCAAAACCCAAAGTCTTAGCCGTGTATTTCCACTTTACCTTATCCTTGAAGCCTAGCTGTGGCTTCATGATGTGTGCAACTGGGGAAAAAAGCAGGGATTTTTTAAGCTTAACAGAAAAAGTAAACAATGCATTGTTAATGTTGTTTTTAAATGGTGTCTTTATTAAATTTATTTTAAATTGTTCTTCTTTACTATCCTGGAATCTTTCAATGCACATAAAAATGTACAAAACTACCCAGAGGGACACAAGTAGTGTAAGATGTTATACTTGGGTAGATCTCCAGAACAGCTACAAATTCAGATAAAACTTTAGTATCTAACAAGACAGTCTCATTAAAAATGTCTTCCTCTTGCTTCAAGAGGAGACAGGAAGTACTAAAGAAAAATCTTAATAAGTTTAGAAAACAAGAGCTGTGAGGCAAGGGTGCAGTAAAGCTGTTATTTTCTACGGAAAGACTTACACTCGGTCAAGGTAGGTAGTACTGCTATAACCTGACTACTTAATTTTAAGGGTATGTTCCAAACTTTGGAGACACTAGAGATTCTCAAAGTAATAGTTATCAGAATTGAAAATGAATAAAATAATGCATTTTCCCTTAAATTTCTTAGCAGTTGCTGACCCAATTTTGCTAAGCTGTTTTGCAAAAACAAAAAAAATTCAGCCTGAGGCTGATACTTAGCATGGATCTGTTTCATTGCATGGTTGCTGTTTAGCAGAGTGCTAATAAACTGTGAGGTCAGTTTGTAATGGAAACTGTTGGTTGCCTTAAATACAGGTGCCATTACCAGTTGCACCAATAAAATCTTATATGGAATTTTATCCTGTATGTATAAAAAGTTTGCAATGTTTTTTCCAACATTTACAATCTTGCTTTACATTAGGAGCACCAAGAAATCAGAAGTGTCGTCAACAATTAGTAATTAGGACAGAGAAATCATGCTGTGCTGTGCCATGCCGTGCCATGCCCTTTGGGAATCACTGCACTAAGCAGATGAAATTCCCAGTGTAAAGACTACAGAACTGCATTCTATATCTATTTGTCTATGTATCAGATAAGAAATACATTTTTTTTCTTGCTGGTATTATCTCCTTTGCCTTGTTTTTTTCATTACTTTTCTATGCAGAATTTGGTCTTCCTATTTAATAAACAGAGTTTTACAAAATCATGTAGCATATAATAGTTCATAAACCATATTATAGTTCATAATACACTAATCCCCCACTCATACACTGTGAAAAAGTGTCATTTCAATATTTTTTTTTGGAGAAATTCAGTTGGATTTAAAAGTGACAATAGAAATTGGAACATTACAAATCATTTATTTTTAATTAGAAAGAAGCCAATGTGTTTTCATTACTTCAGGCCCCATCTTGAATGCAAACGCTACAGTTCACACGGTGAAGAAGGTATGTTATTGCCAATTCATTTCTGATTTCTGGATGAGATAAATTTGGAAAGGGACTTTTGGGATTGCATCAGGTAATTGTTTTCAGAATAACTCTAGACAAACACAATGTAGGGAATCAGTCAGGGAAAACAAGGCACTTACCAGTTCTCTATTCATTATCAGTTGGCTCTTTACCAGTTGCCTCCAATGTACTGTTACACATCTGCTGAATAAATCATCCAAGCACAGCCACATATAGCAAATTCTTCTATCTCTTATTAATATGGCTCTCAAAGTTGATCCAACTAGAAAAATAGCTTTTAACTTGCAAATTAAGTTCTACTTTTATAAAAACATGAACATTTTCCATGAACAGAGGTGGTTACCTGTGTTAGTCTGAAGTCAGGCAGAAGGTACCACCCTTGTTCTACTTTCTACTCCTATTGTTTATTTTCAAAATATAGTATATCAGAAGATTTTGATCCAATTTGACTGTTAAAAAAACAATCAAGGCAGTAATAATTAAAGTGTATCCAGAGCTACACACATTCTCATAAAGATGGGAAAGGATAAGCATGTATCTCAACAAGAGGCATATTTCCTAAATGAAAAGAAAAATGACTGAAATAAGCTTCTCAGCTTTGCACAGCCTGTACATTAGAAAGAAATGGAATTTAGAAATGAGGAAGAAAGAATGTAGACATTTCTTTAAAGAAAATATTAAATATTTTAAAACCACCAAAAGAAAAAGTTTGCGTTTTCTAAAAACAGCTGCAGAATTTCGTGGCATTTCCCATTCATTTCAATGGAAGTCATGTGTTCAGAATGCTTCACTGCTTTGAAATTCTACAGCCACAAGGAATCCATCCAGCTACTGACCAGGTGAGGACACTCAACAAGTTTCCTATGAAACAATTTGTCTTTCCTTCCTAGTAAAAGTGGAGTGCATATGACAGCCTCAGACTGGTGTAAGTCACTCCACTCCAGGATAAAGTTACCCCTCAGAAAGTAAGGAGTAATTGTGCATCCGTTTCCCCGGTGACTGTGCGACTGTGCACACACATTCAAATAATCTGGGAGAACTCTCTCAGGCTTGTTCTCCTGGTAGAGAAATGTACCCAGAATTGCGTGTACAGACTTTCAAGTGCTGAGGCCCTGAAGAGTGGAGAGCTTGCAGTGCTCACAATGTACATCTATGGGGGCCTGTCACAGAGCACTGAGGTGCCCTGCTCCCAGAGAGTGGAAACTGCTAGGGAAGAAGCCCTAGCAGGGAATAAGGAGCCCAGCTGTGGGTTGCCAGGGCAACCAGGGAGGGGCAGGGCCTGCCTCCCTGATAAGCCCAGGGGCTGGGAGCCAGAGGGAGTTCCCTGCTGACAGTCAAGGAGGAAGGAGCTCTCTCTCTCATGGAAGAGAGGAGCAGCCTGACTGAAGGTGCAGCATCTGACACGGCTGAGGGATGGAGTATTCTCTGGTAGGCTGGACTGCTGTTATGGCTGGGTGGCTTCCATTTACGTTATAGTCAAGTGGCTTACCTTTGTGTTGCTATTTGTTACACCAGTGGTTTGGGTGAGGCTATTAGGGGTTGGAAGAGGCCTCATAGGGAACCCACAGCAGTGTGGGGATCCCAGCGCCAGCGAGGGTGCAGCATTCAGGGTACATTGACCCCAGCCCGAGAAAGGAGCAGTTGAGAAGCCCCAGAGAGGGGGCATTGCTGAGAAGCCCCAGTGCAGGCACAGCGAGCCCCAGAGAAGGGGGCAACATTGTGGTGAGCCCCGGGGAAGGGGGCCGTATTTCAGAAGGCCCCCAGAGACAGGGGGCAGCATTACTGAGAAAGCCCCAGAGAAGGGGGCATTATTGAGAAGCCCCAGGGCGGGCATGGTGAGCCCCAGAGAGAGGGCAACATTTATTGAGAGGGACCCGGAGAGGGGCAGCATTACTGAGAAGGCCCCAGAGAAGGGGGCATTATTGAGAAGCCCCAGCGCTGGCACGGGGAGCCCCAGAGAGAGGGCAGCATTACTGAGAAGGCCCCAGAGAGAGGGCAGCATTGTGGAGAAGGCCCGGAAA
>JAGPOW010002514.1:44407050-44454749 GCA_030014935.1 Caiman crocodilus | reverse complement strand
CCCCAGAGAGAGGGCAACATTTATTGAGAAGGCCCCAGAGAGAGGGCAGCATTGTGGAGAAGCCCCAGCACGGGCACGGGGAGCCCCAGAGAGAGGGCAGCATTACTGAGAAGGCCCCAGAGAGAGGGCAGCATTGTGGAGAAGGCCCAGAAAAGGGGGCAGTTGCTAAGAATCCCCAGTGCGGACATGGTGAGCCCTAAGAGACGGCGGCATTACTGAGAAGGCCCTGGAGAAAGGACGGAGAGCCCTAGCACCAGAAAGGGTGCAGATCATAAGAGGTAGGGCCCAGAGAGGACAAGGGGCCAGATTATAATAAGGCTAGGACATAACATCTACTCCATCAGCGAGGCATGGGCTGCGGTGTAGGAGAGGAAACAGGCTGCCCCAGGAACAGGTGCGTGGGCTACGTTTAGATCGGCCCAGAGCAAATACCTGTGACAGGGCACCAGCGGAAATGCTTATGAATGAACGTGGTGTTTTACGTGTGCGTGCATGTCACACCCCTTTTCCAAAAATGTCCATTATCCAATTTAATAGGATGGCAAATTTGAAGGATACATCCATTTCATTAGCTCATTACTTTTTATTTATTGACTAGTACATTATAATAAGGCAGTACATTATAATTCAAGAGAAACATCTTACTTGTTTTAAACAAGATTGCATCAAGCAATCTTGCTTGTTTTAAAAATAATCAGCGATATAGACCTGAAGGATGGATTGCTTTGAAAAACTTGTCAAAAAATAGCCTCACCAGTTCTGTCAGAACCATAAGAATTTGAATAACAGCAACAGAACAAGTATTAAGTAAATATTAATCCTGGCAAGTTTAAGATGAGGAAAGGTTTTATTATGCTTCAAAGTTCTGTTTCTTGAAAGAAAAGCACAGTACCTGAAGCTGAAACCAACTTTAAAATACTAAATTAGGTTTTCAGTTTAAAATAGAAAAGGAAGCTTTCTTTACTTGAAATAAAAGGGAAGTCGTATCTCTTGCCTCCAGTTAACATGCAGAATGTTTATCTGGTACTGTACATGTGCTATGCAGAGTTGCAACAAACAGTCTAATCTCCTGATCAAAAAAAGTTCTTTACTTTATCTTGACATCTCTTAATTCTGGGAGAAATAACTGCTGAAGCTCTTGTTTGGCTTTAAACTGCCAAATACAGCTTGTACACATTCTTTCTTTTTAAAAATATTCATTGTAGGTGTCTTTGTTCTCTGTACTTTACCCATGACCTCCATCCAAAAGAGAATTTTAGCTCCTACAGCAATCTATAGACTCTTTCTCCATCTTTTGCTCCTGATGCTGCCTCTGGGAAGCCTAGACATCATCCCCTTAGAGTACAGAGAATGCATGTAACTTCACGTGGCTCCTTTAGACCTCTCCTTTCATGTCAATTTGTTCACAGCTATTTAAAGTAGGTGCAAGTCAAGCAGCCCAAATTCACCCCAGTGGAAACAAGTGCAATACACTGTTTCAGCTTCCACCATGACTAGTTTTAGTTTGCAGAAGCTGCAGCTTTCACTTCCTAATGAACCCAGATTAACTTCCATTTTGCTCCAATCACATGCATTGATCACGTGCCAACGCACAGGGTTTGAAAGAGGCACGTATTTGTAAGAAAAAGAGCTTTTTCTCATGTCATGCAGTTTACATTCATATGTTCTTTGTATTTTATTACTTTGAAAGCCACTAATTCCTAAGGAAGTCTTTCACAGATCTTAGCCATGTGATATGCAACCTGCAAACAGAGCTTCTAGATTTTACAGTTCATTTACTATTTCCTTTCATAATCATGTGGTAATATTGTTTATGTATTAAATCCATCTTTCTTAGCATGAATGCAGGTAAAAAAAAGAGTTGAGACTAACCTGTAGCTAGGAAGATTAGTTTCATTAATTAATGTATTATGGGTATTAAACTGAGCAAGATGGAGTCACTAGGAGGTACTCAATCTGGATAGAAAAAAAAAGTCAAAGCTAAGAAGGAATGTTAAGTCACTGCACAAAAGACCACCTCCACCTCCTGAAGCCAGCTTACACTCAAGATATTAATTGAGAAATCTCTCTGGTCAGAATCCCTTTAACTTTTCTCTTTGCTTAGACTATTTTAAGTTCTAGATTTTTTTTAAGGACCCAGCCTTTAACTAGCACTGTATATAACACCCTTCAAAACCCCTCACCCCACTGTAGCTAGTTATTAATTGTCCTGTAGTATATCAAGGGGCTGCTTGGTGTCTCCACTTGAGAGCCTTTTTTCTAGATCAGGGCTGTCCAATTTCAGAGTAGGCAGGAGCTGCATAGGTCATGGGCCCACAGCTGCACACCATGTGAACTGCATGACATAGGAGTTGCACAAGCTCCATGTAAACTCTGTCCCCCTCCACTATGCAAGTGATTGCTTCCCACATCTCTGGATGCCACACAAGGTCTTCACACTGCCACCCATCACACAAATAACTCCTCCCTCCCCTTTCACTGATGCATGAGCAGTGCAAGCTCCCTCCCTCTTCCCTTCACTGCATGAGCCCCTTTGCTGCCACCACCACAAAGGTGGTTTCTCCCTGCCCAAGCCTCCCTTGTTGCCTCCCACAGGCATGTTGCCCTGGCTCAGACTCCAGCCACCATAACAGCTGCTGAAGCAATAGAAGCAGCTGGTGACCAGGCAAGAGCCTAAGACTACACTTTAATCTCAGCTGGGCTGTATCCAGTCTGTAGGCCACTGGGGGACAGCAATGGTCCAGGCAGTCTTGTCCCAGTAAACTGCAGAATGAAGTAAATATGCCATGTGTTCTTCAGCTGATGGGTTGCTCATTAACACACCTCAGTGAATGAGAATGACAGAACAAAGCAGCTAGGAGAAGAGTGAAGGGCCTAACAGATGCAAAAAAGTGGCAGGTAAAACTACTGGTCATTAGGCTGTCTGCCATCAGTTTTCTGGAGCTAAGGCTTAAGAAAAAGTCAAATAGCATAAAAAGGACCACATTTTCAGCCTCTTGAAAATAGGCCTGCCTTTTTCATGGCGTCAGTTTTGAAGGCATTGAGGGGAAAACATTCAATTATCTTAGTGTGAGGCTTAGACCTCCTCAGAAACCCAAGTACCTGGATGTGCTTTTCTGCATCCTTTGGAATTCTCAATGTATCCATGGTTAAAACGGAGAATAATTTGTAAATATTTTACATATGCTAAAAATCAGTAAGATGGCAGGATCAATGTTCAGATGCTTTCAGGGCTTCTTGCAGTCCTAGAATATCACTTGGTTTTACACTCATATGCATCAAGAAGTGCTTATATACTATGAAGTGGTATGATGTAATGTCACATAAAATAGTTACCCAACAGATGCTTTTCAACCCTCAGTACTCTTACCACATGAAATGATTTTGGGTTTGTTTCCTGCGCAGAGGTAGTAATTCAGACTATGGCTCAATAGTCTATACCAAGGGAGTCCAACCTTTTTGAACGTGGGGCCGGATCGCGAAGTTTTTATCCCCCAGTGGGCCAGTAAGTCATATTCAAAGATGTCACCGGAAGTGGCATCATATCAGGAAGTGATGTCATGTGACCTTTGACACCAATGAAGCTGCAGGGGTTGACATGGCATTGGTTGACATGGCATGCATGCCCAGGTTGACATGGTGCTGCAGGAACCGCCTGGGCAGAACCAGGTCAGCACCAGCCAGAAAAAGCGGCATGCAACTGAAGCCGGCTTCCCCTGTGCTGCTGGGGATGGGAGGAAGCCGGCCAGGTCTGCACTGGCCAGCAGAAGCGGCTACGAAGCTGTGCACCATTCAGAACTGACCGGTGCAGGCTCGTCCCATCCCAAGCAGTACATGGCTCCATTGCTACTTCTGCTGGCTGGTGCAGACTCGGCCAGGCCCCTCCCATCCCCAAGAGCACATGAGAAGTGGCCCCCTTGGGGCCTCGCATGCAGGCGGCCGGGCCCAGAGAGCCGCGGTTCCCGGGGGGAGACTGGCCGGGGGAGCAGGCGCAGCCTTGCTGTGGGGCGGGCCAGGGCAGGGCAGCAGGGCTAGCTTGAAGTGGGGGGTGAGGAGGCAGACATGGGTCGGCACCGCCAGCAGCCACTGCTTGGCCTCCTGTGCAGGGCCGCTCCCCTAGGTACCACGGGGGTAAGCAGCGCCCTCCCCTCGCTGCTGGCTGGGTCCCGTGGGCTGGCCCTGTCCACCTCACCGCAGCCCCGCCGCGGCAGCGGCTCTGTGCTCCGCAGCTCTCCCTGCCTGCCTTAACACGCTCCCTCCATGCTCTCTGCCCACTTCCCTGCCGCAACTCTGCGCTCCGCAGCGCTCTCCGCCCGCCTCGCTGCACTCCCTCCATGCTCTCTGCCTGCCTCGCCACTGCAGCTCCATGACACCTCACCGCGCTCCCTCCACGCTCCCTGACTGCTGCCACTGCCACCACGGCTCCATGCTCTGTGGCTAGATAAAATGGCTTGGCAGGCTGCATGGCAGCCTGCAGGTCATCTGTTGGACAAGTCTGATCTATACCATTTTATATTTGAATATCACTTCTTTGGTGTTATGTTGGAAACCTACATCTGGAAACACAAAACTTACAATATAAGTTTCCTTCTATCAATAATGTTAATACTGCCAAATTGATTTAAATCAAAATAGGTTAAAAAGTCATTCCTCGGATGACCCTGGAAAGCATATGGGATTTTTCTTCTTGTAGTAGACAAGTAGATATTTTTCTTCTTGTAGTAGACAAGTAGATATTTTTCTTTGTAAGACACAGTGCTGGACTTCTATAAGGGAAAGACTCACGCACACTACCAGGACATTTAAGGTGTCATATCATATCATATCAAATCTGTTGTGTTCACAGAAAGTCCCTGAGTTGCTACGTCTGAGACGATTAGTATAGGAAAACTGAAATTAGCTTTAAGAACAAATATGGATTGCCCTTCATAGGCACCACATATTTTAGAGTGTGAAATCATCTCAGCCAATTGATTAACCATGATTTTTTCTGAGTGCCTTCTTTTTCAAAGCAACATCAATTCTTAGGACGTTAAAATAACTGGACCCCAGGGATTTTTGTCCTTGGAAGACTGCATTCGCTCCATGTGCATGTGTAAGCCTAGATTAAGCTTCTGAAGCTTAATTCTGAGAAATCGCACAAAACTTAATTCAGAATGAATCTGAACTGGGGGGGAAAACACAACCATTGAGGATGGGAGAGGGGGGGAAGCTCTGAACAACACTGTCATACATTACACATAAATGAGTCTGAATGAGAGGCAGCTAGCCAGGACTGCATTCACTAGGAATTTTACCTACGTCATATCAAAATGCTCAATATTCCAGTGTGAAGTCCTAAATCTGGGTGACCTTTATAGGAAGACTACTCATCATAGTCTCAGAGACTAGTTTAATATGAAAAAAAACCCAACTTACTATTTTCCCTTTCTTGTCACTGCAAAATAGAAGAATAGTAAACACTGCACCTTTGAAAAACAATTATGATTATGTAACGAAACATTTTTAATCTCCTGCTTCCCTAGGACCAGATCCATTAAAGGACTTTAAGTTTCCCAAAGAATGATTTAAGCAGAAATTAGCCCAAAAGAGCTGTAATCAAAACACCTAGTTAAGCCATCAAGCACCTGTTTCCTTGGGGCAACTTAGTACCTATTTAAAGCCTATGCTTAAATGGGATCTTTGCAGTAGGTACTCCTCACTTGAGTCCCACAAGGGGCCCCATCTAATAGGTGTGCTCTGAACAATGCCTAGCACAGGCCCATAGGATTGAACTGGTCATGAAGCGGAGCAGCCATTTTCATGCAAAAGCATAGGACTTGATGACAGTGGTTGTGTCCTATTTTACACCATAACTTGGTTGTTAGTCTTTCCCCAGGGTATGGGAAATCAGGATTTTAATCACCTTCTTTACTGAGGACCAGATCCAGGACTTTAGTTACCTAAAGGGGGATTTAAGCAGAAATTATCCCCAAAACCATGATCAACAAAACATCCAGCTATGCCCTCGAGTATGTGAAGTCTATTGACACATCTTCATTTTCCCAGTAAGTTCTCTTGGTGCTTAAATATTAGGCTTTTTTTTCTTTTGTTCCCTCCTTACCTCCAGTAAAGTGCCCTAAACTCAGTTTTTCTGGGTTGAGCCCCCGCCAGTGATCACAACCTTGATGTGGTCAAGAGGTCTGTGTGCTACCAATGACCTCAAGAGCAATGCCACATATAGTTTTGTATTCCTGATGGGGTCACCCATGGAGGTGAAGTCAAATGGAAGATTCTACACTAACCAACTAATCCAAAAATAAAAATAAAATTCTTCAAGAGTGGAAAAGGTGGATGAGGAAAAATACTTCACAATGGCTACAAAGGCAGATGAAGGGTAAAGTGGAATAGAAACCTGCCACCATCTAGGTTTATTTTGCCATTACATTAAGGTTTCCTTCCTGCAAAGTACTATGTGGTTGCTGATAAACAAGGGCATCCCCATGTTAAAAAGACATGTACAGAAAGCTTCCTTCAACTGTAAATCTGATGGCAATGGGTAAGTGGAAATGAGAGCAGGTGCTACTGATTACCTGAAGCCCTAAGTCAGAGACCTGCCTGGAAGTGATGACTGTATGATGGTCATTTTGTACTTGGAACTGAGACAGGTTTGTAATTCAGCAGTTGCAATCATGACTGAGCAGGCCTATTTAAGATCTATTCTGCTCACCCCACATGGGGAAGGGAATCACAGTCAACCATGTGGATTTCAGATAGGCCTCCTCTGTCATTTCCAGACTCCTGATGACTTCCCCTTTTAACGGAAGACTTTCACCCTTACATCAAGGGACTGCTGACAATGACAGGTTGAGCTCATTCCATACCTTTGCTTATAAGGTATGCTACTGTGCAGCAAAGAATGTATGGGGCCAGAGCAAAGATCAGCTACTGTGCAGCAAAGATCAGCTACTGTGCAGCAAAGATCCATGGGGCCAGAGAGAATGAGGCAAAAGAAGCATGACTGTAGCCTAGTGATGCGGGTACTTCACTTGAGGCGATGGAGACCAGGTTTCTAATTCATGCTCCAAGGACAACTTAAGCATTTTGCAATCAAAAGTCATTGGATAAAATACTGAAATAGCTTTTGGAGCAGAACTACTCAGATGAGTGAAGTTAGGGATATAAACTTCTGTAAGACTGGGCACTAAAACAATTCATCTTCTAGTATTCTCAGTTAAAAACAATGCCATGGTTTGGCATGGTTAATGAGATACAAGGACTGACTGGTCTGTTTCTGCCCCTCAATGCAATGTGGTCCATTGTAACTGAGATAATGGAGCTCACTGACATTGCTGGAGTATTGTTGCTAAGCAACCAATAATACAATGTAGGGTTTAATGATTATTATTTAATGTATTTTTATGAGAAAGAACGCTTGCTTTCTCCGCCTCTACCATGATATTATTTGAGATGGAAATGCTGTTTACACAGGGAGCTATATTTAGCAATCCTACCACAAAAAGAACAAAAATAATTTAGTAGGTTGATATTAGACATGGAAACAGCTAATTTATAAACATATTGGCTACTTCTATTATTAAATATTTATACGATGTACTTAAAGTAGCCAAAGACCTCAATCACACATGGGGCCACACTGTGCTCAGGAAGATATAAAAATAGTAACAGATAATCCTGCCCTGAAGGACCTACACTATCCGACTAGGTAGAAAAGAGATTTTTAATATTTCTGGGAATATATATGCCAAGCAGTGTTAACCCATTCCTGGTAAATTTTACTGGCACTGCCAATTAAAATTATAATCTGTAAAATACAATTACCCTTAAGGTTAAAATAGTAATAGGCAAAATTTTCAAATGTAGGAGCTTAAACTTAGACTCTTAAATCAATAATTAAGAGTTACAGAAGTATGGAAAACATTATAGCTGTCACTGCCCTCCAAAGGAAAAGAAGAAAATCTTTGCAAAACAAAATACATGTACACTCAAGGCAACAAAAGAAGACTCAGATTTTAAGACAGTGGGCCAGCTCATCTGCTGGTGTAAGCTGGCACAGATCCATGGATTTATACTAGTTAAGCATCTCCCAGTATTTATAAAGATAACTGATGAGAAAAGTTATCATATTTGGTACATTTGAAAGCTTTAAGACTTCTGCCTTAAATATTTAAGCATTACTACATGTTATTGTTATTTAGCAGTGGTGTCTCATTAGCCTCCTCACCACCACCACCAACCCACTTTGTTCTAAAATGCAATGTTGACTCCTAACTCAAATAAACCCTCATGTCTAAGACCAATTTTCTTTGTCTTAATATGATACATGAGAATGTGGCTTAGTTATATACATGTATTATGTTCAACTAATGGACAGCTGTATGACTATTACAAGGAAGGATGTAAGCTTCGATTAACGCCTTATCAACCCATGTGAAAAACCCTAGGGAAACTCCTGTGAGATTATGAAGGTTCACCTGTTTCTGTATCAATAACACAAATATCATATGATTTTGATGACAGACCTGATTAACAACAGCAAACATACTAAACATAGTAGTTTCAGGAGAACAGTTTCTACAGACCAAGTACCAGAGAGTACTTTGATCCTAAAGGCCTAGCTGCCTTAAAGTATACAGAAGCTAAATATTCAGTCTACTTATAACAGCTTAATCCAAAAAACTAGTCTGTAACACCATCATTTGTTTAAACTTCCTAGACTATGATTGGTCTCTCTCTCTCTCACATGCACACATACCCCACTCCCCACCCCCCAGTCTAATAAGAGGTATCAATAGCAATACTGGATTTAAGCTTGAACTAAAATCAGCACTAGAAGCAGGACTAAAATCCCAGCTGCACACTTTTAAAAGTAAATCTAATTTCCAAATGAAAATAATTCTTCACTAGACAATTGGGTTTTCTGCAGACTCCTAAAAGATATATAATCTACTTACCAACTTTGGCACAGGAAACTTTTTATGACTGTGACATGTTGTCTCGCTGAGCCGCCCTCAATGTGGCCCATACACCTGTCTCTGGGGCAACTACCCATCTTGTCTCATCTGCTATATCTTGATCTTAATTAATTAATTATCAGGAGGCTGCCCTTATACTGCCCCCTCCCCTGGGGGGGCACTATCTGCAGCTCCGCTTCCTCCCCTACACCGCAGTCCAAACCTCGCCGATGTGATCACCGTTGTATCAATCCTCTCACTCCAATTTCCTCACTATTCGGCCCCTTACTGTTCTCCCTAGGCCTTCCTTCCTTCCTTTGTTGCCCCTTCCTGGGGCTTTCCGGTGCCCAACTTGGGCCTCCCTACAATGCAGCCCCCTTTCAGGGGTTCCCAGTGCCCAAACATGGGCTTTGCAATAATACCGCCCCCTATCTGGGCTTTCCATGCCCACACTTGGGCCTCTCAATAAGGTGGTCCCCTTTCTGGGGCTCGCCGTGACCTACTTGGGCCTCTCAATAAGGTGGCCCCCTTTCTGGGGCTTGCCGTGCCCACACTGGGCTTCTCAATAAGGTGCTTCCCTCTCTGGGGCTTGCCATGCCCACACTAGGGCTTCTCAAAAGTGCCCCTCTCTAGGGCTCACCACGCCCACGCTAGGGCTTCTCAATGTTGCCCTCTTCCTGGGGCTTGCTGTGCCCAACTTGGGCCTCTCAAAAAGATGGCCCCCTTCCTCGGGCTTGCTGTGCCCACACTTGGGCCTCTCAAAGTTGCCCCCTTCTGGGGCTCTTCGTGCCCACACTTGGGCTTCTCCAATAAGGGGCTCCCCTCTCCAGGGCTTGCTGTGCCCACACTTGGGCTTCTTAAAATGCTGCCCCCTGTCTGAGGCTCACCGTGTCCAACTTGGACTCCTTAAAAGTGCTGCCCCCCCCCCTTTCTCTGGGGCTTGCTACACCCACACTTGGGCTTTTCAAATGCCCCTCTCTGGGGCTGGGGTTTAAGCATCCTGTAAACTGCGCCCTTACTGGCGCCGGGATCCCCACACTACTGTGGGTCTCCCATGAGGCCTCCTCTATCCCCTAATAGCCTCACCCAAACCACCGGTTTTATAACAACAACAAAACACAAACTACAGTCCCGTGGCTACAACTTAAATATAAGCCGTCTGGTTGTAACAACATTGCTCCAGCAACTTGGAGCTGCTGCTAGCAGTGCCTCCAGTCAGGCTTCTCCTCGCCTCATTGATCCCAGAGCTCCAGCCTCTCTGGGCCACTGGCAGGGAACTGCCTCGGCCCTCTGCTTCTGGACTTTATAAGGGACAGGCCCTGCCCCTTCCGGCCAGCTGACTCTCATTAGTTGCCCCGGCAACCCATAG
Source organism: Caiman crocodilus (assembly GCA_030014935.1). Lineage (NCBI taxonomy): Eukaryota > Metazoa > Chordata > Crocodylia > Alligatoridae > Caiman > Caiman crocodilus. The sequence goes on along the minus strand of JAGPOW010002514.1, from coordinate 44,444,426 downwards.
CTGCGCTCCCTAATCACCGCTAGGGCTCCTTCTTTAGCAGTTTTTGCCCTCTTCAGGCACAGGACACCTTAGTGCTCTGTGACAATGACATTGCAATTTTAAAACATAAGAAGTTATTTCCTACATATAAAAATTGAAATAATGGAATTACTTAGACCCATCAGCAATTTCTGTTTTTCAGTGGAGTCAGTTTGCCTTCTTGACTTGCCAAGCTGGCATGTCATTTGGCAGGTTATATGCCAAGAGGGCCAGGAGTCAGATATGTGTGAACATGATAGAAGGGATAAAAGAGAAATACTGTATTTATCCAAATCCAAGATCATTTTAAATTTAAGATAATCGCTTAATACCTAAATTCTATGTAGGGAATATTTATAAATGTGTTATAATTTCCCCAACTATAGAATTGGAGGATTGTCTTTAATTCATCTCCTCCACTGCTACACTGGGGAAAGCAGTGGCAAGAGGGCAGGCAGCACAGAATAAGCAACCTGACCCCTAGCCCCCCACACATACACACTTATATACACCTGCTGCCTTTGCCCACCCCAACCACTGCTTACAGTCAATCACAGCTCCAGCCCCATTCTGGCCAGGGGCAAAGGGCACAGGACAGGACTGGGACTACAGCTACCTTACACTCTGTGCTGTAGGTCAGAGTCTTGACTGACAGTAAGTAGTGGGGTGGGGGTAAGGGGGAAGAGGTGGCTGGGAGGTAGATGGAGGGGGCAGCTCTCCCTTTGCCTTATACTTGGATCTAAGACAAGGGGCTTCCCCTTCTCCCTTTCCCCATTGTTGAATGGAGTAAAAAGCCTCATCTTGGATTCAAGTGAATATGGTAGGAGTTGCTGGAGCATGTAGGGGCTTGGAAGGATACATGGGAGCTTAGGGCATCACCACTGCAGTGTTGGGGCATCCCATGGAAGTACTGCATTGATGCACATGCTTAGTCAAGGCCACAGCTCTATGGCAAGTGCTTGAAATGGTGATGTCTGTGTAGGGCCACACATGCCTCATGACCCCCTCCACATTCCATTCTCCCTCGTTCTTGGCCGTCCCCACCTTCACTAGCCCTGCATATAATTAAGGACTTCCAGTTCCCTTTATAGATTAACTAATCCTCTGTCCCTTAAATTCCCACATTGAGTGTCCACACCATGGAGGAAAAAAGGGATCTGGCTAAATGGTATTTGCAGAAGGATCCAAGTTTGGTGAGGGTAATCTAGCAACCTCAGTTTAGCGTTAATCACATAGGTACACACAGGTGGAGAATAGGTCCACATTTACAGAGAGCTAAACATGTAAGCGAGTTCCTAAGAGTAAGTATTTATATAGGAAGATAAGATGATGAAAATGTAATAAACACTGAAAGTAATATTGCTGTAGATTAAAATGTTGTACAGAAAACTTACAGAATTAACTTAAACATCTATAACATTTTAGCTTTAGGGATAAAGCCCCTAAGTAACCCAACTAAGTCTTAACTTCTTTCCCTAGTGTCCCTTCTGAGACTAAACAATTCCATTTTTTGCAGCTCAGCAGCAGTTCAGAGCTAGCAATTTCCCTTGACGACTGCTAAATTCTCTTAAGGACCCACTCACATTCTATTTGAGAAAGTCCCACTCTCTTCAACTAAACAGGATCAGGACTAACATATTAAGGCATAAATTCTGCTCACAAACAGACATGCAAACTTTTTCAAGTCTTCAAAACTCATCTGGAAATCTTTCAAAGAAAGGTTTTTCATATGCAATTGATTCCCACTTCCGACTTAGGGGTAGAGAAGTATCCAGAGAACATTTCTTCTAGTAGTCCCTTAATATTTATTATTCTCTCAAAGCACAAAAATATATAAACCCAGTCACACAGGGACCAACTCTATTCTACATTTTCATCAGTGATCAGAAAGTAAATATAATATTAGTGTTGATAAATCTTAGGATGATACACAGACAACAGTAAATAATGAGGAGTCAGCAGTTGTAAACAACAGTCTTTATTTCTTGCTAACATGGACCCACTCTAACAAAATGAATTTTAATAGAGTCTAATTGCAAAGCTGTAATATTCAGATATAAGGAATGAAGGGCAGACCTACAGAATGGGAACTGAATCTTTGAAGCTATGCTTCTAAAAAGTGTTTCAATATGAGCTTACGGTCTGATTTTGTAGCAAAAAAGAACCAATGCAGGCCTTGGATTAAAAAAAGATCTATGGAATACAAGAAGAGAGGATTTACTGCTGTCTATGGCATTAGTAAAGCCAACACCAGAATTTAATCTACCATTATGGTGTCCATAGTTAAAAAAGGATACAGAAAACAACTGAGACTATGATTCAAGTACAGGAGAAAATTATTTTTGTAGAGACATAAACAGCTGTTTACCACATCCACAAGAAGACTAAGAAGTGGTTTGATTATGGTGAACAAGTAGCTACATAAGGAGAAAATACCAGTTACAAAAGGGCTGATTAACTTATCAGAGAAGTATGTAACAAGAGCCTATGATGGGAACTTGAAGCCAAACAAATTCAAATTGGAAACAGTCGCACAAAGTGAAGATGATTAACTACTGGAACATGCTACCAAGGGAAGCATTGGACTTCCTGATCACATATCAAGGTTGGATGCCCCCCTGGAAGACATTCTATAGCCAAAATTCTTCTTTATCTTTGGCAGTTCCTCACAGTCAAGGATGACAATCTTCCACAACTGTCTTATATGCGAGTCTGAAGCTGACCGATGAGGCTGAACTGGGATCGACAGGCTTTGCTACAACTCAGGCACATGTTTCCATGTGGGCTGGGTGGCTCTGGTTTCTTGATTCCATCATCAACACAGTGTTTCTGCTGCTCCTGCTTTTCCATCTCCTATTGTCATTGAAAGGTTTCAAAGTGCTATGATCCTTGCAGCAGACTCTCCCTCCATTCGGGACGGTCCTGGGCAATAGTGTCCCACGAGGTGATGTCAATGATACCTTTTAAGTTGGCTTTGAGGATGTCCTTGAAGGACTTTCTCTGCCCTCCCCTTGAGCATACATCTTGACTGAGCTGGGAGAATAAAACTTGTTTCAGGAGTCTGGAGTTGGACATTTGGATGATGTGGCCAGCTCAGCAAAGTTGATGTTGAATGATCATTGCCTCAATGTTCATCATGTTTGCTTGCAAGTGGACACCAATATTGGTGCATCTGTCTTCCTGCTGCATTCAAAAGATCTTCCACAGGCAGTGCTGATGGTACTTTTGTCTAACAACTCGAGGTGTCTCCTCTATGTTGTCCATGGCTCAGCTAAATACAGTAAGATGAGAATCACAACTGCTTGATAAACCATGAGCTTGGTCTCAGCTCTGAGTTGCAATTGTCAACATCTCCTCAGGTGTCCAAAGGCTGCACTTACATATCTGAGGCGATGTCAGCGTTCTGCAAGAGATGGCTTCTGGAGAACAGGAAATACTCAACGTATGCCAGAGTCTCACTGTGAACCTAAATTACTGGAGCCAGGAACTGCTCATTGAGAACTTGTTAATGGAGGACCTTAGTACTCTGAATGTTAAACATCAGTCTCATGTTCTTCTATGCCTTGGTAAAGACATTGCCAACTGCTTGAAAGTCTGAATCTAAGTGAGCACACACTACAGCATCATCAGTGTACTAGAGCTTGATGATTGAGGTTGCGGTGGTTTTGGTTCTGGTTCGAAGTCAGCTAAAATTAAACAGCTTACCACTAATTCGGTAGTTTAGCTCCACTCTGACTGGAAGCTTGTTGGTGGTCAGATATAGCTTCGTGGTAAGGAATACCAAGAAGAATGTTGGAGCCTTCCTTAACTACCATCTTAACGTCAAAGGGATCTGTCGTAGATCCATTACTGAGAACCACGCTCAAATATCATCATGGAACAGACAAAATTCTAAACTACATTTTAATCAAGCATGGGATATTTGGTCTCAATAAAGAGGTAATACAGTGAAATTCAGTGGCTTGTCATATAACGGAGGTTAGACTATTATCCTAGTACAGTTTTAAACTCAATGGATGCAAATTGCACTTTGTTAAAGATATTTTTCCCCAAATGGAAAAAAAGAACCTAATAAAGAGTGAAAGCTTCCCCCAAAGGAAGCTATATAAAAATAAAGAGTGAAAGGAAAAAAAAAACCAACATGCTTACTGTATCACATATCACGATCTGTATAAAACTATACAAATTTATACAGTTCATATTAACAGTGACTCAAAAAAGAATCCAAAAATACATACAGCCATGTAACATATTTCTGTCACAGTTACCAGCATCACTCTGGGTCACATACGTAGCTTCTGGAAATATGTATCTAGATATTTAAAGGGAGGAAGAGGATACAGAGGCCTAAAATGTGACTTGGTGATCCAACTCCCCTTTCTGCTTACAATATAATTTGACGCCCAACATTGGGGACTGAACTCCACAGGCATCTCCCAATTTGGCTTTAAAAGTTTTGTGTGAAAGAGAATAGTACCTCTCTGCATATGCTTGTCTTGAGAAGGCTGAGCAGCCTAATGCCTAGCTGATGCTTAAGCCTAAGAGCCATGGTTAAGGCTCTTATCTATACAGAGATAAAAGCCTCATCTCTGCCCATGGTTTTCCCTTAGGAGCTTGATTTGGGAAGCATTCTTGGTGCTCATCTAATACTCATTAACAGAACTGGGCCCTCACAGAATTCGGTTGCAGTTGGTGCCTTCTTTCCAAACACAGCAGGAGATGGCCCCTCTGGCCACCTTGTCCAGAATAGCCTAGTGGTTGAAGCACACACCCAAGAAGTAGAGAACACATTTCAACTTCATCATCTCTCTGAGAGATTCGAGCCCACATCTCCCACATCACAGGCAAGTCCCATAACCACTTGGCTATAGGGTCCGTCTTCCATTCAATGCTACTGAACATTCTAATTACTGTATTTACTGGAACCCAAAACAAAATTGGAGAGAGGGGGAAGCAGACAGGGAGGGCAAAGGGCAGGAAGACAAAGGCAGGGGTTTGGCCCCTTTCCTTTCCACAGCTGCTGAGGGCAGAGGAGGGGGGAGAGAAATCTAAAATGAACTTTTATTAATTAGATTATACACAAGGAAAATTACAGCAAATGTATAATTTTCTATGCATACAATCTAATTATTGCAGGGGTCCTCTTAAATTTGAAGTCATCCTGGATTGGAATAAATATAGTAATGACCTGGAAGCAGGGAGAGAGGGCATTCTGACCAAGTCTGCAAGTGACAAACTGGCAGGAGCTGTAAACACTTTGGAGGATAGGAGTGGAACTCAAAAGGACCTTCATAAATTAGAGACCTGGGCTAGAGACAACAAAAGGAAATTCAGCGAAGACAAATGTAAGGTTCTATATTTAGGGAAGAAACAGCAATTGAAAAAACTTGAGGGTGGGGAGAGAATTACCCGACTTGGCAATATAATTGTGATGCAGTTACAAAAAAAGGAAATGAAATTTTGAGCTGCATTAGCAGAAGCCCTGTATAAGATACAGGAGGTGATCATATCACTTGACTTGGCATTGGTTAGGCCCAAGCTGGAGTACTGTGTCTCATTCTGGGCTCTGCATTTTGGGGAGGATGTAGAGAAATCAGAGACAATCTACAGGTGAGTAGCAAGGAGGATACAGCAGCTGAAATGTAAGCTGTATGATGAGCTATTAAGACAACTAGATATATTTAGTTTGGAACAAAGACTAAAAGAGAGATATAGTAGCAATTTTCAAATATCTGAAAGTCTGCCATAATTGTTCTCCCTTGTTAGAGAGGGCAGGGCATGAAGCAAGGGGTTCTATGGCAGCAAAGCATATTTAGATTTTTTTTTAATTTCCTTATTGTCAGAACAGTTGAACATTAAAACAAGCTGCTTGGGGAATCTGTGGAATCTCTTTCACTGGATATATTTGGAGAAAAAAAAAGCATCAATCTAATATAGGGAACTGGATTGGATTTTATGATTCATAAAAAGTTCATCAGCATAAAATGCTTGCAAAGAAAGTGAAGTCAAGATTCTACTTAGAACCCACCAAGAGTGCTCAAGAACAGTTTCCCTGTTACTTTTAAAATTCAGTGAACTTTAATTGAACAGAGAAAGCCTTCAAAGGAGTAAGAGAGAAGTCTGACCATCTTCTGGACACTGTTGTGCTGAGCAGCAACCTGTTCATTTATGTGGGTCAACCTAGAATACTGGTAACTGCAAATGTAAACTCTTCCCTTTTTCACTCACATTTTTCTACGGCAATGTGAATTAAAAGGACATGTGCTATTATTCTCTAATTAAACTTTACTCACTGGTTTATGGTATTTTGTAGAGCATACATTACATTAATCTTTTTAATAAGAAATATCTGGACCTCTCTATTCCATATCAGCAATGGAGATCTCATAGCAAGTTAATTAAATTTGAAAATTAGCAACCTAAACAGGAAAACACATCTACCACAAAAGAAATCTGTAAATGCATTTTGTCAAATGTGTTTTATAGCTCTAATATATAATGGTAGTATAGTACCATATATAATACTAACAAGTACTGTGCATTTTAATTTATAAAAAGAATGAAATCTTAAAACATGAAGGGTCTGCCCTATGGCATACACAATTAAACTGCTGTTGAAAGATGGGGAGCGAACACGACTTGTTGCAGTTTATATAGTTCAGTAAAGTGGATGACAAAAGGCTTACTGTAGGGGCACATCCTATCACCAGTACCCAGGTTTTTCAGGTGACTGCAGAAGTTTACTAGGTAGACTGAGATCCTGCATTACCATCTGTTCACTAGGATTTCCTTTTGCCACCAGTGGAGGACCATACAGATAGTGCTAGGTTCAATATCAGGATCCAGCATCACTGATGCACAGCCACTGCTTTCTTATCTCTCACTCAAGTTTAGATGCTTTAACTTTCAGTGAATCCTGACCTGCAGTGAGGCATGATCATTATACAGCTACTAAAAAGTGTGTCCCACAAAGAACAGAAATCAATAAGGCACATTCTAAAGTTTAGACAGCAGTACAGTAGTTACAATATGACAACAAATCCTTTCTTGGCTAACTGTTTCGTGAAGTATTAATTTAACTTTGAAATTATTTAACATTGTAAAGGACTTTACAATGAGGACAAGCAACAGTTACACCATTTTCTTTCTTTCTTACCTCTACCAGAGTTTTCCTGGCAGCTTTGCACATTGGTTGGTTGAAGTTTCTTGCAGTCTTCCTGTTATTGGAAAAGAAGGAAAAATATAAACATTAAAATTGCCAGTAGAAGTAAAAATATGAGTATATGGCACACCAAACTAAGCTACACTTACATTTGCCTGTAAAATAAATGGTATAGTATTTTTTGTCAGACCCTTATATGGATAAAGTGGGTGAGAGAGAGAGAGAGAGAGAAAGAGAGAGAGAGAGAGCCAACAGTATTATGGGACACTTTGCATGCTTTTTAAAAATATGTGCTAGTTTTTGCAATCAAATATTTACTGCTAAATTCATTTATTAATCTATTCAAAGCCAGTAGCAGCAGCAACAGCACTCATTCTTTCCTATTACTCCAATACATGTTGCATTATTCCAAATGTACATTCATTGCTGCACAGAGATCCACCATGAACTGTGTAAACTATATCCCATACATACCTTTAATGTGGCATGCAATATTTATGCTAGCACTCACCATGGGGAAAAAATGGTGGGTGCTAGCATAAATGCATTCTTCTTTACTAACAACATCTCTTCTATGACAGTTCTGGCAGGCTCTACCCAAACGGGTGCTACGTGTTCCAAACGTTCTTATGTACTAACTTGTCACATGGAAAAATGCCATCTAGGGAGTAAAATTAATCAACAATCCATTCATATGTGACAAGTCAAGCTTTGAACCCAGAACTTAAAGGAAACAAAATGTCATGCGACTGATTTCAGTCCTTACACCTAAAACACTACATTTAAAAAAACCCCAAACTATTTCTTTACAGAATTTAGGTTCATAATATGATAAGTAAGTGCTACTTTCTATTAGACCTGGTCAACATTTCTTCAACTCTTTCTTTTTGTTGAAAGCAAAACATTCTGCATAAACATCAGTTCTGATGAAAATTTCATCAAGAAGGGTCCAATAGAAATTAAGTTAAAACGGGGGGGAGGGGGCGCGCGCGCGAGAGAGAGAGAGAGAGAGACTGTGTCTCTCGCCCAATGATTATTAATTATTCATACAAAAGTAGAACAGCTCCCACACAGAGCTGGAAAGAGCCCAGTGAAAAATGACAGATACTATTAGAGGTCTGATAAACATAGCTGATCTGATAACCACCTTCAAATGCCTGAAAGGCAATTATAGAGAAGACGGAGATAAGAGTCTTTTCCATGGCCACAGGGGACAGGACAAGGAGCAATGGTCTCAAGTTTCAGCAAAAGAAATTTAGATTGGAAATTAGGAGGAACTTACTAACTATGAGAGTTGTTAAGCATTGGAACAGGCTACCTAGAGAAGTTATGGACTCTCCATCCCTGGAAATTTTCAAGAGCAAATTAGATGGACACTTGGCTGGGCTGGTTTATAAACCGTTCCTTCTACCCAAGTAAAGTCTTTACAATGGACAATCATTCCTTCAGCACAGATCTGGGCTAAATGACCTCATGAGGTCCCTTCTAGCCCTTTTCCTAGAAGGCATCTCATGTACATTTTCCTATGACCCCATGAAAAGAGCCCAATTAGCAGGGATCCTGGTTTTCTCCGATTTAAAAAAATCCCCAATTTTTGGTTTAAAAAGTAACTCCAATTCCACATTTTTCAGTGATTTAAATGAAGCACCACTAATATATATTAGTGAAACTGGGGTTACTTTTTTAACCAAAAATTGGGGATTTTTTAAATCAGAAAAAAACAGGATCCCTGCTGATTAGAGCCTTGCAATTTAGACCACTTGCCAGAAGTGTGAGGGGCCTGAGGTTCAAGTCCCATCTCTAAAGTCAGGCAGAGCAACACAGTACTAAAGGCCCGTAAAAGTCCTTGGCTGCCTCCACTTCATCCATTCCTATCTGTTGCATGTCAACATCTGTCTGTTGTCCACATTAATTTCTGTAGGTCTGACATTACATCATCTAGCCATCTTTGTCTTGGCTGTCCAGGCAGCTGTCTCCCTTCCAGCACCACAAGGAGCCCTTTCTTTGGTGTCTAGATGGCTTCAAGTCTTTTGACATAGCCCAGACACTATAGTCATGTTCTACTTTTCTGCATCAGGGTTCGGTGTCTGCACAATTGGTATAACTCATTATTGGGGCTTGTATGCCATTCTTCCGTTATGGGATTATACTGTGCACCAAAGATTTTCTGTAAAATCTTCCTTTCAAAACAATCTAGTATTATTTTGCTCGCTTTTGAGAGAACCCAGGTCTGACTGCCGTAGTTTATACATAGATTGACTATGGACTTGAAATTTAATTTTCCTTGGGATAAGTTTGACAGGAGCTTGTGCAATGCAAAATAGGCTCTACTTCCTGCTTCTATTCTTCCTTTCATTTCTTTACTTTACCACCATGTGCTATAATAGAGCTTAAATATTTGAAGTGGGCCACTTGTTTAAAATGCATGTCATTTATTTTTACATGAGGTCCCTAGTTTACTGCTCTCCTATTTACCAGCAAACACTGTTTTATCCATGTTCACTTGTAGTCCAATTCTCTTTGCTACATTTGTTAGTTGAGTATGCAGAGCTTCTACATCATTCATATTTTTACTTATTAGAGGTCTATCATCAGCATGTGTAAGGACTTTATGTTCTCTGTTCAGGGAACTCTTCCCCTCATATATGCTCCTCATTACTTTTTCCAGTGCCAGCTTGAATAGCAGCAGAGACAGACCAACTCCCTGTCTAAATCCAGTTCTAACTGAGAAGAAGTCTAATTTTCTTTCACTGTTTTAGATTTGTTTCTTGATTCACACATACAAACTTTATTGAGTTCAATTAGTTTGCTGGAAATTCCTAATTCAACTAAGATGGCCCCACAAGGCTTTCTATAAACTGAATACATTCTGTGGCACAGCAAAGAAATTAAAGACTTACAGGTTTTTTTCTTTTTGTAAAAACAAAGCAAACAACAAGAGTTACTTTCTGGGTATCCTTACTTCCCAGCTTATATCTTCTTATCCTCCCACAAGAGTTGTCCAATGCACATCACTAGCTTTTTCACCATGAGGAGCTTTGGGCCAACACTGCCACCTCCTGGTTTCCATGTTTTGGCAAGTGTCAAGCACTTTCATGCTAGTTTCTAATGCAGGAAAACAATGGGATAAAAACATCTGAAAACTTACGTGGAGGTGTGGAAACTGTTTTATTCATAGTAAGCAGAAAACATAAGACATCCAGAGGAGTCTAAAGGAGAAAATAACACATTTTTCTTTTAGTCTCCCCTGGGACTGTTGATTTTTTGTTTGTTTTTAAAAAATATAAGAGAAAGCGCACACAGAAAAAACAAGCCAGAATTAAAAAATCAAGTAAGACAGGGAAAACATTTTTGTGCTAAATACGCACTTAATTTTTGAGCTTTATCATAGATAATAAAAAGCAATCCAATTAAAACATGTCATTTAAAAAACTCTAAAAACAAACTATCATCAGGGAATAAATACTAAAATTATTAGATGGTATGTTTAAAAATTATCAAATAGTTGTGTGTTCATTGAGGCCTTGATTATATTACTTTCATATCTGCAGCTGGTACATCACTTGTAAGTGCATTTGTTGCAACTGAATATGCATGCCCTGTAAGTGACATTTACAAGCATGCTTGAGTACAAGTGTGCTTTTAAAAATAAATAAATGGTGACATCAACAGGCTTTCTCCACAAACACTTTTTGCAACTGAAGTTCATATGCATTTCTTTAGTGGGAGACTTGCTGCTCCTCTGCGCTCTTTAGTTATGAGCATAAACATTTTCTGAAGTTGCAGGCCCTAAAAGCAGCATTCTTCAGAGGTTGCTATTATGGTTATGTGTACACTGCAGTCATAAATGTGACATGCAACATGGCACCATGATTTTCTCATTACCTTGGATGCTGTTAGCACTATAGCTGTAGCAGCATAGCTTTCAGCACAGGTTAACTTTCCTTGTCACTTCACAAGATATCCTATACTGAGCTCCATGCTGCTGTGACTAGAATGCTACCGGTACCCAAACTATCCAGGGTATCTCTACAGTACTCTGCATTGACTCCTATGGCTAGTATATAAGCATACCTTAATTGCTGAACTTCCAACATCCTTATGCTGAGAAAAATATAAAAGCTCCACTTTCTGAAGGATATTAGTAGTGAAAGCATCTTCCTTCCTTTTCCTTAATTTATAGCTCATAATATCTAGTATGTATAAATATACTGTAAATTGTCCAAAGTAGTGCATCACTGATGAGGCAGCCTAGGTAATGAGCAACCTGTAGGCAACTCCTGCCAGCTTAAATCAACACTAAATCTATTCATTTAGGAATCCAAACCAAACTCAAGCTATTCCAACAATATTTACCTTGAAGATGGCTGAAACAAGACACTTGCGGACTACAGTAGTGCCAGCCAAACTACATCCAGTATGTACACACTAACATTCATGTTCAGGAATACACCATACAATGGGCTAAAATTCACAAATGACAAACCTGCTGTTGATTTTAATTGGTTTACAGACAGGCTTATATGAGAAGGGCCTGCAGTAGCAGGAGGCAGGACTTCATAACACCAGAAGGTCCCTTCCAGTCCAATGCAAAAGGCATTTGTGCTAATGCAAAGACAACACAACTCTGCTTGCAGAATTACTACAGTTGGAGTCCAGAAGAGCACCACTACTGAGTGGTACTGGCTAAAGAGATGGCGGATTCTCCATCTAATCTAGACCTACTAATGAACTTACAACTAGGGCTGTGCAAAACAAGCATTTTGTTTCAACCAGCTTTTCGACAAACCAGTGTTTTGTTTCAACTTCTGTTTTGAGTTGAAACAGCTATTTTGTTTCATTTCATCAAAATGGTTTGTCGTTTCGACCTTGTTTCGCCCATAAGATATAATGGGGAAGGTCAAAACAGGGTATAACTTTGTCATTTTGAGCCATATTTGGATGACACTTGCAAAAATTGTAGCTGCTTCTGAGGGTATTCATAAAGACAGGTGCAGGGGGTTTGGAGAAACTGCACCCCAAAATCTTGAGAGCAAAAATCATGTTACGTGTATGTGTTAAGCCACAGTGGGGACAAAACTGCAGGTGTGGTAGCTCCTGCTGAGGCCATGAAGCCTGTCATGTTTCAAGGTGATAGGTGCAGGGGGTTCAAAGAAACTGCACTCCAAATTCATGAAAACAAAACTTGTGTAACATGTACGTGTTAGGACACAGTGGAGTCAAAACTGCAGGCTTGCTAGCCCCTGCTGAAGCCACGAAGCCTGCCAAGTTTCAAGAAGATCGGTGCAGAGGTTTAGGGGAACTGCACTTCAAATTCTTGAAAGTAAAACTCATGTCATGTGTACGTGTTAAGCCGCCGGGGTGGGGGAGGGGGGTGTCAAAACTGCAGGGGTGATAGCCTCTGCTGAGGCCACAAAGCCTGCCAAATTTCAAGGTGATGGGTGTGGGGGCTTGGAAGGAACTGCACCTCAAGCTGCTGACATTATGGTCATCATGGATGACCTGAGATTTCTGGACATCTGCTGGGAAGAGCAGTCAGCCAGGTCTAACTGCTCATGTAGGTTCCTAGCTGAGATACAGGACCTCCAACTAACCCAAAAGATGTACAGCCCCACCAGAGGAGACGCCTTGTTGGATCTGGTCCTGACCACGGGTGATGATCTGGCGAGGGGTCTGCGGATGCTTGACCACCTGGACGACAGTGATCATCGCCTGCTGGAATTCACCATACAGCGCAAGGTGGCAAAGGCCTGAAGCAAGGCAGCAGCCCTGGACTTCAAGAGGGTGGATTTCAATGAGGTAAGGAGAATAGTCAGGGAGGCACTGAGTTTCCGGAGGGGAGGGGAGTCGGGTGTCTAAGAAGAGTGGTTGTTCCTTAAGGAGATGATACTTCAAGCCCAAAGGGATGTAATCCCAACACAGATCAAAGGGGGCAAGAGGGCACAAAAGCCCCCATGGCTCACCAAAAGCATATGGAAACATCTCCTAGCTAAAAAGGTGGCGCACACCCAATGGAAGGATGGGCCTATCACCAGGGAGGACTATACCTTGGCTGCTTGGGGCTGTAGGGGGGCGGCCAGGAAGGCCAAAGCAGAATCGGAAGTGAGACTAGGTACCCAGATCAGGGACAACAAGAAGTCCTTTTTTAAATACACAGGAGGTAAAAAGAAGGTACCAGGTAATGTGGGACCTCTGCAGGACACACCAGGAAATCTGGTCATCGCACCAGACAGCGAAGCTAACCTATTTAACAACTTCTTTGCCTCCATTTTTCTGAGCAGGGACTGGGTGTAGAGCCCAGAACTGGATGCAGGACTCCAGCTGCAGTCTTACCAGTGCTGAGAAGAGCTGAATAGAGCAGGAGAATCACTTCTTTGCAATGGTTTTGCTGGAGATGCATCAACTGATGCATGCCAGTGTATTGTTGGCCCTGCTGGCTAGAGCATTCCACTGCCGGTCCTGTTCATACTGTGGTCAATTGTTACCCTCAGGTCTTGGTGACAAGTGATGGGGGATCTTCAGTCCTGCTGCCTGATGAGAGGCAGTAGTTACACAAGCACTCATGTCATGAGTTCTGCCTGTCAGCAGCTAGGGATGCAGGGCCCAGAACCCCCCTGCACCTATCTCCTTGACAGCTGGCAGGCTTAATGGCCACCAGGCCTGCAGTAGTTTCACCTCCCCTGTGCCCCAAGACAGACACAGTTGCACAAGCACCCATGTCACAAGTTTTGTCTGTCAGCAGCCAGATATGCAGGGCCCCAGAACCCAGAACCCCTGCACCAATCTCCTCAACAACTGGCAGGCTTCATGGCCACAGCAGGGACTACTATCCCTGCAGTTTTCACCCTGCTGTGCCTTAACACACAGCGTGACACAAGTTTTTATTGTCTGCAGCTTGAGATGCAGTTTCCCCCAAATTCCAGTAGTTATCTCCTTGAAACCTGGCAGACTTCATGGCCTCAACAGGGTCTAGCATGCCTGAAGCTTTGATCCTGCTGTGGCTTAACACATACATGTGACATGAGTTTTGCCTTCAGACTTTTGGGGTGCAGTTTTCCCAATCCCCTTCCCCCCGCACCTATCTTCTTGAAACATGGCAGGCTTTGTGGCCTCAGTAGGGACTAGAATTCCTGTAGTTTTGACCATGATGTGGCTTAACACATATACATGACACAAGTTTGGCTCTCAAGACCTTGGGGTGCAGTTTCTCCGAACCTCCTGCATCTATCTTCTTGAAACTTAGCATGTTTATGCCCTTAGAATGGGGCTATCAGTCCTGCAAGTTTCATCCAAATTTGGCCAGAAATGATAAAGTTATAAGCTGTTTTGACCTTCCCCATTATAGCCTATGGGCGAAACATTGAAACAGTGTCAAAATGGCAAAACGTTTTGACTTGCCTCGTTTTGTTTCGAGGCTGTTTTGACCATATCCATTTCATTTCGATTTTGCTGTTTCAACCTCGAAACAATGTTGAAACAAAACTGGTGGCAAAATTTCACACGGCCCTACATGCAACAGTAGAGCTCCTGTTGAATTCCACTGAAGTTGCTCACCCAAACAGTGGAGCCTAATTCCAAGGCGAAATCATCTTATGCAGGCACTTATCATAGCTGGCTCAGGAAAGGTAATTTAAATCTCCCTGTAACAGTAGGAGTGACCCTGAACTAAGGGATGTGTTTTTGGTTCTCTTTAAAGATATCAAAAATATTTTGGTTACATTACCTTGGTTAAGTGCACTTTCCTTGAGAGTGACAGCTATTAGAACAGCCCTCTTGTTAGGCTAAGTTTGTTCAGGGGTCAGTATAAATTTATGTGGAGATAATGCAACTATTAAGGTCCATATCAAACAAAAATTTGGCAGGGCACAGAAATAAGCTTTATCCATAAATTCTGTGCTTCTGAAAGACCTGTTGCAGTTCAATCACATGCTTCTTGGCTAGAATCCATCAGTGAAATATAATGTCCTGTGTACAGATGAGGCTAGAAGACCACATTGGTTCCTTCTGTTCTTAAACATTTAAGACATATACCTTAAGTCCATTTACTGAAGTGAAAACCTAAAGGTTTTCACCTGATCCTTTAGTAGGAAAGTAACTAAGAGCCTTGCTGGATTGCTTCATTCCAGCTACTGCAAGACTTAGGATATACACTACATATGAAACCCCCCACCAAATCATGGTAAAACATGAGAGGAAAACAACTCCTATAGTTCAAGTCATGGGCAGTACCAAGAAGACTTCAGCTCAGTTGGTCACATCAGAATACTGCAAAATGATAAACGGTAGGTTATCTAGTAGGACTGTCCAGCTGGCAAGTTCCACTGTCTCAAAGTCTATCATGATTTCCCCTCTCTACTTTTCCAATGGGCTATACACAATTATTAAACAGCCTACCTATGGTACAATTGCTGTATGTCCCTATGCGTTGGTGACCATGTCTTCCATAAAGGAGAAATCACCATTAGCTCTGAATTAAGTTACTTCATTTAGTAAATTCACTAACTGGATGCTTAAGTGACTTCCACTTAAATGAAGCATTCCTAGTATTTATGAGACCTGAAGAATAAGGGGGTAGAAGAAGGAAGCTGAGTGAAAGTGAGAGGGAAGAAGAGCGGCACAGGGTGATGCAACAGAAAAGTGGGGGCCAAACTTTTTGGCCAGTGTGCCACAAATTAGCCCCAGAACCTCCCTATTTATCCTTCTCCTCCTTGATCTGTTACTCTGCTCTCTACTCTCTGCCCTGTGTGCTTCCTACCCAAATTTACTTCTCTCCTTTCTGCTCTTAGCCCTGTGCTTCCTGCCTAGTCTGCTGTTCTTTCTGCTTCCTGCCCTATCTTCCACTGTGCTCCCTCCCCACCTCCTCAATTTACTACATGCCACACACACAGGTTGTTTGTGCTGTCCCTGACATGCATATCACAGGTTGGCCACACCTGCAAAAATATGGTTATCAACAAGGAGACAATGGGAGAATGTGAAAAAAGAAAAAGGAGAATACAGCAGGTATATGACTGTAGAAAGGGCGAAAATGTCAGGGAAAAATGAGTATAAGGAAGCACATATAGATCAGAACAGAGATGGAAATGTCAGGGAGAATAGGGACAAAAACAAATGGGACAGTTTCTACATCTCAGGGTCTGAAGAGGATGAATGAACAGCCAAAAAAGGAAGCCAGTGTTTCTTTGTAAGTGAAGATGTAAGATTCCATTTTCAAACAGAAACTGTAACATCTTTATCAAAAGGTTGAATATCAGTAATCAGACGTGATTCTTTTTCTTCTTTTCTTTCTCAAGTATGTTATGACAAACCTCTAGGGAGAGCAACACCCCTTTCTGAAATCCCGTTTCCTTCAATACTTAAAAAGGTGAATCACTTAGTTTGATACTTTCTTATTATAAATTGCTGTTAGCTGCCACACTGTTTACCTTTCCTTCTGACAGCAGGAAAACAAACAAAAAAACCTGCTGTTAAAGTGAATCTCTCCACCAAAATGTCTGGGGAAAACCAGAGCAGGAACCTAGCACCTGCTAGGTTTTGCACTGGTCTCAGACTGTGACTAAAGGTGTCTTCTAGAGCTTTATAACGGGACCCAGGCCAGTTTCATCGCTGTACCAACTTTTAAATTTTCATTAAAGGATGGTTTTCACTGAATGTAAATGCTTGGTCTGAAACTACTGAAGTCAATAGAAGTTGAACCATTGTCTTTTCAGTGTGAGGCAGAATGAAGCTTCCATTTAACTATCTGCATCGCACATTAATAGCAGCTGGCTATTATTTCCACATATGCGAATGTCCCCAATATGCTATCCTTCAGAAAAATAGATATCAGACCTTAACCCCAGAACAGCAGTGCTGTTATATTTCTCTGTAACCACTAATGGCTTTCATCTGCTCTGCCTCCTTTTTAACCCCAATTTTTATTTCAAGCTGCATTTGTATTCTCCAGGGTCATTAATATAAGCAATTATAGCCTGCCATCTTATAGCATTGTAATTTGGCAGTACAGCAAAGAATCAGGATTAAAAGTGAAGCCAGTAAAATATTATTTCGCCATCAAACAGGAGATAGGATTCCATTTTCCTTTCATGATCCGAACCACAAGAGGAGCTTTCCTGCTGACTTCTTGGTTACTGTGATAATAAGCAAGCCGTACCTGAAGATGATGTTTCCTGCACGATCAGCCTTCCATGCCTTTACAAGTGCAAAATCACCTGTAATTGACTTCTCCATAATATAATGACAGCCATCAAATTCTCTCACCTGTAGAGAGAAATAATGCACTATTAAGATGCGGGTTTAATTAGACAGACTAATTAGATACTGCTTACTGCATCTGATTTATTTTTCAGGCAATGCAATTTAAATTTTCTTTTGTGTCTATGTGAATTTTTGGCTGAAAGACTGAAATTCAAGTGGATGATGGCAGAGAAGCATAAGGAGGCAGCAATTTGATTTTATAGTTGTTTATATCTTCCTTGGTTAGATAAATAAAACCAGAATCAAGGACTTGTTCCTGCTGCACCACCTACTGGAACTCTGGATGTATTGTTCATCGAGCACTCCACTGCAAACACAAAGTGAGACTGCTCTAGTGCTGAAATAATATGTACCAACTGCATGTGCACACTGGGTAAAATTCACCCACTGAGTGAGGACCCATGCAAGGTCTATGTACTCTTTTAGGAGCAGCATTTCTACACTGATGCGGAGGGTTGTACCAGATGACTCCTGTAGTTCTTTCCAACCTTATGATTTAAGTCTCTTTGTGAAGATTATATTGACACCCCAACATCACGCAGACACTTTTAGACAGGGCTATATTCAGCTGCTGTCCTCAGAACCTGTATTTCCTGCTTCTCATAGAGCTCTGTTTGTAACTGAGAACCAAACAAGAATCAATTACTTTAAAAGATCCATCAAATGTGATACATTTGTAGGCAGAAACTTTCCACAGCTGTATTTATCAAGGCACCAGCTCTTCAGAATTATGGCCAAGCTTCACACAGTGGAATCAACTGAAGCAAAGCAGAACACTGTGGGTGCATTAAAGGTAGAAACCAAAGTCCAGCTCTGGTAAGTTTATCTCTAGATTTAATGAAACACATCTGTTTTCTCTTCAGAATTGTTTAATGATGATCAAGGCAAAACCCTTGGAAACAGATTAGGATGCTAGAAGGAATGAGTCTCACTGGAAATCATATTAATCACCAGAAGCTAGGCATTTATGCATCAGAGTATTTCTGTTTGAATTTGTCGATTACTGAGGCCCAAAAACAAAAGGTGCTGGACCTTGCTAAATCCTTAGAAGTTTGGATTATTTCAAAAGTTACCCAGGCTGAACTGTGCTGCTGTGTACATGAAGAAAATGCAAAGATAAAAGTTTTGAACCATTTCTCAAGCATTGCCATTATATTCAAAACAGTTGAGACAACACAGCAAGTCTGCATTTGTACTGTCTTTAATAATATGTAAGCATACCCCTGCATAATGAAGAAAGACTTTGGGTTCCTAACAGTTTAAACAAAGGGTATGGAAGCTGAAGTGATCCTGGATTGGAATCTTACTACTTGTAATGAGTGATTCACAGAAGATGGCATAATTCTGGACAAAGGAGAGGAATTTGAGCTGCCTAACACTGAAAATCTCACACTCAAAACTAAGTCAAAGAGTGGTTCCCTGCCTTGTGAAAGAGAGATGCTAATCAATTGTCTACATTAAGCAATGATACTCATACTAGGACTCCCAACCCACAGGCTGCTATTCAAATTACCACCTGCAATTCTTTTTTTAGGCATGCCTTTCATGATGGGTGCAAAGCTCTGTGTTTGGAACAGAATAACTGCATGCACAAATACAAACTGGGGAATGATGGGCTAGGCAGAAAAGGAGCCAGGGGTTACAGAGAACCATAAAACTAAATGAGACAACAGTGAGTACTTATTGCAAAAAACTAAAAAAAATGCTAACAGCATACTGGTTTGTATTAACAGGAGTTAAGGGAAAGGGAAATGACTCTTCTACTGGCGAAGCCACACTTGAAGCACTATGTTCACTTTTGGGAACCACAATTCAAGAAAGATGTGGGCAGATAGAAAAGAATCCAGTGGACACCAACAAAAATGATTAGGCCTCAGACAAATGATTTATGAGGAAAGATTGAAAGAGCTAGGAATATTTATCTGGAGAAGAAAAGACTAAAGGAAAATTTGATTACAGCCTTCAAGTACCAGAAAGGTGATTATAAAGGATAGATATATTGTTTATGATAAAGATGTGCATAGTTTTATATACATATACACGTTACAATTTTGTTTTGTATTTAAAAAAAAAAAATCAATAAAAAAGAGGATAGAAATCACCTTTTTTGTGGCTGTGGGAACAGGACAAAGAGAACTAACCCCAAACTGCAGCAGAGGAAATTTAGGCTGGAGATTAGGAAGAACTTTCTGACTATGAAAGTGATCAGTCATTGGAACAGGCTACCTACAGAAATTGTGGAATTGCCATCCCTAGAAACTGTCCGTCTAAACCAGGGGTAGGCAATGTTTCATAGATTTCATAGGCACTAGGGCTGGAAACAGTCTTGAAGGAGTTTATAACCATTTGACCTGGTTATCCCTTGGGGCACTCTGGTGAACAAACGTTTCCCCAGATCCTGGTGAACACCCCTGATAAACTTATAGGCAGCCATCAGATCGCCCCCAAGCCTGCACTTTTCCAGGCTAAAGAGCCCCATAGCTCTCAGCCTGTCATTGTAAGGTTTGTTTTCCTGACCCCTGATCAAGCGCATGGCTCTTCTCTGGACTCCCTCAAGCGTCTCCACATCATTTTTGAATTGTAGAGCCCAAAACTGGACGCAGTGCTCCAGTTGTGGCCTCACCAAGGCCAAGTACAAGGGGAGAACGACGTCCCGGGATTTGCTTGAGAAGCATCTATGGTTGTAAGCCAGCGTTTTGCTCACTTTACTAGCCACAGCATCACACTGAAGGCTCATGTTCATCTTGTAGTCAATGATGACCCCCCAAGTCCCCTTCATCTCCAGTGCTAACCAGCATAGCACTGCCGAACCTATAAGGATGCTGTGGGTTTTTCCTCCCAAGGTGGAGAACCTTGCATTTTTCGGTGTTAAACACCGTCAGGTTCTCATCTGCCTATTTCCTGAGCCTATCAAGGTCAGTCTGGATCACCCTCCTGTCCTCAGATGTGGATGTTTACCCCAGAGTTTGGTATCATTGGCAAACTTGGCCTGTCCACTTCTGACATCAATGTCTACACCATTAATGAAGATGTTGAACAAAATAGGTCCAAAGACAGAGCCTTGAGGGACCCCACTGGTCACAGGGCACCACAACAATTGACTTCCATCCACCACCACCCTTTGGGTCTGACCACGGAGCCCATTTCCCAGCCAGTGGATCATGGTGAACCCAAGGCCACAGTTAGCCAGTTTTCCCAAGAGGTGATTTTGGGATACCAGATCAAAGTCTTTTTTAAATTTGAGATATACGACATCAATCTCTTTCCCCTTATCCAGGTGATATGTCACCTGCTCATAAAAGGAAATGAGATTGGTCAAGCAAGACCTACCCACGACAAATCCATGCTGGCTATCCCTTAGGATGTTCCCATTGGACAGTCTGTTAAGAATGGCCTCTTTGATAATCTTTTCTAAGACTTTCCCGGGGATAGAGGTCAGGCTGATGGGCATGTAGTTTGCCAGATCCACTTTCCTCCCTTTCTTGAAGATAGGCACCACGTTGGCTTTCTTCCAATCTTCAGGCAATTCAGAGCACCAGGAGTTCTTGAAGATCTGTGCCAGGGACTGAGCTATGATGCTTGCCAGCTCCTTGAGTACCCTGGGTTGTAAACTATCAGGGCTGGCTAACTTGAAGGTGTCCAGCCTGTCAAGGTGTTCCTTGATGAGATCAGCATTGATGGAAGGTAAGGAATCTCTCTCACCTGGGCCTTCCCACCCCATAATGGGCAGGGGCGTCCCATGGGACTGGTGAAAGACAGACACAAAGTACCCATTTAGCAGGTTGGCTTTTTCCTGGGCATTGGTTGTCAGTTGTCTCATCTGGTTTAGCAGGGGTCCAATGTTGCCCTTGCTTTTCCTCTGGCTCCCCACTACCTAAAAAAGGACTTTTTATTGTCCTTGATACTAGTGGCCAGTCAGAGTTCAGTCACAGTCTTGGCTTTCCTGATTCACTCCCTGCAGGTCCAGACCAGTGTTGCATATTCCTCCTTGGAGGTGGATCCCGTCCTCCATCCTTTGTGCATCTTTCTTTTTAGACTCAGGAGGTCCGCTAGTTCCTTGTTGAGCCAAGGGGGCTGCTGTGCCCTTTTCCTGCCTTTCCTCTGAGATGAAATAGCCTTAACTTGTGCATCTAGGATTGCTCCCTTAAGGAACAACCACTCTTCCTGTACTCCCCTTTCCTTGAGGTCGAGGTCCCTAGAGCCTCACTGACAAGCCTCCTGAGCTTGTCAAAGCCAGCTTTTCTGAAGTCAAGGACTTCTGTATTGCTGACTGACTTGCCAGCTTTACGGTAGATGGTGAAGGTGTCAAAGTAGTCGCTCGTGGTCACTGTCACCCAGTTCCCTTCGATCGTTAGGTGGCTGATTAGGTCATCCCCAATTCCCAGTACCAGGTCGAGCAGCGCTTTACCGCCCATTGGCCTTAGCCAATTCTCTGGTGAACTCCTGGTCAAGCTTTTGACTTTGGTGTCTACTACAGACCTCCCACCATTGTGTTTCCTGTGCCGTGTTCCCCATAGATTTTAACCTAGAGGGTCTCCACCCTAATCACCAATACTGGCTTGCAGGGATGCGTAGCTTTCCTTGACGTAGAGAGCTACACCCGCTCCTACAGTCCACTCAATCCCTCCTGTACAGGGTAAAGCCATCTATACCTGTGGCCCAGTCATCGGTGGAGTCCCAACAGGTCTCCATTTGGGGGTTTGGCTGGAGTGCTGAAAAACTCCACAATGCCTACCTTGGAAGGTGCCAGAGTGCCAGCATACCAGAAAAACAAAATGAGGGCAGGGGGTACATGTCAGGATGCCCTGCTTATTCCCTCTGCCCTCTACCAAAATCCACTGCCCCCAAACCCTGCTGCCCCTAGTCCCCCACCCAAAGCCCCTGCCCCCCAGTCCGGGCTCTGTGGCAGTCAGCAGCTACCCAGAACCTGGGCCAGCTGCAAACATCTGCTGCCTCTCTGACCTTGCCCTGCCCCAGCCACAGCTGCCTCCCAGCCCCAGACCTGGCCCCAGGCTCCAGGGAGGCAGCACATACCAGCAATGCTCCCCGCTGTGCTGCCCTCGCCACTAATGCAAAGCAGCACTGGAACCCTGTGTGGCACGGCACGGCGGAGGGGCGCAGAAAGCTGCCTGCTCCAAACTCCACAGGGTTGTGCCCCTTGCTGCTGCCTCTACCTGCAGGGGAAGTGTGGCCAGAGAGGTGGGGAGCTGGAAGCAGGCAGCTTTCTGCACCACACACTGTGCCCTGCTGCACTGGATTCCAACACTGCTTTGCCCGGGCTCCGTGGCTATTGGCAGCTACCCAGAGCCAGGGCTGGCTGCAGCCAGGAGACTACAAACAGCTGCTGCCTCCTAGCCCCAATGAATGCAGTGTTGGCAACTGCTGCCTTCTCTGAGGCCGGGGCCAAGGTGGGAGGGCTTATAGCCATGAAACCCGGGCTGCTCCCAGCAGGGCTTGCAGCATCCCAGCTGCCTACTGGCAGCAGCCTGGGCTCCCGGCTGGCAGCAGCTACCCAGAGCTGGGGCCTGCTGCAGCCGGGAGGCTGCAAACAGCTGCTGTCTCCCCAGTCCCAAAAAGTGCCAGGGAAAATGGCCTCGCCTGACATACTCGGCACACGTGCTGGGTGTTGCCAACACCTGGTCTAAACTGACCTTGAAAACTTCCATGGATAAAGAGATTCCACAACCCCTCTAGGTAGCCTATTTCAATGTTTAACCAACCATCTTCTCTAACATATTCTACTGTATGCCCTACACCTGAATGTCAAGTAAAATTCTTCCATCATACACTTGTTTTCATTTAGCACAGCTGCATATCTCTGCTTCCTTTAATTCATAAGGAAAAAGATGAATCCCTCCAGCCTCTCAAGCAGCTTTGTTCTATTTTTAACATATATATTTTCACTAGCTTTTAAATTGAAGCTGCTAGAATAGGCTTAATTTGCTGTGATAGTAAATATCTAAGCATAATTTAATTGAAGAAAGTGACATTGTAAATACTGTCACTTTGACAGAAGAAATATTCTAAGTCTAACAAAATTATTAATTAAGATTTTTTTAAACACAAGATTTGTTTAAACTTGAAGTCATTTTGTGGTACGTTAAGTTCATCTTCTTAAACCCTCAAATTAAAAGGCAAACCATAATTTAGTTATTTAGTTGGCAACTTGTTCTTAGTCTTAGCACCTTTCATGACTATAGGTTTGATCGGTTCAGCTCTTCTAACCTCGTCATCCTAAACATTGATGTTTCTTTTTAATGTCTTGTTTATCCAAAATCATCCAGTCTTCTGTGCTCTGCACATGTAATCAATCCAATTACAGTTAATAGATTTTGTTCACAGACACTGAAGGAAGATCTGTGATGATGATTAAGCACAAACAACAAGTAGAAAAAAAATCCCTGCATAACATCTATAAAATAAAATGTGCAATATAAATATACACCAGGGAAAAGGGGTAGTGCTTGTAACATGATCACACTAGATCTGCATACTCTGTTATCCCTCATGTAGTCCTGCTGTATCACTTAGGATAGATTCCTATTTTA
Organism: Caiman crocodilus; assembly: GCA_030014935.1. Lineage (NCBI taxonomy): Eukaryota > Metazoa > Chordata > Crocodylia > Alligatoridae > Caiman > Caiman crocodilus. Next base: position 44,420,441 of record JAGPOW010002514.1, on the reverse strand, counting down.
CTTTCTGCACCTAAATCAGGAGTGTCAAAGATATAGCCCACAGTTTAGATCTGCCTCATGGAGCCTTATCAGCTAGCTTGCGTTGCTGCCTATGATTTTAGACCGGACTCACATACTACATGCAGTGCACCAGACTGGCGCACACATTGCAGAGCCAGAACTAGCCAGTGGGACTGATCTGACCCCTTACTACTCATCCAACTTATAGGTTTGATACTACTGGCCTAAGTGGCACATATGCAGCCACATAACTGCAGGTTTTGATACCTAGGGACAGTTTTGGAATTTATTTCACTCTACAGCAAAATAACATTGTCCGTGTGCTTGCATTGTCATATGTGTGGTGGTGGTAGCAGAGGTTCTCCTCCCCCAGGTTTTAGCCCAATAGCGGTTATGGCACTACTCCAAGGACCAGGAGCCTAAGGCTGTAGGCCCCCTTTGCCCAGAGAGGACTGGAACCTCTATCTCCTATGCCCCAAAGTGCTCTAACCTCCAGGCCACCAGTTAGACATTACCCAAGGCCTCCTCTTGAAACACAGACTCACTGCACCCTGCACTTAATATCTGTCAGATAAAATGGATAAACAATACTAGGGAAATTTCTCTTCCATCGGGGGCAGAATCCAGAGCCCTCTCCAACCTAGTACAGAACCCATCTCATTAAGCCACATACTCTCTGACTTGTTTTCTTCTTTCTGGCCCACCTATCTCCCTCTCTTTACTGCCCAATGGGCCAGCTTCAAGAATTTTTTTTGTAAGAGTAAAACAGACATTGAAGCATAGTCCCACATTTATATAGCGTTGTCATGACTCTGGCAGATACAAGTCTTCCAAGGATTCTGAGATAATATGTGATAACTTCTGAGACACCGTACATAGCCAGCTAAGCAGTCTATTGGAGAGAAATGCTGGGTCCTGGCTCTGCCTCATCTTTATCCTTTGGTCAAAGAGCTAGTCCCTAACATTAGGCACAGATGTACAGCTGGAGGTAGATAAAAGGAAACCTTTTCCTTTCTTCTTCAGATGATAACCCCCAGACTCATCCATTCTTATATAGTACATTTACTATATAAGAATAGTATATTCCCAGGTCTTGCTTCTATAGAGTTCTTGGTATTCACATTAGTACCTTCATGGGGAAAAAAAAAACACCTGGAAAAGAAAGACTGATACCACTTAAATTACACTTTATGACCTAGCCACACAATAACCTCCCTTTTAACTTCTTATCTAAGTAAATCAATTCTTTAATGCTGAATTATCACATCTTTAGAAATCAGAGAAAGGATGCAACTAAAAACAAGCGCTGTGGTGACCAGACATCAGCTGACAGCCAGAACATAAATCCAGGTGTAGAAACAAGATGCATAATGTGGAAGAAAGCTGGAGTATCTAAAATTCTGATAATAAAAAGCAAGCTCTGAAAGGGAATGGAGGGAAGAAAGCAAAAAGCTCACTTATGGGGCTCAGTGAGGAGCTGCTTAAAGATCTGAGCTTAATTAAATGAATCAGGTACTGAACATGGTCATGGAACAAGATAACCAAGTGAAAACATTCAATAACTTGTTGAAGGAGGTGAAAAAAAAAACAGAATAGGTTGCTAATGGTAGCCAAAAAGGTCAAGGACAGTAAGAAAAGCTTCGTTCAAGGGAGAAGAGAAATAGTAAAGAGGAAGTAGGCCACTTAATAAATTGAAGAGGGACACTAAATTAGATCTTAAAATATCATGGTGATAAGTTCTATGTAGAAACAAAGAGTAAATTACTGGTTGCACAAAAATTTACATGCAAAAGAAAGAGGAGGATACTAGCCTGCACAATTAAGACATCCTTTTAAAAAGAGCTATGTAAAAAGCAGCGAATACTTAAAAAATAGCATTGCCTTAGCTCTTATGAGGTTGCATAACTTTTATTAGGGCAAAGTACAATCTCTGCTATAACCAAATGAGCATTCAGAAGCAGTAATATTAGCCACTTACTGTTTGTGGATGCTTTCTTTTCTTCAGATTTTCTCTGATTTCCATATATAGGTCCTGTTTCTCAATTTAAAACATTATACATGTCACTTCTTCATGATTTTGACGACTTATAACAAACCATATTTCCAACTATAGACACCAAGGGGCAATATCTGACCACGATATACCTTGAAAAGTGTGCTGCCTTTTCTGATTTCATCTAGTTATCAGGCTAGACACAGCAAAGCTAAGATTGGTTTGGGGGAGCTGATATTTCTATTTCTGCTGTGAACTTGGAAGGAGTTCAGACTCCTAGCATGAAGGTTTTCTTACAGTGGAATAGCTTCTTACCTCTCTTGGATGACTGGCAATGGCAACAGTGCCATCTGTGTTGTATTTGATAGGTGCTCCTCCTTCCTGCACCAGTGTCCCATACCCCGTGCTTGTAAAAAATGCTGGAATTCCTGCCCCTCCTGCACGGATACGCTCTGCCAGGGTGCCCTAGAGGAGAGCAAGCAGATAACAGACTTCAATTTGATTTCCCCAAAAGAGCAAGTATATTATGCAGTTTGTGCACACTTTCTTTGGTCTTGCAACTTGGGGCTTTTCTTATTTTTTTTCACCAACTAACATTATTGAAAGTCATTCAGTCAATTTTCTCCTTTTTTTTATTTTCTTCTGCTGATGTGGTATAGCATTTGGCAATAAAACCCACCAGTTACTCAATAGCATATTGTAGTCAATACGCTATTGACTACAATACTCCCTGCTCAGTCTCAGGCTCTAGCTCTTTGTTATGTCTTATTTGCCCCTTGTTTGGATACCTCTTTCCTGGATAATTAGTTACAGTCATCCATTCTGTATCATCTTCCTCATTTCTCACTTGGCTCTCTAAAAGTTGTCCTTTATATCAACCTATAAATTTGCTTCATCTCTAGTCCTCAAACTCTGATACTCTAGAACAGGGATGGTGAGTCTGTAACACACATGCCACAAGTGGCACAGGCAGCCTGTGTGTGTGGCACACAGGAAGTCAGGGAGGAGATGCAGAGGCAGCACAGTGTCAGGTAAGCAGAAAGCAAATTGAGTGGGGGGAAAAGAATCAGACTAGCACTGGGGGGGGCTAGGCTAATTTGTGGCAGGCCTGCCAAAAAGGTGGGCCCCACTGTTCTAGAGTAGTCTTTTGCAACCTTTTCAGACTCAAGGCAACCCCTCTAAAATTGTTCAGAATTCAGCAGTACCTCATTTTAAAATATTAATATGAACAAATTACAATATAAGCAGTGTAATTCTACTTTGAATTAATGTTATTGATCATATAATAAATATATCAAACCAAAGCATATAGGGCAGTTTCTGCCCATGGCAGTGGTGCCAACATTGTGGCATCCCAGATGAGAACCACTACTCTATGGATAGCTGCTAACATTCAGAGTTAGAATCATAGAAAATGAGAGTTGAAAAGGGCCTCAGGAGGTCATCTAGTCCAACCCCGTGCTCAAAGCAAGACTATCCTCAACTAGATCATGCCAGCCAAGGCCTTGTTTACCCAAGTCTTAAAAACCTCCAAGGATGCAGATTCCACAACCTCTCTGGGTAACCTGTTCCGGTGTTTTACTACCCTTCTCATCAGAAAGTTTTTCCTAACATCTAACCTCAACTTCCCTCGCTACCACTTGATATCATTTCTCCTTGTTCTGTCATCTGAGACGCTAAGAACAGTCTAGCTCAGGGGTGGGCAAAATGCGGCCCGCCAAGCCATTCTATTTGGCCTGCGGGGTCCCTAAAAATTTTAGAAAATTAATATTAAATCTGCCCTGAGTTGCCTGTCATGTGGCCCTCAATGGCTTGCCAAAACTCAGTAAGCGGCCCTCCACCCAAAATAACTGCCCGCCTCTGGTCTAGCTCTATCCTCTTTCTAGCCACCCTTCAGGTAGTTGAAGGTTTTATTAAACCCCATTCAGTCTTCTCTTATCAAGACCAATCTCCAGCTGAGAAGCAATGCCTTGTAGTTTGAACAGGAGACAGCAAAGGAGGAACACCAAGTTCTCAGCTTGAATAAATAGATCACTGTATGCTCTCTTAAATGTAATATGCAGTTTCCATCACCTCACCTGCATTCTGTCTTGCCTTACTGTCATCATCATTATCCAGTCTAATGTCATACGTAATTCAACTTATCAAATCCCACCCTACCCCCTAATTCCTGTACAAAACCCATGACTTCTGATTGATTAAATGTTACATCTTTTTGAAAGATATGTAATCTTGATGTAAATATGGATTGCCCGTCTAAAGTTATGGAAGATCAACTACATCTAGCAAGTAGTTGATCTGAAGTTGCTTCAGTTGTTAATGAATTTTACTGTTGAACATTTGCATTTTGTAGGCCCATAATTACCATAGATCTCAATTCAGATAAAAACATTTGTGAAATTATTTTTTCAAGGTGGGGTTACTGATTATGAAGTGGGGAGAGGAAAAGTGCATTGTGAGGTTGGAGGGAGTAAGGGGCATAGAGTGGGATGGAGGATAGAAAATGTTTGTTGGTGGAAGAACGAGGAGGAGCTCATGGTAGAAAAGGGTGTTGGATGCTTCTTCATTTGTGTCTGGGATTCTGATAAGGAGCATCTACCCTAGAGCCAAGAGTGATTACATAGTATACCAAGGCCAAGCAATTATTTTGGGCGGAGGGCCGCTTGATAAGTGTTGGTGAGCTGTTGAGGGCTGCATGAGTAGCCCCACCCCTTCAGTTGCCCACCCTCTGGTCGCCCTCTTGGGACCAGAAGCCCTGCCTCCATCCCTGACCTTTGCCACCGGAAGCCCCGCCCCCTGCCCCTACCCCTGGAAGTCCCTCTCCTTGCACAATTTACCAGGTAGCAAGGCGTTGTGACCCCTCTAACATCCTGCCCCAGCAGTGGAGTTTTCAGGGGCATCAGACCTCTCCCAGAACTTTCCCCCTACCTGAGCCAACTGGTCCCAAAAGGAGAAGGCTCCGCTGCCGCTTCTGCTGGCCAGTGCCGACCTAGTTGGGCTCACCCCGTCCCCAGCAGCACCTGGGAAGCTGGCTTCAGCTGCATGCTGCTCTAGATGGGACAGTCACGGCCAGGTCTGCACCAGCCACGAAAAGCGGCATGCAGCTGAAGTCAGCTTCTCGCGTGCTGCTGGAAATAGGAGGAGCCCAGCTGGGTCTGCACCAGCAGAAGCGGAGGTGGCACCGTGTGCTGCTTGGGATGGGACGAGCCCGGCCAGATCGGCAGGAACTCAGCTGCATTTTCCCCCTGCCTGCACTGGTCAGTCCCGAGCAGCACACAGCTCCACCGTCGCTTTTACTGTCCGGTGCGGACCTGGCCAGGCCAGTCCCATCCGGAGCAGCATGCAGCTGAAGCTGTCTTGTCACGTGCTGCTGGGGACGGGAGGAGCCCGGCTGGATCTGCACCAGCCAGGAAAGGTGGCATGCAGCTGAAGTCAGCTCCTCACATGCTGCGGGGATGGGGGGAGCCCAGACAGGTCTGCACCAGCCAGCAGAAGCAGCAGCGGAGCTGTGTGCTGCTCAGGATGCAACAAGCCTGGCCTGAGCAGCAGGGGCTCAGCTGCACCTTCCCCTTGCCTCCACCGGTCAGTCCCGAGCAGCACATGGCTCCACTGCCGCTTCTGCTGGCTGGTGCAGACCTAGCCAGGCTCCTCCCATCTCCAGCAGCATGTGAGGAAGTGACTTCAGCTGCATGCCACCTTTTCTGGCTGGTGCAGACCCAGCCAGGCTCCTCAATCTATATTGAAGACTGTAAAACTAGTTTTATAGTCAGATCTAAACAGAAGTATGGTCAATGATGGCACCCTACTGTAGCCTTGTACCCAATATTCCTGAGCCTTAGCTATGTTAGGCTGAAAGGCCTAACATATAAGCATTACATGACAAAACAATTAAATATATGCACGTTCAGATTTAACATAAAAGTACTACTAAAATAATAATTGATTATTGTCTTTCTACATTTCACACAAAGCTCCAATTCTACATCTTTTCCAGTAGGTGGCAGACATTATATATTTATTTCTACTCTCATACACAAAGCTGCAAAAATACAAACCTTTTCCTGAAGCACAGACCACAACCAGAGACTGTTTCACCAATTGCATTCAAAACTACCAGTAATTGCACGCCCTTATATAGGACACTTTTACAAGACACCTTCTCTAATTTAAGGCTTACTTTTTTCTAGGGTTGGCAAATTGGTCAGTTGACTGGATAAATATTGTCAATTGACCAGTCTGACTATATTTTTGACCCATGACAGATTGTAGATTTTTCTGTAAAAATGCTAATTATTTTTGTAGTTCTCTTGACAGAAATATGATTTTTTGTTGTTTTTGACATTTCTTAATGGAAAATTGAGCTTTTCTGTATATTGTTTGGACCTATTGGCAATTTTTTACCAATATTTATCTGGTCAATTGACCAAACTTTATTTGACCGGTCAAATACCCAACGCTACTTCCTTCAGTCTCTCACTCGTCTTGTTACTTCATATGACCACATAGTCTCCCAAATTCACCTATAGCAAGTGTGCTGGAGCCAGCCCACAGAGCTCTGGCAGCATTAATTGCCACAGCAAAGCCCCATGGCAATTGACACAGACACTGCTCTCCTGCCATCAAATTTCTAGGCCCATTAGGAGCCCCATGGGCTGCGATAACATGGTCCTGTGCACTAGCCACACCATGGCCATGTCCAATGCACTTGGTCACACCCATGGACTAACTCTGCCCCCACACTGTATAAGACCTACAGACCTACCTTATGCATCAACCATGCACTGGACCAGGCCTGTGCACTAGCCCCACGTGTGGATCTGGCCAATGGAATGGCCCCACACTACTCTTCTGGCCCATGGGCCCAAAATGGTTAAAAGCACCAACTTAGTTTTTAAGGTGCATCTGTGCCTTGTTGTCCGCCCCACTTTATCTTTTCACCATTGTCCTTGAACCATTACTCCCCACCTGACCCTTTCCTGACCCCAATCCATCAGTGCCTAGGATTCATTTCTCACCCTCTGTTCATCTTCCTAGTTATCTCCTCCCTCACTTCCACAGACTGGGTTATCTTCTATTCCTGCTCCACTCTGCTCACTTCCACTCTGAACTCCTGGCTTCCTGGTTCAGTAACTTCTTGGCTCCCTTCCCAAAGCTGACTCTTCATCTCCAGAGTACTGAGAACTCTCTGCCTCTGAACTTTCTACGAGCATGAGCCGTGTGGGGAAAAAATCTGCACCTTCCCCGTTGTTCTAGCATACTGTGGATGTTAACAATAACAAGCAGCAAACATGTCACATTTTTTTTTTAGCAAAGCAATTTATCACCAAAAACCACAACATGCCATAATGAGCAATCCATTTTCTCAAATCAATAGGAGTCCACTCCAAAATGTTGAGAAACTGCTAGGTGTATTTACAACACAGCCCTACCTATAAGAGAAACATAACTACTGTATAACAACATTAAAATAGAAAAGACATTTTAAGAAAATAGGATTAGCATCATCTGTCATTACAGCTTTAAAGAACTGACTGATCCCTTAAAGAAAGCCTCCTACCTGAGGTGTAAGCTCAACTTCCAGTTCGCCAGATAAATACTGCCGTTCAAACTCTGCGTTCTCTCCAACATATGAAGATATCATGCGTTTTATCTGCTTACTTTGAAGTAAAAGACCAAGTCCAAAATTGTCAACACTGTATAGAAAAAGAATAATGCAATCTCAGGGTTTATAATAGCAAAATGCTTTGCATCTTGAAAATACTTTATAAACATTAGCGAATTAACAAAACTGTTAAACTGAACTGGACTGTTGTTCTAGCTGTAATGGTCTAAGAAATAGGAGAGAAGCAAGATTTTTTTGGTGATATCTTTTACTGGACCAGCTGGGAAAGATATTGGGCAAGTTTTGGAAACAAAGTGCTCTTTGTTAGGTCTGGGAAAGAAGTGGAAATAATCTAAACTGAATACCAGATAAAACAGTGGCTTCTGTACAACTCCACATATAAAACTGACACTTGAAGTCAGTGAGGAAGACTATAAATTAAGAGGCAGGATAGATAAGCAAGTTTGATTAGTCTAAAACATGCAAATCCATCCTGCCTTCTACTTGACTTCAAACTAACACAGCTAACTACTTCTCTCTGTAAATTTGGAGACCAGAGATATTATCAAAAGTAGCTTTCCAGCAAGGGAAGAGCAGTGGAATAGATAACCTAAATATGTAAAAGAACAAGACTAGTCAGAAGGGAAAGGGTGTTTATTACCCGTGGATTACTGAGAGGTTATAAGACATGAATCTTAGATTATAACCAAGACATAAAACCATCATCTATGTTTAGTCCCTCATATTTTAGTTAATATTAGTGTCAACATCAATTAAATGGATTAATCAACTAAAACTTAAAACATAAATTAACTGATTGCCAACTAAAATTACCTGGATAGCAAATTTATTCTCTTCATTTTACAGATACAGAAACAGAGGTAAAGAGCAAGTCCTAGTTTTTAGAGGAAGTAAATTGGAGAAAAAAATCCAATTAGCCCCAGCAGAATATTGTGCTCATGTATGATCCAGAAGTTGTCAAACTTAAAACCTCAACACTGTACTTAACAGTGTGCTGAGACTCATAATAGGCTGCACCACTTACAAACAGATGCCCTCCCTGTACCCTCAGGCATTAGACTAAATGATATAAGAAGATAGATCCTAACATCATTAGTGGTAACAGGGACAATAAATGACAAAAATCACCTACTCCATCAACTGTTAACTACAGACCTGAATAGATGGAGGCTTAAAAGTTGTAAACTATTTATAGATGAAGCCCATAAGCTCCTGGAAGAGATTGGGTGTGCTGAACCCAACCTATGGGCCAACCACTGGGAAAGGTTAGACCTATTCCTAGAGCATTTTATACCAACACCAAACGAGTCCCCTGTTGGGCATGACTAAGACAGAAGCATGGGTCAAGCTCAACAGAAGATTGAGATGTGGGCCACTGCAAGACACAAACGGTAATCTGGTGGCCACGCCAGACAAGAAAGCTGATATTTTTAACAGTTTCTTTGCTTCTGTTTTTCTGAACAGAGACCAGGCAGGATATCCCACCTACAGAGATAGGAACAATCTTGGGGATAGCTCTATCAAGCCTTTAGTCAGTACAGATGTAGTTTGGGGTCTTCTGGAAGGGCTAGACATTTTTAAATCTGCAGGTCCAGGTGCCCTCCACCCAAGGGTGTTGAGGCAGCTGGCAGGGGTCATCGCGGAGCCTTTGGCCCAGCTGTATGAGCATTCGTGGTCATCTGGCCAGGTGCTGGGAGATTGGAAACTGGCTAATGTAGTCCCTATTTTTAAGGACCCAAGTAATTATAGGCTTGTAAGCCTCACCTCGGAGCTCAGAAAGCTCTTGGAAAGGATCATCAAGGAGCATATCTGTGGGAAGCCTGCAGGGAAGATCATGCTCAAGGGCAATCAGCATGGGTTCACCAAAGGCAAGTCCTGCCGGACAATCTGATTGCCTTTTACAACCAAGTAACTAAATCCTTGGATGATGGTGTCACTGTGGATATAGTCTTTCTAGACTTTAAGAAGGTCTTTGACACTGTCTCTCACCCCATCCTCATCAATAAATTGACTGCGGCATTGATGCCTGCATAGTTGGATGGGTAAAAAGTTGGCTGATGCGGCACACCCAGAGAGTAGTGGTGGATAGGTTGTACTCAACCTGGCGAGATGTGAGCAGTGGGGTACCCCAGGGCTCGGTCATCAGGCCCGCACTGTTTAACACCTTCATCAGCGACTTGGACAAGGGGGTGGAAAGAACGCTGTCCAAGTTTGCTGATGACACTAAGATGTGGGGCGAGGTGGACACGCTTGAAGAGAGAGAAGCAGCAACTAGATTTAGACAGACTACAAGTGGACAGACAAGAATAGGGTGGGGTTCAACGTAGACAAATGCAGAGTACTGCACCTTGGGAGAAGGAATTCACAGCATACATACAGGCTGGGGATTTCCCTTCTTCAAAGCACAGGGGCAGAAAGGGATTTCGGAGTCACTATTGACTCCAAGATGAACATGAACTGCCAATGCCAGACCACAGCCAGCAAGGCCAGCCATACCTTGTCATGCATCCAAAGGTGCATTCCAAGCCAATCCAGAGAGGTGATACTCCCCCTCTATGCGACTTTGGTCAGGCCGAAGTTGGAGTATTGTGTTCAGTATTGGGCACCGCACTTCAAAAGGGATGTGGCCAGCCTGGAGAGGTTTCAGAGGAGGGCCACACGCTTGGTGAGAGGGCAGCAGGACATGCCCTACGAGGAGAGACTGAGGGACCTGAACCTGCTCAGCCTCAGCAAGAGGAGGCTGAGGGGGGAACCTGGTGGCTGCCTAAAATCTCATCAAGGGAGATCATCAGCAAATAGGCAGAGCTCTTTTCTCCCCAGCACCACCTGTAGTGATGAGGAACAATGGTCATAAGCTGATGGAGAATAGGTTTAGGTTGAAGATCAGAAGGCAATATTCTACAGTTAGGGTGGCCAAAATCTGGAACCAACTTCCCAGGAAAGTGGTCCTCACCCCTACCTTGGGCATATTCAAGACGAGGTTGGACAATCACCTGTCTAGGGTCTTGTGAACCCAGCATTCATTCCTACCAGTGGCAGGGGGTCAGGCTAGACATTCTGTTCAGGTCCCTCCTGACCCTAGCTACTATGAAACTATGAAAAACAGTAGTATCATCAGGGACAGTGAAAGCACTTCTGTGATGCATATGATCAAGGTTCTCTGGTTCAAGAACAGGGACAGAGGGGACAAGCTGTCCTTTCAGTGGACTACGATCAACTCTGTTGTACACATTGGCCATTAAGATAATAACAAGAGGGATAACACAGGGTACAAAGAGGAGCCCAGTGCATGAAGATACGTATCTGTGACTGTGCACAGCCCTTACGAGTGCAAGTGCAGGTCAAGAGCAGATTTGTAATGATCAGTAAGCTTTTCCCCTAATATCTCCAAAAGCTGTCTGGATGCCTCAGAGGCACCTAGTGAATTGTACTCTCCTGAAGCAGGATTTTATATACCTAGCTGCAGAATCCCAGTATTCATATTTTTCTACAGAAGACAAAATTCCTGGGGCATGAAGGCCCCATAAAGTGTCTCTTTGTTGGCCTCATTATCATATCAGTTGTTTAATTATTTTTGAGGGAGCCCTATCTGTTTATGTCCAAAATGAAAGCAATCCCTCACCGAGCACAGCACATGCCCAGAAGAGGCAGTACACTAGCTGCACCCAGCTTTCCCAACATCTGTACAGATCAGGTGCTTCAGTGGGGCTTTTTTTGCACTTTGATAATAGCCAGTTGAATCAGCTTTAGCTAGAAGCGCCAAAAAGCCTCACTGAAGTGCCTGATTTATACAGATGCTACAGAACTGGGTTGAAGTAATGCACAGCTGTTTCCAGTAAAACATATTTTTTCCCTATGTCTCTCAGCGACCACAGTGACCAGCAGCACCTCACCTCAGATGGTCCTTATACATTGATATAACAAGATTATTTTTTGTTTGATCAAAGTAGGCATTTACATCGGGTGCTGTTTTTCAATTGATATGTTTTTATGCTCAAAACTTATGTTGGTTTCTGTTAGGTCCCCTTGTAGCAGAAAGCCCCCTTTTTCCTCTTGCCTGCATTTGCTCTCCCCTCTTTAAATATGTTTTTCCTTTTCTACCTTTTCTTCCTTCTTCTTTCTTCCACTTTAAGATATGGAATTGTGTTTTAAATTTTGGATGTGTGCATTTTGTATCTCCCCTTGTATTTTTGTATTTTTTTATCTATTTGTGCGCCATGGCATTACATTTGTAGCTTATATTTTATACTCCTCACCTTTCCACTTTCAAGTATAAATGTGTTTAGTAACATTGTTAACAAGGGCAGGAGTCAAACTGCCACTTCCCTGTATCAGGCTGGCCCCTGAAAGAGCGAGTGAATCAGTGATCGAATGTGTAATGCAGCAGCAGGCAGCAATTAACCCCTAAGGAAACTGCAGATCAACCAAGGAAGAAATCAACAGATGACAACGTAGTAACCGGGACATCTCTAAACATCACTGATCAAGGGCTAGAAGCCCTGGCCTGAGTTAATCAATGCCGGGGACCAACTTTTGGGCTGAATATCTCCAGATTGACTGTTCCCAGAGCCCTATTCAAAATTCATCAATGGACTCCCAAACCTGCACGTACATGCGGACAACCCCTGGGGCTGACAGATGCCATCCAGTTGCCACCCAGGGGGAAGTCCCACGAGGGTAAACAACCCCTGGACTGGGCAAACCTGAAAACTGGGGAGTCACCAAGAGTCTGCCAAGGACAGATAGAAAGCAGTGAAAAGTGACCCACAGGGGCACCCTCTTGATCTCCAACTCAACCAGACTTGTCCAGGCAGAAGGACCAGGCAGCGACCCCCTTCTGGAGGATAACACTACACTGAAAGAAGCCTCGACTGGCCATCGACAGCAGACTCCAGCGCTTGTAGGATAGGTATACCTGACTCTTGTAGCTTGCTACTGTGTGTGTGCGTGTGGACCAGCCCCAAGGTTTATGATTTAACTTCATTACAGTGTTTCAATCAGCCTAATAAACCAGAATTTAAGGATCCCAAGTTAGACATTTGTAGCCTACGCCCTGAGGCTATTCATCAAGGACACTTTGGTCTAACTTTTTAGTCTCTTTCAGTTAGATTGCTTAGTAAGCAGTGTCTCTGTTCCTCCTACTTGCTAACTGAAGGACCCATCCTAAAACATAGGGACACAGATTTTCAGATGGAAAGCGTTTTTAGGATTTTATTATGCTATTTCATTATTATTCATTCATTATTATAACATTTCACTTTCCTACATTATACTTCTGTACCTTTCTTATGGGTAGACAATTTCATCTTAATGTGTTCCACCAAAACACAACTTATCATTTGAACCAGTTCCTTAAAAGCAAAGCTCCTCCTGTTACAGAGTAATAGCATTTCAGCATCTGGAGAGAGGGTTTGTAAAGCAGAGGAAGAGGAACTGTACACAGTAGTATATCTTGGAGGGGTGCAGTGGCAGTTTCTTCCCACTTTCACAGTGAAGGTCACATGCCAGTAGCTCCACTTCCCCACGCCTGAGTCCCCTGAGGTGTCCAAGACATGGCTGCAGCCCTGGGCAGGAATGGGACCCCAGGAGGACAAAGCAGGATGAAGGAGGACCCACATGCTGCTGTCTCTAGCTGACCCAGGGACAAAGGAAACCCTCAGGACTACTCCTGTCCTGCTCCACCTGACAGCTATGGGGAATGGCTGTATGGGGTGCTGGGTCAGCGGCAATGTCAGGGTTGAGTCTCTGCTTCTTTCCTCTTCATCATGGTTCCCC
>JAGPOW010002514.1:44357991-44406950 GCA_030014935.1 Caiman crocodilus | reverse complement strand
CCCCACTAGCCTGGGTGCTCCAGCCACAGGGAACAGCTATATGAAGTGTCAGGCAGAGAGGAGGATGGCAGTGTCAATCCTCCTCTTCCAACAACTGCTTTTAGACTATGGGGGGACACCTGGAGAGCAGGCAGAGAGCACAAACACCTAGAAGGCAGGGGGGAGAGGACGTCTCCTGTGGCACCAGTGGCATCTTTTACATCCCTTCCCCTTCGAATTCCTACATCTGCTAATGCTTATATCTATCTAAGCAACTCTCAATCCCCTACTCAAACAACTCCCTCAGCAAAGTTGCCTAATGTAGTCTTTTCTACAAGGACTAGAAAAACATGATGGGCTCAGTCCACTCCCACCAACATGGGAGTCCTTTTATTTACTTTATTGTGAGGTCCCATAAATGTGACTTTTCAAGATGCAATATCTGTCCATATTCCACAAACAAACCTTCTTCCTCGCAGGTACGGGGGTCTTTTGCTACCAGGCTCCATACTGGCAAAGGAACCAGCAGAAAGTTTTGCCCACTTTACTCTTTATGCCTTTATAAAGGCACTCTGGACTTCACCAGACGCTTCAAGCTAAAATATTCCAGACTTGAGCCTACAGAGTGCAGGAGTATCAAGGGTAGACTATATATGAATGGCACATCTTAAACACCTAGAACTATTGGTTAAATATGTTTGTGCAAGTGTTCATGTATATTCCTTTCCTGGGGAGTTACAAACAATAACCAGATAAGATGAATGTGCATGTCTAAATGAAGAGTGAAGCACAACTTTTCCCAAAGAGGCCTTAGACTTCAATGCTGGGGAACAGTGGTTTCCAAGGTAGTGCTTAAAAACCCAAGTTAGAGCTTTAATACATCTCAGATAGATATACTTCTTAAGGAAGTCCCAGGTGCTGCCTCAGGCCTAGTGGCGTAAATGCCAATCTACGCCAACTAGCTTCTAACAATTTAATGCAACTAGACACATACTTTAAGGGTGCCTGGGTTTAAGCAACTTAACCTTTTAACCTGTCCACAGAGGTGTAAGTTTAACTGCTTTTCACTGCTTCAAGCAAAAATGAGAGATAGAGCCTAAGCATGACCATACCTTTACAAGCAAGTCACATATTAAGGTGTTATCATAAGCACCTGTAATTTATAGCTCTTGTGTAGTTTCTACCAGGAGTGGTGTTTGAACAAGAAGGAAAAGTAGGCAAGAGTTCATGTGGGTTCTCATTAAGACTGCTAGAAATGCACAAAGATCCCGGAGAGGAGAAAGGTCCCTAATTGAGGTGTCAGGAAGAGAACATGTGTAAGGTACTCTAGAAATTAGTCAAGTGACAAATCTGTCAAGTGCAAGAAAACTATATCCATGGAAGAAGGTCAATGCAATATGCTGATTTAGGTCCTAAATCTATCCCTGAAGTTAAGGGTAGGCTGTAAAGCGCAATACAGTCCTGCATGGAGATACTCAAGCAAGCAAGCTCTAAAAGAGAAGCAGAACTAATCAGTTTAGGTCAAGTGTCACACTAATGAAGTTTTGCTATACTTCTGGAAAGCTAACTTGGGCATCTCTGCATGACGCCATATGAACACACCCCAAGAGACAGTGAGGGACAGAATTGCTCAGGAAATATTTTCTCTGTCCTGAAACTATTTTTAAGATTTCTAAATTTTTCCCAGTCCATACTGGGACCAAACAAGTTAAAAAAAATAACAGAATTAAGGGCAACATCTCACCTTCACATAGACAGCATATCTTTCTAGCAGGACATTCATCTGAGCCTGAGTTTACCACATTCCCAACTACCTGCTCTGGAACAGAATCATGAACCTAGGTCTTCCACATCACAAGCGAGTGCCCTACTCAGCGAGCTGCTCTAACTATCTGGAGTTAAGTCTTTGTGTCATGTTCTGCACTGAGTATACAAAGATGAATAGGCTCAGGAAATGGGCAGATGAGAACCCGATGGTGCTTAACACCGAAAAAGGCAAGGTTCTCCACCTGGCTAGCACTGCAGCATCCTTGTAAGCTCGGCAATGCTATGCTGGCTAGCACTATGGATGAAAAGGACTTGAGGGTCATGAGTGACCACAAGATGAACATGAGCCTTCAATGTGATGCTGCGGCTAGTAAAGCGAGCAAAATGCTGGCTTGCATCCATAGGTGCTTCTCAAGTAAATCCTGGATGTCATTCTCCCACTGTACTCGGCCTTGGTGAGGCTGCAGCTGAAATACTGAATCCAGTTCTGGGCTCCACAATTCAAAAAGGATGTGGAGAAGCTTGAGAGAGTCCAGAGGAGAGCCACACGCATGATCACAGGTTAGGAAAACAGACCTTATGACAACAGGCTGAGAGCTATGGGGCTCTTTAGCCTGGAAAAGCACAGGCTCAGGGGCAATCTGATGACCACCTATAAGTTTATCAGGGGTGTTAACCAGGATCTGGGGAAACGATTGTTCAGTAGAGCACCCCAAGGGAAGACAAGGACAAATGGTTATAAACTGCAAGACCATTTCTGGCTGGACATAAGGAAGAATTTCTTTACTGTCCAAGCCCTCAAGGTCTGTAATAGATTGCAATTGGAGGTGGTTGAAGCACCCACACTGAACGCCTTCAAGAAAAATTTGGACGCCTATCTTCCTGGGATCCTATGACCCCAGCTGACTTCCTGCCCCTGGGTCTGGGGCTGGACTCAATGATCTTCTGAGGTCCCTTCCAGGCCTAATGTCTATGAAATATAGCATGAAAGAGCTGCATCTCAATTTTAGCCTGCAACATCCTGGACCTGAACAACCTTTCCTGTGAAAAACTAGTACATTGTGTTCAATTGCTTTGGCATTTTCTAATGCAGAACATTAGTCCAAAAATTCCCAAATCCAGTCACAGTACTGATTTATTTAATATCAGAAAATGCCTTTGGATAACTAGGACATGGTTTTAAAAAAAGATAAATAACAAGCTTGGATAAAACTAAGACCTTTTATTTGACAGGCTATGTTGGCATATCACCTATATAGCTTGTCATTTATACAGCACTCAGTGGTGAAAGGAAGCTAAATTTGTATATAGAGTGTTCTCACTGTCCTGAGAGAACAAATCAAACAGAAGAGGTAACAGTTTTACAAGAAGAGTTGACAAGACCACGTGTTCCAAGGACCATTTTGACTGAGAATTACCAGGGTGACTAGGGATGAGTCCTGTCTGATTTTCCTCAATACATTTAGAATCAAATGGATGGAAAGGGAAGCATACAATCATCCTGGAATGGATGAAGTGACAAGTAAAGATCCCAGTACTATGCCTCTCCTCTAGCAAAGCTTAAGGCATTTTTTCCTGCCTGTTTCAAACAGATCTACTGACCCTCTTTCTGGAAACTGTTTGGTGCAATGGATTCTGATGCTTTATCCAAAAGAGGTGCTACTCTTACCAGTGTCCCCAGATATGGTATGAAACTTAACTGTTGCGGTGCCTGGGAACCAATGTGACCACTGAATTTAGCACTATGGCTAGCAATCAAAGCTCTGGCTCCATTATAATATTCATACCCGCTAATCTATATCTAAGCTCCTTTCTTGGAATGACAGTTCTGAGAACCGTGTTAGAGGGACTGATGGTGCTGCAACAGCTGGTGCTTTGCAGCCCAGTACTGGAAGCTCATTGTCAGATGAAATTCAACACAGGCCATGAAGAGGTGCCAAAAGTGAATATCATGAGCCCTCAAGGCTACACCAGTACCTGGTCTGTGACATCTCTTAGAGTGGAACTGATGATTTTAGTCTCTTCTTGGTCTGATTAACAGAAAAAGTGCCTGACTATGCTTTCCAAACCATACTACACCTTTCCAGCCATGTCCCTGGTTTAAAAGTGTTTACTGCCCTCCCTGAGTCTGTAGCAACCCAAAAGTCACTGAAGACCTTATGGATTCAGTCCTCATAAGTCAAGAAGGTCCTGCTTGCCTTACTCCAAGCAGATCTGTGGAGACTTATGCAACAGGAACAACTTGAGACAAGTCTTTGTGCCATTTTCCAGAGGGACCTGCAAATATACCATATATCTGGGATACGCTGCTTTCCAGGACCAAAAGAGAATCTCATGTGGCCATCATCAAGTATCTAGCTACCAAGGGGGTTCAACCTGAGAGCCTTCAGTTCCAGCATGACAGTCTCATGACAGGGAAAAATTGTTCCTCACAAAAATGCGTAGTGGAAAATGATTCCTCAATACCAACAGCAAGAAAAACAAAACTAACCCAACACAGAGCCTCCTCTAAAAGGCTTAGAAAGTACATCAAGACATGGGCACTTGTCAGGTGAACCTGCTTTACCCTTTCTGGCCTCAGTATGGGCACTGCAGCCTCAGGACATATAGCTGGCCAAAGGTTTCTGACTGCAAGTATACACACAAGGAAAGACATAAATATGAGCACTCACTCCAAGAAGTGTTAGGCTACAAAGTAGTAAAATGGAAGGTGCGTTTTCTTTCCCCCTAACCTCTTCAAGCACTATTGTCACCAGCCACATACAAGCATGCACCAAACCCACTAAGCCACCAAATCCAGCATTCTGAGGACAAGTGTTCTTCAAGTCTGGAAAGGACAAGTTCTGCTGTGCTTATACAATGATGTTTAGTGCTAACAGCAAAGTCAGCAAGCCCGTTCTAATCACAGTAGTGAGTGACCACATTTCTATTTCAACAAAGAAGTAATACACTCCATTGTCACTTATACACTATATTTTCCCTCTGATGAAGTTAGTTATTTTCAGATTATGTTCCAATCAGATTTTAATTGACAGTGCCAATATACTTCAAAGTCTAGTGACTGAAACATAATAATAACTGAATGCCATGGTTAACTGTGTTACCTCTGATACCAAAAAGTACTGATCCAGTGCTGGAAGTCTATCAAGATTGGCTCCTGTATTTGCCTACCTTGCTTGCAATGAGAATCTAATAAGCTAGCTGTTCAATGTTATATTTGATGTCTTGATAGTCCCAGGATACAGAACATCCATGTCAGTTTGTCCTGATACAACCTCAGAACAACCTCTATACTAAAATTAGCAAAATGAGCTGGTCAGATTTCTTCTGGTAATTTCAGTTCATAAAGTACTAGCCATTCAACAACTGTAATAAATAGTAACATGCGGTGAATTAACACTTAGCACATATAGAAACTTTTCAAAGGAAATAATAATAGGAATGCTCCAGCCTCGACCCAGCAAAGCAAAACTGGTTGTGGCAGTAGCAGCTGCAGTCCTGGGATCAGCGCTGGAGCTGCTCTTGCCAATGCTCCCCGGCCAGGTAGAGGCAAGAACCACCATGTACGCTATACTCCAGGCCAGAGCCATAGCTGAAGGTAAGCAGTGGCAGGAGGGGCATGGCTGCAGCTCCAACCCCAAGTCAGTGCTGCTATAGCAACCACTTGGCCCCTCCCTTCACTGCTTTGTACTCAAATCCAAGTTAAGGGGCTTCCTCCCCTGCCCCCATATTGAAGAATGAAAGGAAAAAACTTTGTCTCGAATTTAAGTAAATATGGTATGTATGCCTAACAGAGTACACACATTTACATACCTTCCAAGTCACTATGCATGCTCAGTAGCAGCAGAGATGCTTATGAATCTGCATTGCACTGGAAATGAAATTGCAAACTGTGTGCAAGTGCCAAAAATGGTAACTTTTAGGGCTGGAAGATGGACATTTTGTCATGAAAAGTGAAAAATAATTAAAATAACTCCACACTGCGACATATGACTTCTACACCTGGATTCCCAGCAATTGCAATTGAAGTATGTAATAAGAACATGTTCCCTTACATTCAGTATAATCCTTTCAGATGCTTGTGGCTTTTATTATTCTACTCAAGTACAGTGTTACAACAAGCAGTTCAATTGCTTATCACAAAGTTTGGTTCAGCCTACTAGAGAAAGGACCCTCCCACATCAAGGCTAGGGACAGAAGTTACACATAAACTGGTTCAAGTGATCAGAAACTGGTTTAAACCTGTAACAGAAACTCAGTGCACATAAACCAATTTTAAAATGGTTGAAACTGGTTTAAGATAAGCCTGGCTTAATGTAGTATCAGACTTAACTGATTTGTGTCAAACCAGGTTATGAAATTTTTGTCCCAAACCACTTCCTGGATCAAGATAAATCACTGCCCAGCCCAGCATGCTTTGCAGCCCTGGGCTCAGCTGTGCTGTCTCCTCCAGAGAACAGAGATGGCTCCACTCCTCTACTACCTACCTGCAACAGTGAGGGCTGACTGATAAGGGCAGGGGAGGGGGGTGCTGCCTCCCCAGACAAACCCTGGATGGAGTCTGGGGCCAGGGATTACATATCCCTTCCCCTGCTCAAACTTACTGCTGGCTGCAACTGTAGACCACATATCCCAGAGGCACTGGGAAGCAGGAAGAGGAAGTGATGAGCAGGCCTGCAGTGTCCTGTTACTATGATTTTGGACTGCAAATCCCAGAGACCTTGGGGGCACCAGGAAGAGGAAGAGAACATATAGCCTATGCTGGCTAAATGCCAGAGAGCTGTGCTATAGCACCCCAGGCTTCTGGTCTGAGCCACTGCAGGCATGTGGCTGCAATGCCTGCTGCAAAGGTAAATGTCTTTCCACTTCTGTTTTAATTTAATCTACGCAGTTTAGATAACCTGCAAAGACTGAATCGATTCAGCCTCCAGCTTTTTAACTGTCTGTACTTAGTCTTAAAGGAATCCTTCAGGAGGAACAAGAATGCAGAGAGTGAAACAAGATAGTCATGCCTTTAGGCAGGCTGTTTGTAATCTTTCAATATGCAACCAACCTCTTTTTAAAAGATCATCTGCAAGGTAGCAGTAAAATAGTAGCAAGAGATTAGTAAACTTCAATAACAGCATATTACAAATCGTACAATAGTACATCCATACCTGAAATACATCCCTGAAAATAGATGTATATTTAAGACTCATCAGTGCAGCAGAATCTTGAAATAGAATAAATGGCCCCTTTGTATTAAATAACTCTCTGGTGCTTCAGACATTTAAAAAAATAAAATGGAGCTTTATTTTAAACTTGGCACGTTCCCATGCCAAGCCCCGTGTATGTCCAGAAGAGGCAGCATGTTAGTTAGACCCAACTTACCCAACGTCTGTATAGATTGAGTGCTTTAGTGAGAGGTTTTTCGCACTTTTATCTAATAGCTAATTGAATCAGCTTTAGCTGAAAATGCCCCAAAGCCCTGCTGAAGCACCCAGTCTATACAGATGCTACAGAGCTGGACTGAAGTAACCTGCTGCTTCTTCTGATAAAGCAGGTGGGGGAAGTCAGGGGGGGGGGCAGAAGAGGAGTTGTTTGTTTTTACATCTGCAAGCAGATAATACTAAGAAGTCACAAGCCACATTCATCCCTGGCATAAAATCCTTAGACTTAATGGATCTACATCTATCATGAATTATGGCACAGTAACAGGCACAAAAACACCAATTCCACCAAAATAAATTTTCCCTTCTTTCGATATCATATGACTGATGACAATTTTGGACACATACTTGCAAAGCTTGTTTTGAGTGGTTCCTTTCTTCACATGTTGAGCTACTAAAGTTAATTGGTGAAACAATCAGCGCTGCTTAGCTTGAACAGGGGGAGCAATAACAGACTCTTTATGAATGGGCTTTTTTGAAAAAAAGAAACTGGCCTGTGAACCCTGCAATATAAAGCCTATAAGATCATTTAAAATATATTTCAAGGATTAATGACATTTTTATAGGATTTTTCAAAAGATTTCTACAGAAACCTATTAAATTTCTAGTGAACTCTCTTGGTGTCACCCTGTATAGGTTTTTTCTATAATGAAGTAGGTATCCAATTTAGCAGAGTAAAACATACTTATCAAATTAAATACTTTAATGCTTCAATTGACAAGAAGAATTTTAAGCAAACATCACACTTTTCAAAAAGCAAGTAGCGCTCAACTTTGGTCTTGTGCCTCGTCACACAGCTGTATGAACATGGCTGGTTGTGACTGCAGAGGATGCCAGTGCACTGGAAAGCAAGCTGCTTGGTTTCCTGCTGCTAATGTAGGCCTCAGTTATGTAGGCTTGATATAAATTTCTTCACAAGAACGAATGATGTGCTTAAATTATTGCAGAGTTGTAGTACCTAGTATCTCTTTAATCATTTAAAAGGAAGAAAGTGTATGTTTTGTCTGGCTGGTTTGATTTTCTGTGGGGGGTTGTTTCTTGTGAATGAGAGCGTTTGAGTTTCTGAAGTTTCTTACCATCTCATCCTTTTTATAAGTAATAAGCGTTCAGTCATTTTAGTAGCTGAATGCCTGTGTATTTCAGCAAAAGAACACCAGTAAGGCTGATGTAACTAAATGCTGACTTGGGTTGAAAATTAAAAACCTGAAGTCCACCCTCAAGATTTCTGATAACAAGTTTTTGCAAATAGTCTTTGATGCCACTGGGGAAGAATGAGTGGAATTATCAAATCAGATATATATTACTAGTGAGCTCAAGCAATGCCAGAGCATGTATAAAAATCATTATTTTCAGTTCTCCTCTCCCTTAAATACATGGAGAATACAAGGCTGCATCCAGGATGAATGATCTTTTTTCAATCTGGAGAAATTAAAATGTTATTCATTCAACTACCCTAATTACATCCTGTTTATTAAAGGGACACAGTCAGTACTGCATACTTCTGTCCTATAAATACAAATAGGAGAAAAATTCCATGGACTTTCCAAGAAAAAGCTTGTAGAATGGCTCCTGCATTTTCCCCTCAAGGAGTAGTTTTAGCTTGAAACCATTCAGAGCCCATGACTATATGAGCATGTCTAAGGAGTGCCCCATCACAATATTCTACAGAGTCCAACATAACTCCTATTTGCATCATGAGAAAGTCTTGTTTCTGCAAGAGAAAAATTAAACCTTAGGACCTTGGTGAAAATTAAACTCTTTCTAGCACTGTTCCAACTGGACAGGCATCAGAGGAGAGTTACACCTGTCTGGGGCTGGATTACTAACTACTTAAATCTGGACAAAGTATACAAAAGGGGAAACACAGCAGGAAATAGCTGCTCCTCAATTTTACATCCCTCACACCATAAAAATGTGTTATTACCCTATGACATTACATTATATTGCTCACTTGGAAATAGGCGGTAAGGAAGCACATGATAACTCTGTTTCTTTCAGATTGTTGCAGGCCACTTTCTCCCTTTTTTGCAGCATCCAGAAACTGGTGTTTGGCCATAGCCAATTGCTACTAAGTCTTGTCACACCAGCTAAATCAAGTCCAAAGTTTAAAAGATTCTTTTAAACAGGCAAAATAGAGGGCACAATGTGCTCCTGGGAATACGTGAAAAACAGCATTAAGTGTTAGACTTTAACTGAAGAAGATTAATGAGCATGCCTAAGGAGAGTATGTGGCTGGTTGTATACTATTAGGATCATACTCTACAATAGGGCTGTGCAAAATTTCTCCAGGTGTTTTGTTTCAAAGCTGTTTTGATGTGTTTTGAGCTCAAAACAGTGAAATCAAAGCAAAAGGCTTCAAAACAGCTTTGAAATTAACTGAGGGCACTTGAAATGTTCAGAAACATTTTGAGAGCTGGGCTTGCTTGCAGCTAAACAGAAACTAAAGACAGAGAGGGAGAAGGGGGGGAAAGGACTGCTCTTATACTGACATCTAGCTCCCTGTTGGATTCCCCAGCTCTCTGATCATTTTCCCAGTTCTTCCCAGGGGGCGCAGGCCCCCAACCTGTGCGTGGGGTTTCAGCAGACTGCTGCTGAAACTGCAGCAGCAGCCTGCTGAAACCCAGCACACAGATCTGGGGGCCTGCACCTTCCCCCCACTCCCTGGGAAGAGCTGGGGAAATGATCAGAGAGCTGGGAGATTGAACCAGGGGCTGGGGAATCAAACTGGGAGCTAGGATTCCCGGTTTGATTCCCCAGCTCCCTGGTCTTTTTCCTAGCTTTCTGACCATTTTCCCCAGCTCTTCCTAGCAGGTGTGGGCCCTCAGATGATGTGGGATGACAGCAGGCTGCCATTGCCAGCTGGTGATGGTGGAGGCTCTGGGCTATTTCCCCAGCCAGCAGCAGCAGCCTGCCGAAATCCTGTGCACAGAGTCGGGGGTCCGCATTCCCCAGGCTGGATGCAGGGCTATGCCAGACTCCTCCCATTGGGTGTGGGTCCCCGGATCTGCGCGCAGGATAATAGCATGCTGCCTCTGCTAGTTGGGGCCAGCACCAGCACCCAAGTCTACCCAACGCAGCCCATGCCAAGTGCCGGGAAGAATGCAGTGTTTGCACTGGCCCCAGTCGGCAGCAGCAGCCTGCCGTCATCCTGCACGTAGATCCAGGGGCCTGCACCCCCTGGGAAGAGTCTGGCACAGCCCTGCAGCCCTCCCAAGGGGCACAAGCCCCCAGATCTGCCTGCGGTTTGACAGTAGGCTGCTGCTACCAGCAAGTGGTGAGTTTTGCAGAAATCCCTTCACCTATCTCCTCGAAATGTGGCAGGCTTCATGTCCTCAGAATGGGCTACCATTCCTGCAATTTTCATCCAAATCAGGCAAGAAATGACAAAATTATAGGCATTTTCATGACTCCCCATTATAGCCTATGGGCAAAATTCGAAACGCGTCAAAACAGCTAAACAGTTTTGGCAAAACAAAACAGAACAGGACTTTGAAACAGCGAAATGAAACACTGTCCCTTCAAAACAGATGTCAGAACAAAACAGTGCTGTTTCACCCAGCCCTACTTTACAATGCACCATGTAAGCGTGTAAAGCCAGTCCAGTGATGTATTACGAAGGACATAGGACAGAATGAAGGAGGCTGACAGGACAGCACAGAGAAGCCTGAGAACACAGAGGAAAATACCTGAGAAAGATGCAAAATATTTGATCAGATACCATCTCCTGAGGTAAGTCAAGAAGGCTTATACCAGAAGCCCAGATCTTCATGGTGGAAGAAACGAGGGCCATGGCCTTTGGTCCAATTAACCTAACTGCAGTATCACCTAAAAGCATTCTGAATTTTCATGCTCCCTGCTTAAAATGGAACTGCAGCATTCCACTATTATCTAGACAAGAGAGTGCAAATGGTTTAAGTGAAAATCATAACTTCATTGGACACTAAACAACATGGGCTAAACAGAGATGGTTGTTTCATGACTCAGTCATAATCTAACTAGCCTCTCCTTCAACCTCTCAGTGCTTCACAGCCAACAAAGGCATTTTCCCTTCTGAGTGGTCTCGTACTTTTACATAATTAGTTTATCTCAAGTCAGTTGTTCTTATCTTACTTCAAAGCTACTTCTCTGCTCCTAGTTCACAACTCTTCTTTAAATGCTTGTTTTCTTTCACATATGGAGTTAACATGAGCTGTCTGGTATTTACTTAGGTTGTACTTGCTCCTTCCCCAGACCTGAAGGGCACTTCGTACAATATCTCTCTACTAACTACACAGTCGGTCAAATAAAAGATATATCACCAGAAAAAGAAAAAGAGAAAACCTTATTTCTAAACATTAGAGTATGATATTTCTGACTGAGAAATTGCTAAGAGAGATCTATGCAGCGTCAAACTTTTATCAATTGCACTCAAACTGGCAGTGGTAAAGACAGGAACTGTGCCTTAATCATGAACAAATCAGCATTATCTTATCATTCAGTCATACTGTCAACAGAGGAGTCCCTAAAAAGAGAAGCTGTGTCAATGTTTAATCAGCACTTAGAAAGTTAAAGCAAATGTTGGGATCTGATGTTTCAGGCCATCAAATACTCAGTTGGTCTAATAAAAGATATCACATCTACCCAAAGAACCTTGCCTGCCTATGTCCTTAGCCCAACACCGCTACAACCAAAAACCCAGACCTCAAGGAAACAAACATCCACCATCACTATGTAGTTTAACTCAGATACTTACAAAAAACAACAAACAACCCACAACCACCATCTGATTAGAATAATATTAAATGAGTGCTCAGGCATTAGGCTATATGCTTTGTCAGACACTATGAAAAGAACTGTAGAGCAGGAATTGAGAATTAGTTAGCTGTATTAGTCTGAACTTAGGCAAAAGGCAAGGTAAAGCTGCATCTTATTTTATTCATTACCTGTGTTCTCTGCAAAGTATGGGGTATCATGCATCTCCAAAATACTTTATAAGGTACAACTATACCATGCCTTCTGCCCAGCTTCAGACTTACACAGCTAACTACCTGATTCTGCATACAGATTTCATGGACGTTAGGGCTGGAACAGACCTCACAAAATCATCCGGTCCATATAACAAACCCTCACAAACTCTGAACCATAATTCATGAAATACCTTCTATAAATGTTACATCTGCAGAAAAGAATTTGAATGATCTTTTGCCCTTAACTCTCATTAACCACCTCTGGTTGCATTATAAGCCATACCTCCAAAAGAGGATGGGAGGAGATGTACAAAAATCTGTATTACAATGATTACCAGTATCATTTTAGGCTGCAATCGCTGAATTTTCAAGATAAGAAAGGTTCAATCAAATTGGCAAGTGATGGCAAAACTCCCAGGAACATATATGGTATACAAATGCTACATAACAGGGCAGAGCACTGCTGCTGCCCAGCACAGGCCAGAGTTTGCACTCTATAGTGGAGGACGGCACAACCAACGGGATGAGTGGCATGGTGCAGCTCTGTGCCCTGAGCTCCCACACTGGAGCAGGTCTCTTTGTGGGCCAGATCTAGTCTGCACACCATAGGCTGCCAACCCCTACTATATAATTTGCATCAAGGATTGGACATTCTCTCCCAGTCAGTAACAAGACAATGTTACAGAAAGAATACAATGTTGCTGGAGGCACCATCTGATTAGGAGTCATGCCATCACTGCAACTGTCTTAGGTCAGTGGCTTAGCCAAAATCAAATATAATTAACATTCTATTTCCCAGCAGTTTTATTTACCAAACTAACAGTGCTGCAGGATACTACTAAACAACTATTATGTCCCATGCAAAAAGTGGCTGCACTTCACTGGGGATATAAGCATTTTTCTTTGTAAAGCAAGTTAAGTGCTTTGGAATGTTTTATGATCATCATGGATAGTTTCTTTTCAAATAAGCAAGGTAAATAAAATTAAAAAGTGTCAGATTGAGGTTTAAAACATTCCCTGCCAATAGCTTTACAAAAAAGGAAATTCAATAGTATAAAAACATTTTCAGTAGTAACAACAGGTCTGTGGTGAAGCTGGGAAGTCTCCTGTACTTCTGAAATTGCTCCAGAATAGCAATACAAAATGTAGCTGAAGGAAAAGACATGGAGATTGTCCACAGTAAAACAAGACCTTACTCAGCCTAAAGTGCATGAACCTTGTGTAACTTTTGGGGGATTAATTTTCAATATAAGACTAATCATTCTAATCATAAGACAGTTCATTTATATCAAGACTAATCATAAGACAGTTCATTTATAATTCTACAGAACTATCATTCATATAAACAGATTTACAATTATAATTAATAGTAAAAGAACACATGATCACTTACCCTGCATTATTACTGACTGCAGTTAGTCCTTTGACTCCAGTCTTCAATAAGCCCCCAATAAGGTTCTCTGGAATTCCGCACAGCCCAAAACCTAGGCAAAATACAAGTAAACAAGGGATTCTGTACAAGTAACAAGCATTCTGGCCCAATTAGATTCATCCTAAGATGTGAATATGTGCAGCGTATAGGCTGGAGGAGGAAAAATTAGAAAAACAATATCATCACAGTCTGACCTGAAGGGACTAAAACTGCTTCCAGGAGAACAAGCTGTTTAATTCTTAGAGAAAATGTCATTCAGAACAGAAATTAAAGGTTATTTTCAATAAGGGACTTGGGCACCTCAATTCTGCATAAGCCAAACCCCATGCCCTCCAGTCAACTGCCTAATGCAGGCTATACATATACTACAAAGACAACTCCTTGTTTGACTTGAAAGCACTGTAGCTACTGAGAGTGATGCTTAGGTGCATACCCAGGACTGTCTCAGTGAGCAGCTCAGCACATACCCATGGATCAAGAAAAATCCAAAACCTAGGCTTTCTTCTGTCAAAGCTCCCTAAGAGTGCCAGTCTGATAAGCAAGCTCACACCATGCTGAGCAGAGACATGGAATTCCTTAGAAAAATGCTTGCTTCAGACAAGGAGGCTGACTTCTGGTTCTCACCTGGTATAACAGATTTGTTATACAAACGCTGGCCCAAGAAGTGAAAAGCTTATGAAACTCCCACCTCAGGCTTGGAGAGTTTAAACCCACATTTCCCAGCTACTTGGAGAGCATCCTAGCCACCAGGCTATATAGGTCAAGTAGAACCATCTCTACCTCTCCTGTTGAAGTAGATCCATTCTACAGCACATAATTCAAGATTTGCTGGGAGGCAAAGGGAAAGAAGTAAGCCAAAAACAGGGACCAGACTCTAGGTCCCTTCCCTCCCAGCAGAGTCTATCCATTAAGAAACAGTCCAGCTCCTTCTTGCTTCCTGTTCTAGCTCCAAATCTCTTGAATTCTATGTTGCTCAGTGGCCCAACTTCAACAAAGTGTGGAGTCTGGCTCTTAGGTCTCCCTGCATATGGGTGGGAGATGTTGGTTTGAACTTTCTAAATGTGAGGAGAGAATTAAATCTTCCTGAGTGAGTGCTGTAACCACCAAGCCAATGCATAAAGCTTAGACAGCATCCCCACCACTTGAAAAGAAAACAGCAAGTCTTACTCAGATAGATATATCTATAAACATCTATAATATAGATCTATCTTTAGCTATATATTATATTAATTATATATTAGTTATTAGTGGCTACGTTCAAGGGAGAATCCTGAGGTCTTGACTTGGAGTGGAAGATAGTACCTGCCTGTACCTCTGAATTAGGTGGCTAAGCCATGCAGAGAGGGTGGGTTTTGGACTCACTCCTGTCCTGAGAAATTCCTTACTGGTAAGTTATAAGCAGGTTCCTGCTTCCAGTCCTGGCAGTTTTGGATCCTGATCTGAGAGTGCATCCACACCACACACTAGATGCAAAGCTAACTCCAAGTGAACTAGCTCAGGACTAGAAGCAGGACAACTATGGTAGCAGGAACTCCCTGTCAACTAATTTACACACTGATGCTCAATTCATACACACAGTGTAAGGAACCCAAGTATCTAACAGAGGGCTCTGGATTCCTCTGAGTAGGTCTAGAAAGTCATATGTTGTAGTGCATGAGTTCTTTAAATTGAATCCAGTCCTGGGACTTTAACTATGCGATTCTCCTGACCATGAGAATGCCTCTTTCCTGATCTTTGCTGTGGCTTCCCCTCTTCTGCAACGTCACAATCAAATTTTGTGTCAGTGTCAAACAAGAGATAGTTCTTCCTCCTTCCCCTGCCCCACCCCTCTCCCTTCCCCCATAAACACACACTTCCAATCCAGTCAGGTTTCATTCCTGAAAACTCTCTTTGTGTCAGACTCTGATCTTTGTTACAAAGGTGCAAATTCTGATCCCAGTTACTTCAGATGATCTTCATCATGATTCTCATCTTGGTGCCTACTATTTCTGTACTCTGGTTCACTTACAGAATCCCTTTTACCCATGCCCCTGCCCCCCAAAAAACCCAAAACACCTTGTGAAAAGCCATCCCTCCCTTTCATGAAACTTTCCAGCTAAAATGCCAACTACCCACCCTATCTACTGGAGATTGAAAACTGAAAGCCACTAATTATGTTCTTAGGAATAATCACTGAACTATGGTATTATGCACAATATAGATCCTTTTATAAAATGTGCATTCCCCTTTGACTTAGCTGTTATAAATTCATGGGATCTATTTTTCTGAAGTTATTACACACACTCATTAAAAAACAATTCTACCCAGTTTACTACTTACATTCTTTTTCAAGATTATGTATGCATTTTTGGCCAATAAGTAGGACAGGAAGAAGTGTACACTTAAAACATGATACAAAGCATCACCAATCTAGTAGTAAACAGAAACTGTAGCATTGATAAAACTTAGATCAGTCTTAATAAGTAACAGTGTCCATATTCATAACAGTGTGGGGTTTCAAAGGTAAAAAGAAATAAACATTTAGACTCAAGTTTTCAAAAACATCCAAGCCCCACAGAAAGTAAATAAAATTTAAGTTTGAAGATAAAAATCCATATCACTTGACACCTGCCCATATCACATTGTTCACCTTAGATAACAGGCCTTATGATAAGAGGCGCTTATGATCTGTTTAAGGTCATATTAAGTCAGGTACAATGCTTAAAAAAGGGTACTCTATCAGAAATTGGATCTTTTAAATTAGTCAACTAAGTGTACTGACAGGATAAGCAGAAGTGTACTGACAGGAACACTGCAAAATATACATTCATGAAGGAATATAAAATTATTTATATTTTAATTATTTGCAATTAATGCTTACCACCAACAAGTAGTGTGGCCCCATCAGGTATGTCTTTTACTGCTTCTACCGGATCAGTATAGAACTTGGTGTTCAGCTGATTGCTGGTAGAAAAATAGCAGCTGCTGCTCTGTAAAACCAGGACAAGAAGCCAGCATGAAGCACATGAATGTTTTGAATTGCTCCTCTTACACAGAGCATCCCATAAACTGTGTAGCGTGGAGATAATGGATATGACTAAACTACTAGTAGTACTAATTGTATTACTCCAAGTACAGATTAAGGGCTAAACCCTGTTCCATGTACTCACGTAAGTGATACACATGCAGGCATCTAACTGCAGTTTTTGGTACAACTCTGGGCAAGCAGGTGTATAAAACCATTGAACATACTCAATGAGACTGAACTCTGGCCAGGAAGGTATACAATAACACACCCCTCCATTCAGGTGCACACATAAGGCTCTGGAGGCCCAGAACAAAAACCCCATGAGGATGCTATATGTCAGAAGGGGAGAAGGGCCCTCCCCTGTTTTAGCCCAATGGACTACTAGAGGGATTTTAAATGTGCAACTCCTGCTTTCTAGCACTAAGGCAGAAATCTGGCATTATTCAAAGCCCTCTGGGTAAAGGTAGGGCTTGAATCTGGGTCCCTCACTCCTTGGATAAGTGTCCCAACTTCAGCAAAACTATTGGGCTACAACATGAAAGTGCCCTCCTCTTTCACCACTACAGGCACTGCTGCCATCAGCTATGCCACAGGGCAATTCTATATCACCAGAAGGCAAAACAGAATCTGAAACTTTGCGCAAGTGCTCAAAACTGTTCTATATGAACCATTTTGACACATTAGATGGGATAAGTTTTATTCTTAAGTCTTTTTATTTTTGGAGGGGAATCTGGGTGAGACTCCAGCAACTTCAGGGAACCAGCATTGGCCTGATTCTGGAACTAACAAACAACTGGCCTGGTCCTCAGTATAAGCAAGAGCAACCCAAGGACTTCTTGTATGTAGCCTTGAAGGTTGTTCAAGTAGCCAGAAATGTTTGAGGCTTAAAACTAACCTAGTCAGAATACCTGTAGCTGAGGCCAAGGAGGAAAAGATTTGCTGTACATATTCTAAATGTGTTTCCCCTCCATATGAAGCAAACTGGATATGTAAAACTGGAAATATACATAACTGAATGGCTGTAGTACTACAGTGGACTCTATGTGCCCAGCCTCAGGTGTCAAAGAGCCTATACACTTCCTCAAAGTATGGATTTACCTAATCTCAATGCAATGCAATGCAAACAAAGCTCATTAACTACAGAAACAACCTGTACTAAGCTTTTAGCACCTCATTAAGGCTCCTTCTCTTGTTTGTCCCAGTGCCTGGGCTGCAATCCTAAAACTAACAGGAACACACAGTTCAAAGCTCCTTGAGCAACCTTGACATTGATGGCTCCTTGTCAATTAATGGAAGTACAACTACCTCCATAGTAGACAGTATTATTAAAATTCTCTAAGCACTTAAGTGGGTTAAACTATAGGCAGATAACTGATGTTTGCTACAAGGTAAGCAACAAGCAAACAATTGGGACCAGCATCCTGTTTTGAGTTGAGCAAGTTATGCAAGTGTCCAACATGCATGTAAGTAGAGTACTAGGACACGTAGAGCTACTGTTGTGGAGGAAATTTTGGAAGAGAAAAATCTTATTTATATACATTTTAAGATAGCGATTTATTTCTTCCCTAATGAGTTCTTTTCAGTTTGAATTATAATCACTATCATGGTATTTGGCCTACTTATAAGACTTCAGAAAACTGGCTGTTTCATCAGTGAAAATAAAAACAGTAGCATTTATATAAACTATCAGGGAAAACATCGTGATAGGATAGAGGTGTCATGCTACCTCAAGGGGAGTGCAGAAGTTCCCTTTCTCTGGATTATAACATAGATTGTTTTCTATGCACACTGACTAACTTGTGTAACTCCAGAGAGCATAGTACTAAAATAGAATACAGTTAGGTTAAGAGACAGCTGCTACTTATGTTGCATTACAGTTACTTACTTGGAGCACAATGGCGGCAACATTATGCACAAGTCGTCACACATCTGGACTTTTTTGTGAATTTATGCACAACAAAAGTCTCCAGGCAACATATGTGGCTCAAATTTATATGCAATAAAATTTATATACAACAATAATAGCTTACCATAAGGTAAAAACTTTGTTAAGCAACCACTAAAGGATCTCTTAGAGACAGACTAATAATGATGTTCTTCTGTACAGAGTTTAGTGTATGGTGTTGCTTTGACACAAATGGTGTCAGTGCAGTGGTGCCATGCTTTGAAACTAATGTTTCTTCCTTCCAATCACAGACTGCAAATGCAGATCTTTTAACTTAAGTGTATAATTCTTAAGTGTCCAGTAATAAAATTGTATGTTACATCTCCACACATGGCTGAAATACAACTCTTGTTTCACCCAAGTAATCACTCAAGTAATCCATATCATTTTCTTTAGCTGTACATATCCTTGTCTTACAGAACCATACCAAGATGAAACAAACTGAGATTCCCGTTGTTAAATGCCCTTTGCTTTCACTGGAACTGTGAGCCTATCACTGATAATTTCCATTGTATCACTATGTCCTTAAATTACTGATTGTAATAAGCAGCAGCTACTGGTGTCCAATACTGCCCACACTTCTGGTCAGCTGGGATCCAGAGAAAGAAATTCAAACCGGAACAGGTGCAGAGCAGGGCTACTGCCGTCATGTGCAGAGCAGACAGGTTCTTTCAGAAGAGCTTAGTGTAGGTGGGGAGGGGACCGCCTGTCCTCTCTACAGCCAGCAGGGGACAACCATCAAAGGAGGGAGAAGCAGCTGGCTGGCTCAACAAGCACAAATAAACAGAGAATGAATGAACTAAGACTGAAAAAGAAAAATAATCAAAGATGGCTTGCTCAGAGCAGCGAGGCTGTAGAACAGCGGCTGTTGGAGGAATGGCATCACACAACCCAAGCTCGTTTTAAAATAGAGCTGGCCTGAGCTTTTAGAACATGGTTGCCTGCGACGACAAGCAGCAACACCAAATGACTGTGGGCAGTCAGGCAAGCATAGAAAATGAAGGCAGGAAGGGACCTCAGGAGGTCCCATCTAGTCCAACCCCCTGCTCAAAGCAGGGCCATCCCCAACTACATCCTACCAGTGCCAGTCTCATGCAGGAGTTTAGGTGATGGACTGGATGGGAAGGTTTGGAGAGGGATGACCCTGCCTCAGGCCTGGGGGCTGTGCTAGATGCCTCTGGAGGGCCCTCCAGCCCCGCTCCTCTAGGACTTGATGCCTCGGGCCCTTCTCGTCCTGCCCCTGCTGTGCAAATCCCACCGCTGTGCCGACCCGCCACCTACAGCAGGACTCGCAGGCGGAGGAGGCGGCTGCACGGGCAGAGAAAGGCGTGCCCAGGAGGGAGGACAAGGTCAGACAGCGCGGTGCTCCAGCCAGGGCCCCAGAGCCACGGGGCTGGCCCCAGGCTCCCCGGCCTCTGCCCTTCACGCCCGGGGATGCCCAGGGAGACTGCTGCTGCGCGCGGAGGCTGCGGGCGCGGGGGCGCGAGAGGAGCCGGGTCGCCGCCATGTCGGGCCGTGCAGCGCGGGCGAGGCCGGGGAGCAGCAGCCGGAGTCGCGGGCGCTGCAGTCACATGCGGGAGGCGGGGCAGGGGCTTGGCTGCGCCGGCACAGCGTCGCGCCCGGCCCCGCCGAGCTCCCCCGGGGCAGGCGGGGGCCTGCGCTCCCAGTCCCGCGGGGCCCCGGCAGTCGGGACCCTGAAGCTTTGCTGGGGGCGGCAGGGTTGCCCTTCAGGGCAGCGAGACACCGGCCTTGGCAGGAGCCGCCCAGCCGCAGGCTGGCTTGAGTCGTGGAGCATCAAGGTCCTCGCAAAGGAGAGGGGCCTGCTGCAGAACCAGGGGCGCCCGGACGAGGCTGCCATCTCCTAGAAACGCAGGCTAGATCAGCACCACTGGGCCATACTTCCTCTTGGAGGCAGCAAAGTAGCTGACAAGGTAGCACAAGTTGAACGGTTGCATTTATGATGCTTGGGTCCATAGTGCTGACTGCACTGGGGGAAGCACAGCGGGGTGCAACTGCAGGGGTGTGCAGCCCCCCATCCACCCCTGGAAGTGAGGCACAAAGTGATGCAGACCAGCTGTGGCAGCAGGAGCATCTACTGGCAAAGCTCCCTGCTTGCTGCCTGCAGAGCCGCGCTACAGCTCCCCAACACAGCCTCTGCTTCTGCTGCCTTCTGAAAGAGATGTGTGTGCAGGATAACTGCCATTTACTGGGTCACACCATATTGCCCCCATCTTGCTTCGTGCTCTGCCACACAGTGGCACTGAGCAAATGCTGAAAGGGAGAATGAACTGGATATGATAGCAGAAACTTCCTGTGCCTGAAGAAGAGTGATTATGCCCAAAAGCTTGCTAAGAACTTTTTTCCAACCATTCAGTCAGTTTAATAAAACATATCACATCTACTCAAAGAGCCTTGGCTGTCGAGGTTCTTCCCCTGTCCCTCTTCCAGTTGCAGCCTCCAGCATTTGAGCTCTAGGAAGTTCAGATTCAGAGGCTATGCCCTTCACTCAGCAACTACCAATGCACTTTTCTTCCAAGAATTTGTCCAATCCCTTTTTGAATCTGGTGAACCTGTCAGTGTCCACAGCAGCTGGTGGCAATGAGTCCCATGTTTTAATTACACACCAAATAGTAGGCACAAGCACCAAAGCAATCACCACATCTCTGACCCTACAGTCAGTCAGCCAGGATTTACTGGCCATGTCATTATTGGGCACTTTTCAACCATTTTCAAACTGGATAGGGTCACTGTGCCTCAAACCTATACCAATGAGGCTGCCGCAATAACAAATTCAACCCATGCCCCACATCATCGACTTGTGTCCCTTTACTAAGTTACCTGCTGGCCTTCAAGCTCTTCACACTGGTGATGACCTCACCAACTGCATATGCTAAATAATTAAAATAAAAATTTCAAAATGTGTGAAAAGAACTTCGTTTTGTTCCTTTTAAACTT
Organism: Caiman crocodilus; assembly: GCA_030014935.1. Classification (NCBI taxonomy): domain Eukaryota; kingdom Metazoa; phylum Chordata; order Crocodylia; family Alligatoridae; genus Caiman; species Caiman crocodilus. The sequence continues at coordinate 44,385,490 of JAGPOW010002514.1, read as the reverse complement.
ACTACCTACTCATTTCACTTTATGACCTCTAGTTCTAGGGCCTACCACTGGGTTGACCAGTCCTTCCAGTAGCTGCTGCCTTCCCAGGCTGCTGTGGGCTTTGCCAGGAGGACTGCTGCTCTGGAGACAGGCCAAGTCCCCAGAAGGGCACACACACTGGCAGTTTGGGGATGGCAGCTGGGCCTACTGCAGAACCAGGAACATGCAGACAAAGCCACCATCTCCTAAAAACGCAGGCTAGCTCAGCACAACTGGGCCATTCTTCCTCTTGGAGGCAACAAAGTAGCTGACTGTGGCTCAAGTTGAACTGTAGTCTTCATAGTGCTTGGGCTCCTTGGTTCCCCCCATTGCTGTTCTACTTTTCTTAACTTGTGTCATTCCAAGACCATCTGTCACAGCCATGTAACATGCAGCCTTCCATAGGCTGCTACTATTAAATTAAGCACCTGTGGCATACCACTGCTGCTATCAAATACCTCTCTTGATGTTCAAGGATCATATCTATGAATATGTTATCTCTTCAGAAATGAAGTCAGAAAACAAAAAGTGAGAGAACATTTTGGGGAGGGATTGATTCACACAGCAAAGTGCTGAAGGCAAACCACAAAATGACAACTGGAAATACAGGTTGTCATTCCTAAGGAATGTAAAAGCAGAACTGACTTTCAACATATCTCTCTGGCTTTTTTTCCATTCAGTGTGCCACTATTGCTGAAATTCTAGAGGCAGATCCCTCTTAAACTCATATGTTCTTCTACATTTCTTATCTGAAACTGAGAACAAGAACACTTGCTATGTTTAATTTTATACTTATTTCTCATCTCCTCCACTACTAATGTATGTGCATTTGCATCATGTGTAGAACATTTCAAAGTCCATTTCAGTTCTAATTTCAAAACTAATGCAAAGTGCCCAGGATTTTAAATAGTTAACAGTCAGAAGGTCAATACTTTATGCACTTACCATGTGGATTCTGCCACAGGCTTAAGTAAGAAAAGTCACCAGTGCAAAATAATACTTATTCAAAAGATCTTGTGATGTAGTCCTTTTGTTCCTGGCATTTCTGTTGCTACAAGATAAGAATAAAATGTGCCTCCATCACCATTTTTATTTTTAAATAACCTTATTCCTGCTCTAAGTGGTATCTTAAAGGGCAGGAAAAATAATACAGATTCAAAGAAACATACTATGTATAGCAACTTAGTTTTGTTCCTCCATGTACTCGCTCACATCAGGATCACTAGGGTTGTTCCTCTGTGTTCCCGCTTGCTCAGTGTAGTTCTTTGTGTATAAATAAGCATACTGTTGAGGTATTGTTTTCACTACTGACAGTGCTGCTAGTGCTGGTTCATCCTTGGAGACATTAACGTTACATAAAGAATTGACCACAAGGGTCAGTCTGGTTTATTACTTGCAAAACAACCTAGCAGGATGGGCCCTGGGGGCAGCCATAACATCCCCCTCTTCCCAGCCTGTGCTGCCTTAACCCTGCCCTGCTTGCCTACTCTGGCTTCACAGGGTCTCCTCTGCTACCTCATTTGTGCCATGGCTTGATGGTACAATGAAGTGGGGAGGCTGCCCTCAGAAGTACTCCTCTTCTTTGGGCTCAACTTGGCCCACATGATTCAGGGTTCCAGCCCCACTGCACACAGCCTGGGGTTGACCCCTCTGGACATCAGACTGAAATGGCCTCTGCCTTGTGGCCTATAGCCACACCCAGGCCTTACAGGTGTGACTCCATATGAATTTAGAGAGGGCCCTTTAGCCCCTACACCTCTGGGCTTCGGTTTTCCTTGCCTCAGTCCTTTTTCTCTGGCTGCACCCTTCAGCCCAGATCCACTGCCCTGGACCTCCTCCTTGTCTTGTTTTCTGGGCCCCTGGCCCTATTTCACATGCTGCTCTAGACTACTAGGGTCCTTGACCCAGGCAAGACTATTGTTTTTTGACAGCCCCTCACCCTTTACTGGGCTGAGCCCCTCTGAGTCCCTGACTCTGCAGGACTGTTACCTCCAACCTCTAAACTGTTTGGTTTTAGCCACATGCAGCACACTGGGTCCCAGAACCAAGAAGGACTCCTTATTTAGGCTTTAGCTTCTCCTACTTCAGGGTATTTGCCAGGCACCCTCACCTATGGCCTCCATACCACCCTCATCAGACACACACAGTTCTCCAGTGTTCTGCCAGCTACAAGTCACTCAAACCCTGTCCTGGCTCTCCCAGAGTCCCAGCAGACATTTGTCCTGCAGCTGCTGGTCCTTGCAGCTTCCCCAGATCCCTATATTGCCTAGGTTTCCCCTGGTGTGGCCCAGGCCAAAAAGCATTCTGTTCTCAGCAGCAGTCAGGGCCAGACTGAATGCTCTGGTTGAGGGTCCAGGCTTTCAGCAGGCTGGTCTTTACCATGTTTGATCACATGGCCTTCTCCTTGGCCAGGGTTTTCTAATTAGCCCAGTACTCTGCCTGTCATCATGTGTTAGCAGCCACCGCTCTCTTGCTCTCCTGCTGCACTTTAACTCCTTGTGGTTTTCCCTGGCTGCATGTTACTCTTCAGCTGGCCCTACTTACAGCTCTTTGATTCTGGCTTTCCACTTTCTAAGCAGCAGGGGTTAGGGGTACCTGCTACCAGCTTCAGCTCACTAGCATTCCTGTTCAAAAGGTTACAAGATGTTAGACCTTGATGTTTATGAGTTGTCTATCTTACACAAGTGTGTTCCCTAGACGTAGTTCAGATTCCAAAAGTGTCTGTCCTTCTTATACACGTGAATAGATAGCATTTTGTGTATTTATATAACAGATATCAACACCTTGTTGGTGTTTGGGGGTGGAGGCAGGGGGAAGGTCTGAACTGAATCCCTCTTTATTTTTCAGGCATCACTTGGAGCAGGAACAATGTTATTTTTAGAAAATGGAAATGATTAAGGCATGCTTTGTATTTTCCTTCTTGCTGTGACAGAAATACCAGTAACAGAACAAGTGCATCATGTGTACACATACAAATATAGCTGTGACAAGAGAAAGAAGTGCAAATTTAAACAGAACAAGGGTTACCAAGTGTTACAAGTTGCAGACAAGAAATTATAACTGATTGTACCAAAACAGCTGCATGTCTTAAGAAATACAACCCAGAGATGCCCCCACTCTAGAAGATCAGCAGCTATAGCACACTAGAAGGGCAAAAGGGCCAGAAAGAAATGTTGAAAGTCATTTCTGCTTCAAAAATCCTTATGGTCTATCACTACATGACTTTTATTCCCAGTTTCTCAATTTGTAAGAATTTCTCAATTTGCCTTCAGAGCTTCATTTTATCTTTTCTGAAATGTTCTCTCACTATTTTTTTACTTTGCTTCAGAAGGTATAATAAAGTCATAGTCATTATTTGCCAAACATCAAGGGAAGTGTTTGATATCAATATTGGCTGTGCACACTTGATGGCTGTCAGAGATGGTCTTGAAATCTGAGACTTTTAATATCACGAGTTAAGGAAAGTTTGGCTCCTCAAAGTGAGTGCTGAGCTCCTCTAGTGCAATCAGCAATGGCAAGGAAAGGCCCTATGAGAAGTCCAAACACATTCAGAAAGCTGAAATTAAGCCAACTCAAAGTCAACAGCTTGCTTCCTTAGAAAGAATAGATTGAATTTTATGAATCCAAAAAGATGACAAAGCCAGTAGGGAGATACAGATTGCCCAAGCAAGGAACTAATGCAAGAGGGATGGGGGTGAGGAGAGGAACACAATGAGGTTACAGAAAACACAATGTTAGCCAACTAAGCGGGGGCGGGGAAGGGGTGGGTCACGATGCTGAGAGAGAAGGAAGACAGATGCACACAAACCTGTAAAATGGTCCACAGTGGTGGAGGCAGTAAGTTGGTGAAAGTTTCTGAGTCCATATAGAGTCTCACTGCAGGGTCCTCTTTGGGTGGACTGGGGTGGTCCATTGCTGAAGGTTCATCTTGAAGTGAAGTCCATCAGGTGCAGAGGTGGGTTCAGGCAGTCCCCTCTAGGTCCAGTCCAGCTGCGGTCCATCTGGTGGGGTCGGGGTACTGGTGGTGACCTGTGATGTTGCTCCACATAATGTCATGGGACTAGCGGATCGTGTTGGACACCATGAAGCAGCACATCAGCTTGGCGTAGAGGCAGGAGACACAGCAGGCACGCAGGACACTCTCATTGCTGGGGTCCCAGGCTCTGAGCATTCCCATGTATACAGTGGTTGGTCAGCCAGCCAGCCCATGATTCAATCCCCTCCTCTGCCACGGGCAGCTATTTCACAGCGGTAACAACCAGCTCCTCCTGTGCTTTCAAAAAAGGGACATCAGCAATTGCATGTTGTGGATAGTCCAATTCTTTGCATGTGTATAAGTCTCCCTGGAGAATAACTCACAGTCTGTGCAACTAAGGGGACTTAAGCATAGTAATGTTTAATTTCTAGATCCAGATTGGTTTTAAGCTTCTGAGTTGCTCAGACTAAAGCAGTTTGAGATTTAAGTGTAAATACAGGCTACTGGGGAACAAAATCTGCATGAGGAACTTATGCAGTTAAGTGCCTCTGGATTTTGGGAGCAGCTATACAGGACTTCCATAATCATAGTTTTGGAATTAGGTACCTTAATTCTGCTTGAATTCGACTTTAGAGGACCCATTTTATGGATTTCAGCCCCTAGTCCCCGTCATAACTAACATTTTCTCTAAGCATTGAACAGCTTCTTTATCTAGAAACTCTTGTTCTCTGCTCAGGATACAAGGTTTTTCTCCTACACTGCACACTTCTTAAGATAAATCAGGCTGCTTCTAAATGTTTGCTTGTGTTTTGCCTACAAGTTGGATTGTGTTAAATTCCAGAAGACATCACAAGAGACCGAGTGAAGACTGGAATAAAAGGCTTAACTGCAGTCAGAAGCTATGCTGGGAATATTAATTATCATAAACTTTTACAGTAATTATAATTTATCTGAGCCATGATAAATTTTACATGAGAAATGAGATTCTATTTTTCCTAGAATGACCACTCTTGACACTACTTTCTCAGGTCACATTAATCCCCCAGGGTTATGCAAGGGCCACATGCCTTAAGGCTTGGACATATCTTAGGTCTGCTCCTTCAGCTATGTTGTTGAGTACTGTTACTCTGGAACAACTCTAGCAAGATAGTTTTACTATACTGACATCCCAGCTTTGTGAGAGTGAGCTGTTGTCATGACTGCAGCAGATGGCAAGTTCAGAGAGTAACCACAAAAAACTATATCTGGGCATCAAAGTTCTTACTGGACCTGGCACAAAGGTCTGCTCCAATGTCTCTGGTTTACCCATTGACTTCAATGAGATTTTCTTGCCCTTTCCATTTACTTTCAAATGTTTAGAGACTTTGATACAATTCATAAAACAACATTCATTAAAGAACAGGAGCAATCACCCAGTGTGAACAGAAGAATAAGGTAACACTTTGGCATACCATCAACTTAACGGTTCACCTTGCATAAATTAGACAATTGATTTTGCTATTTTTTACATGGTAACCCACCCTGTTCAACTAAAAATGTTTGCCCACATGTCAAGCTCTCACTTTAAGTGATACCTTTAAAAAAGCACACAAAGGAAAGGACATTTTAGGGGAAAAAAATGCTAGTGATGTGGTCATTTTAACAGGGTTGGAACATTGCTGCAGATGTAAGGATACAGGAAATGTATGAGAGGAAAGGTTTGTTTGGGTATTTTGGGATGAGTTGGGCACTGTTATATTATTCGATGAACTCTATAGTTGGGAGAGATACTAGACAAGCTCCTGGGCATACAGTGCTCTTCTTGGGGTATTTTAGTGTTATCTTCCACCCCAGTACCCGCTATAAGCAGTACATTCTACACAGTTTGGCATGTGATCATCAGGATCATTAAATTGCTAATGGCCTGTAGGGCATGACTGAGCCCATACATCAGTTGGTGTATGCCCTCAACTCCCACTACAGTCAGCAGGAGTTAAGAGTTAACAGCGTCTTGCAGAAATGCTCAGCATTTTTCAGACCCTAATTAGAATGCTCCATTTAAAGGTGCCCTGAGCTGTGCCCTATGCCCATCTGTGCCACCCCCATCAGCGAAGTCTTCACAGCCCACACTGTGCCCAGACCTTCACAGCCATAGGCATGGCACTTCCAATTCAACTCCCTTCCAGACTGCCTCCCAGTTCACATGAAAGAGACTAGGGGGATGGACTCTGATGCATTACAGCAGCAAAGGGGATCACCCCCTGCAATGCCTAGTGCACTCCTGGGAGCAGGGAGAGGGATCAGAACCCACTGGAGACTGGGGTCCCCAAGACAGAATATGGGGCTGACAGCTCCCAACACTACAAACCTGACACTTACTCTGCCAATCAGATACTCTCTTAGTATCTCACCCTTCCTCTTCTATGAGAAATCCTCTTCTTACCCTGCCCTACCACCATCCCTACTCACTCTCACCAAATGTACCCTCCTCTTGCTGCAACCCTCAACTAAATATGCAGTTCTATTCAAAACCTATAAACAAGATCATTAAACAATTACAACATATACCTGAAGATGATAAAAGTTTTCCACCCAGCCGGGGTAAACTCATTATCAGCAGAAGACAAACCTGCATCACCAACAAGTGTTGTAACACCTGCCAAAACATCCATGAGCAACACAACCAACAACAAAACCAAGTGAAATTCATGGATCCTATACAGACCTATCACAAAACATGACATACCACACCAACTGAATAAAATGCCCTCACAGAAACAGTATGAATTAAATTAAACTATTGCTGTTCTTCAGAGGAAACTCGCATAAAAATTATAAGGAACAGAAATACCCAATGACTTGTGGGAGTACTTTTCACAGAAGAACCATGCCATCTCTAACCTTCCAGTCTTCATCTTCAAGTAAAACCTACAAAATAACTTCAGAAGTCAGATTTGGAAACAAAAAATTCTAGCTTTGTAGGATACCAGAAACTGTAGCTTTAAGGTAGGCAATGGTTTTATGGCTCATTATTTACCCACTACCTCTACTAACTTGTCTTTACTTAACACGTGATAACAGCTCTCTTCCCCTTTGAATGGTCCTATTGTTACATAATCAGATTTAACTACAGGTTTAAATGACCAAGAACCTCTTCTTTACTTGGTCTATAACTCTCAAGTTCTTTGGTCCTCAGCTTTGATGCCTGGTTTAAATTATTGCATTCATTAACACCCTGGAGTTAAAGAAAGTAATTTTTAAAACTGATGTTTACCTAAGCTTTGTTTAATGTCTCTTGCAACTATAAAGCTAATCAATAAGCAGCATTACCTCCTTTACAAGTCTTTCTTATTGCATATTCCCTGGACAACCACAGCTACAGTAACAATGCTATTTCAGTTTCATTGTCCATTATCCCAGCTTTCAACTTCCCTCTCCTTAACTAATGCTAATTGATTAATTTGTTCTAGAGTTATTCTATAGTAATCCAGCATGTGGGAAAGTACCAACATGACCAGCTATCCTTCTCATGTGTCTGCAGAGAGCCTACGTAATTCATTATCTTTCAGTAAATCACTATTATGACTGTCTGCACACCTTCAAAAACAAAACAAAACAGAACAAAAACAAAAACACACTTTACCAGAAAAAGCAGTGCATTAGTTCAATCTGGCTCTGCAACCAGTGTATAGATTAGGCACTTCAGCAGGGCTTTGGGGCCCTTTTATCTAAAGCTAATTAAATTGTTTATTAGATAAAAGCAACAAAAAAGTCCCACTACATTGCCCACTCCATAGAGATCTTGGAAGAGCTGGGCCTATCATGATGCCTCTTCTGGGCATGTGCTGGGCTTGGCCCAGGAACCCACTGATTTTAAAGCAAACTCAGTTGTTGTTTTTTTAATGTCTACAACCAGCCTATAAGACCTTCTAAATTTGCATGGTCCATTTTCCAAATTTAAAAATCTTGTGCCTTAACAAAGGCAAATAGTAGCAAAATCCCAAGGGTTGGACGAAAACTATGGTGATGGTTATAGCTTGAGAGGTCATATTCCACCATGGGTGCAGACAGAAGTGATGATTTTTCCCCAATCTGGCCGCAGAAAATAGTTTATAACTGTGACCAAACACAAGTGGATGACTTCAGACTGCTTCACAAATGGTTGACTGGGTGAAAATCTAATCCCTCATTGGGTGAGGGATCAGATGAATACATTTCAAAAAGTAGCATCTTCTGTAACTTGTGCCTGGGGACCTCCCAGCCTGTCTCTGTTTTCAGAACGGGGGTGGGAAAGGAAGGGAGTGGAGGGAGTTCAGTCTGGATTTTTTTCAGGCTGGGCAGGGGGAGCTCCAGCTCACCCACCCCACCCTCCAGCACCAACTTAGAAACTCCCCAAACAAGCTTCCTCTGCTGCCCCTTCCCATTCTGAAAAGAGTGAGCACTGGCAAAGGAGCTGTGGCCATTGCTATGGGAACCTGGCTGCAGACTCTCAGCCTATTCTCCTCTCTGGAACCAGCAGTGAACTTCTCTGTCTGGTCTGCGGTAATGCAACTCAGAACTCTTTGCAGAAATTCTTCTTTGTTACAGCTGGGAGCTGCACTTCTGTCTGTACCCTGTATGGGAAGTGGTCCCTTGAGCCCGTCAGTTTGACAACAGGCTGTCAGATAACTCTGTACATGAACAATGTGTGCTCCTGGAGAATGGGGGTGAGTGGTGACCACTCATAGGCAGCGGGGGTGTGGCAGCGGTGAGCTCCCGCAGGTGGCCACAGTGGTGTTGGGGGGCAGAGTGGCAACCACCCACAGACACTGTCGGCAGTGTTGGTGGTAGCCAGCAGCAATTGGCAACTGCCCACAGATGCTGCCAGTGGTGTTGGTGGAGAGGGAGCAGGGGGGTGGCGAGCGGTCGACACTGACAGTTTAACATCTGATGCTGCCGGCGGCACCCAATCTCAGGGGGTACATGTGCACCCCGTACACATTGCCATTGACACTGCATATACACCTTTCAGTCTCTTTGACTGGTGAGTTTTTGTACATGCTGTTCTAGTGAGGTAAACTTCCTTTATATAACTTTTTAAACATTGCTTCTCAAAAGGCAGTAGCTATCTTGTACTTGTCAAGATAGATATCAAAATATTGATTAGGGATGGTTAGAACCATAGTTTGAGTCCTGGTTATGCACAACAACAAGTTAATAATCTGATAGGTTTATAAAATATTCTCAGACAGTTGGATCTTCTCAGCAATATCTTACTCAAATGCTGAAATGTTAACACAATCTAGATCACCCATGAGTACAGAAAAGATTGCACCTATCCAAACAAGCTGAAGGATTTTACAGACTTAGAAAAGTCAAACTTTAAACAGAGGGCTTTTTACCTGCCATAATAAATGGCCATGCCAGCCAGTGGAGCATGCAGGTTTTTACATACCTTTGGTGCTATATAAATAAATAGCCTCTCAATTCTGCTTGCCCACCCAACATAAACATTCATCAGAAGTTAATCTATAGCAATTTTGCTCTTTCACCACTTTCTCCTATCCTTGATCACCATTTTCTCTCAGAACACCAAATACAAATTGTGTCTATTACCCACTTTATGTGTAAATCCAAGTACATCTCTGAATCTACTACTGTGACCTCCCCTAGCAAGTGATCTCACAGTAGGATTTAATATAAGGATCTGTATTAATGGGTTCTCTTTGACAATACCGCTTTTCTCAGTTTAAAATCCTTTTTTTCAGTTCCTTTGTGTTTCCTTCTTCATACTAAGCACTAGAACTTAAAGCAGGCATAGAATTGTGGAGCACTGCAGAGGTGTACCCTGGTCTAGCACAGAGGTTCCTAAACTTCTTGGAAGAATACATCATTTTCACTCATCAAAATGTCTTGCAGACTACCATGAATACTAATCATCAAGGTTTTGCTAGCACTACACAGGCATGTGGGGCATGCTGCAATCTGCAAACTGCTTAGCATAACATGTATTATTGATCTAATGAATTATGCACAAAAAAGCCAAATAGGAGTCCCAGTTCAACTGCAGCTTGCTAGGTGCCTTGCTTTGTGGCCCTGAACAAGTTACTCAACATGCTGTGCATCAGTTTCCCATTGGTGTAATATAAATACAACTTAATTGCCTCAGGGGAGAGTTTTGCAAAGCTCTTTATATAGTGAATTCTGGTGCAAGCCAGCCAGTGTGGAAAGATCCCCCAGCAAAATCAAAGCCCTGCTAGAATGTATCCTAAGCCATTATCTGGAATATATACTGTATTTTTCTTTTCATAAACTATAACCAGTTACTTTGACATTAGTAGCAAATAACTTAAACTTTGTTTACTTTTAACAACACAGAGTGAATAGTAGCTGAATCTTGAACTTCCCATGCCAAGTAGAAGTCACTAACTAAAGTTAATGAGGATAAACTTACAGTTTTAGAGTCACTGTGAGTTAATTATTACATTAAATGCTTAGTGCAATCAAACCTTAACTGAAACATTTATATGGCATAACAAAGCTAGCTTAGTTATGCTATTAAAGGAAAACTGTCAAGAGAGCAGTATGTCAAAGTGCAGTCACCCAAATCCTTCTATCAGGGGCCAAATTATGCAAACAGACTGTCATTTTCTACATTGCTTTATGCTGCAGGTGAAGGGAAAAAAACTGAGGAAAAAAACTACTTTATCCTAGAGAAATACAACATTTTATCTTGTCCTAAGAGAACTAAAAATATAAACAAGATAAACAATAGCAGGAATTTTTAGTGTACCATCAGTTTCAGGGTAACTGTACTCAGGGCTGTCCCTAGAGAAGGGGGTGAATCAGGGTGACCTCTCCAGGCCCTGCGCTTTGGGTGGCCCCGCAGAGCAGGGCGGAGTGTCTGTGGCAACTCTATGCTGCTGCTGGCTTCACATTTCACCGCTCAGCACCCCACTGCCAAATCCACCTCCAGCTTCTTTGCGTCCGGGAGCAGGGCCCCACATAGGCTGATTTGCCTAAGGCCCTGCACCCTACTCTGGTCATCTCTGACTGTACTCACCCTCTCCATGGAAAATTAAAGCCAACCTTCAATAGGTTACCATTAAAGGACTCTGTACCTGGAAAAGTGAGTGGGGTCAACAGTGTTAGAGGAGTCTCTAACAGGAAGTGTGTACTACAGCAGTGAAATCTGTTTCTTCCAACCTATTGATGGCGGTAACTGAGCAAAATGGAACTTACCAAAGCCTACATGGGAATACAACAGAAAATGGGTTTTTCATACTGCTTAATTTGCAAAAAGTTGCCAAATTAACCGTAAGTGACTCAGCTGGTTGCTGCACCTTTCACTTCCGAGTGCTGCTTTTCCTATCAGCTCTGGAGCTCACGTGCTTGGTGAAACAGCCTCTTTTCAAATGAAAATCATGGCAACTAAATGGGGAACTTCAAGAGACTGGCACAGCTTTTTATTGTAGTGCTATATACACTCTCACATACTTTATAAACCTACATTCTTGCAGCAGGGATGAAGAATTTCACTCTGCGAAGGATCCTGGTCCTACTGTATCCAGGTTTGGTGGTAACAAGTGCTTATATATTTTTCCTTTATCCCTTTCTCTGACTTGTGTGGTTGGAGGAGAAATCCTTGCTTTGCAGAAGCTGGTTTTAAGTAGTTTAGCCACTGCTACAAGCTCCCAGAAGAAAAGAACTTAGAATTGTAACAAGCAGGCTGGAGTATTCTTTTTGAGAAACAGGAGGGTGGATATCTGAAGATCTGGTCAATGCTTCTAGAACTTCCCTCACTGGGTGGATAAGGATAGTTTCATAGTACTTAGGAACCTAAACAGATCATCAGGCCTTGCCCTGGGCAGGATAGTGAATGCTATCCTGATAGGCTTGTCTACACTATCACGCAGAGTCCAAAACCACTATAAATAAGTCAATGGTTCCTGGTCCAGATGCACCAAATCCATGAAACAAGACAGCCTTACCCAGAGCATGTGCCCAGCTTGGTTCCTCAGTGCTCTGTCTAAAGCATGATTATAACCATGGGCAGATCTACGATTTTGAAAGGGAGTGCAGATGGTAAAGTCCATCATTAAGTATAAAACTACACATTTTTTTTCTAAAATTAAAAAAAAAAAAAATTGAAGTATTACTCATACTCCAGGGACCCAGGGTTGTATTAATCAGTTTAAGATTTAAGCAAAAACAAATATAACTTTATTCAGATAAGTTAAAAACAGTCTGCAGGGCTTTGAAATACAAGCTTCATTACCAGGAACAGCTAACTGACAAGAGAATTGCAGATCAAAGGACAGTTTGATTGGCAGAACATCACAACCATTAAAAAGGAGAGGTCATTCATACCTGTTGAATGAAGAATTTAGAAGGGATCAGGTAGATTATAATGAACCATCAAGTCAACTGACTGCCTCAGCACTGCCTGGCTTAAAATACTGTTGCCACTGCCAGACAGTTGGTTTTAAGCTTTGGGTGGGACAGGAATCAAGGAGGGGTAATGAAAGTGTACCAGTGCATCTGGCCCTGCCTACAGGCCCGTTATATATCGGTGTAACTGAATCTTCCCTCACTTCAGGATTTGAAGTGGGAATAATGGGACAGAATGTGCTTCTCTCATAATCCTGGGCTCATCATGAAGCTGTTATAGACAAACTCTAGAGCAGAGGTGGGCAAAATGCGGCCTAGGGGCCAGATGTGGCCTGTCAGGTCATTCTATCCGTCCCACAAGACCCCTAAAAAAATTTAGAAAATTAATATTTATCTGCCCCTGGCTGCCTATTGTGAGGTGCTCGATGGCTTGCCAAAACTCAGTAAGCAGCCCTCTTCCCAAAATAAATGCCTGCCCCTTCCCTAGAGTATGGTTTGCCCTGTAAAAGTGATGTGTGCCATCTTATTAACCTGGATAGACAAGCTGAAAATAATGTTAGCAAATACAATTTACAGCTGTTTTATTTAACAGCCTAGTCACCTTGGTTAGGGACAAAAGTAACATCCAAACCTGTATAAGTGACTGGAAGCCAGTTCAAATGTGTAATACAACAGAAGTTCAGGGCACATAACCCACTTTTAAAATGGCCAAAACTGGCTTAAAATAAACCTGGATGGATGTAGTATCAGACTTTACCGATTTAGGTTAAATTGGTTTATTGAACTTCTGTCCCAGATCCCCTTCAGAGTCAAGTTAACTCATAGTCCTCCAGCATCCCAGGATGCCATGCACCTCCCCCATAACTGCCCCTTTGCAAGGTGGGCAGGCTAGCCTTGGCCCTAGCTATTTGCTCCAGCTGAGCAGTGAGGCAAGCTTTAGTGCTCTCAGCTTAGGCTACTACAGGCATGTGGCTGTATTTCTGGAATCAAAAGTGAATGTCTGTTCACTTGCTTATCAGTTCAATCTATGCATCTTAGACTAACCTATGAAGATCAAGTTAATTCAGCCTCAGGCTTTTTGAGCCTTGTAACCAAGGCTAAACAAGTACAGGATCAGCATAGAGCCAGCAGATTTGAATGAGAATATAAAAGATAAGCACTAGCCTATGAGAAACAAGCAATAATCTCTACCCTCCATATTATCCTTAGCTTTTTGTGCAAATTCAGTGTTTTGGCAGGTCCTATGCAATAATAAAATACTGGTTTAACTTCTCAGGCTCACAGAAGTTAATTACTGAATTAGTTAAACAGCTTTTATGTTGGACTTGCAAGCAACTAGATATACTTTCCATTCTTACACATTTGATAAAATATTTAACCTGGAACATGAGAATGGAGGGGAAAAGAAGAAAACTGTATGTTTAAGTAGTCTGAACTTCAGATTTGATGGGGAAAAAACCCTATGAATTAGAGCAGTCACATTCAAAAGGAAATGTCTGGCTGCGTCTTTCCTCTTTGAGTTATTTTGTGGTACAAAGACACAATGAACAGCTCATGCGTTCTTCTGCACACTGGAAACTTTCCAAATAAACAGTCATAACAGGCAGATTAGGAATAGAGAGGGTTCAGAGGGAAGCGGCCAGAATTCACAGCTTAGAGGCATGCTTCTAAACTAGAGCTGTTAGAACCAGCCTCAAAATCATGCTACTACCGTGTCTCCCTTGCACATGTTGGAGGAGAGACATAAGTGAGAAACCAGGCCTGAGTGCAGCATCATACATCCCAATGCAAATACTATGAAGAACTGTCATTACAATTTTGACTGATACCTGTGAAGTCTGAAACCCCTACCATTAGTAATTCACTCAGACAAAAGATAGAGATATGCAAGTATAGCTCATGAGATTTTGTACTGAATGTTCATTGACTTCTAGAAACTGCCTTCTCATGCAGTTCAGATCTTAGTGATCCTAATAAATAACACTAGAAACGGCCGACAGCTGGCCGCACACCAAACCAGTTAGAATTGCTACTTCGTTTTTAGTATGAATGTAGTCAGTGAAGCAAGGTACATCATTTTTATTGGTTTACTTTTGTTGTAGAAAAATTCTGTTTCTGAACTTGCAGTCTTTTAAACACCTTTTCTTTAATTTTAGGACCTTTTATCTTCACTAGTTAAGGTAATGATCCTTTTAAACAGAAATTTCAGACAACCATATGCACCCATACGGTGTCATTGGAGTACAGCTAGTAAGTACAAAATATCATTTAAATCAAAGGAATCAAGAGAACATAATAGACCAAAGATAAAACTAGACACAGACTTTCTTTACTTGTTGCAAATGAATGGACTTTACTCAATGCATCAGCATGAAAAATAAAGAGAGAGATTTTCATAACGGACATTTCAATAAACATAATCTTTAAAAAACAATCATTGAAAACTCCAGACTGAGGAAATTCAACTCTGCATGTCTATCACTGTCACTGGAAATACATCACAGATGTATTTGGCAAATACTACTTTCTTTTAATTGGTTTGTCTCCTATAATGCAAGAATAATAAAAGTTGTCTATGTAACGATAAGACCAGTATAAAATATCTACACAATTTATTCCACTTTTAAATGGCTTAGCATCTTTCAGACTCACTCTCTACTTACTAACTAGTTTACCAGTAGTATAACTAAGACAGGGGAACTGGGACAGTAGCCCTGGGTGCTGACTTATGGGGTGGGGCGAGGAGGGGAGAGCTGCTGCCTGATTGCTGTCGCAGCCACATCTGTGGCACTAGCAGCAGGAAGTCACCACTGTCACTGTGAATTGCTGATGCCTCAAGTGCTCAGCTGCTCTTTTGCAACACTGGTTTACTTTGTTACTAGCTATATTCAGAAACAGTGAAAGGGAAGCAGCTGCCAAAGGGCTGCTATCAGAATGATGGGAGCTGGACAGTGTCACAACAGGTATCTAACAGCACTCCAGAAACTGACCTGCTCCTGTCATTTTTAAGGCTTCTAACATTTACCCTAAATTGACTATTAGAAGTTTTGAAAACAATAGGCACTAGTCAGTTTGCGAGTTGCTAATAGAACCCCCAATACTTTCAAGTATCTCCTATGACCACTACAGAAGGTAATGCAAGATGGCACCTTAAAAACTAATTCAGAGATGCATGAGCTTTTGTATGTTACAGCTTCCTTGTCAGATGCTATGAATGAAGAGAACAGGGGTATGAAATAGAAAGGAATAAAGTCATTTAAATAGAAAGGGAAGGGAAAGGGAGAGGAAAGAAGGGGACCTTGCTGAGAGGCAAAGATGGATTGAAGAGATCAAAAGGGATAGACAAAGCAGCTAACCCACTGAGAGACATTAGAGTTTTATAAAAGATAGTCCAGATAATAGAAGCAGAATCTAGATTTTAAGAAGTAGGGCTGGAAGGTGCAGTGATAAAAGGGATGAAGTAGAGACACTCCTTAATTTAGAAAAGTCAGAGTATTGGGAGATGGTCAGGTACTGGTAGCTGTTAGTTAGAGACCAAAGATCAGAAGTTACCAACTGCTCTACACATAAGGTTTGTTTTTTAATTCTCCTTAGCCATTGGGTGTCCATTGAACCAAGTGGTCATTATATGGCATCAGAAGTGGGAATGAGACCAACCTTGAAAGACTCTTGAGACCCAACCTGAAGAAGTTGGAACCTGAGAGCAAGCAATATGGCACAGAACTGGAAGGCTTTTGGATAAAATTTGACTGCCTTACAATCACAAGGGCAGAAGAGAAAAATGATTAAGTAAAATCCTCTATCTTCCTGCATGGGGGAGGAAGCCCTGGTTCTTTACAACACCTTTACCATTAAAAAAGTTCAAATTATGAAATTAATTAAAATGCTATCCAGATCAGAGGATTATTGCATGCCAAAAGAGAATAGAACTCTTGAAAGACACAGGTTTAAACACAAAGACACAACAGAACAAATATAGATCAGTATGTTACTGCATGCAGAAAGTTTGGTTTTAACTGGAGCACAAGGAACCATATTGCCAAGTGCTGCAGATCCCACGTACAAACCTCTAGGCTAGGGGCAAAAGTTTCATGTAGACCAGAAACTGGTTTAAACCTGTAACAGAACAGAAGCTCAGTGCACATAAACCAGTTTCAAAATGGCTGAAACTGGTTGAAGATAAGCCTGGTTGAACAAAGTATCAGACTTAACTGATTTGGGTCAAACTGGTTTATGAAACTTCTGTCCCAGAACCCTTCCTGGTTCAAATTAAATCACAGTCCCCCAGCATCTCAGTATGCTTTCCAGCCCTGGGCTGGGTTGTGGTGTCTGCTCCAGAGAGCAAGGCTGGCCACGTCCCTCTGCTCCCTAGTTGGAGCAGTGAGGGCTGGCCATTGACAATGCATAGGGGCTGCACGTGGGTACATGTGCACCCCCTGAGCTTGGTGGTACAACCCCTGCAAAAAGGTGCTGCCAACACTTGCTGCTCACTACCCCTCCACCTTGCTACTGACACCGCCAGCAGCGTCTGCAGGTGGTCCCTGAACACCACTAGCCACTGCTGGTGGTGTCTGCGAGTGGTTGCAAACCAGTGGTTGGCACTTGCCCCCCTCCCCCAACACTTCACCTGCCACCAACAGCATCGTGGCCACTTGCGGGAGCTCACCGCTTGCCACTGCCATGCTCCTGCCATTAACAGCAGTGCCAGTGCCTGTGGAAGCTTGCTGTGCCCCCCCCGGAGCATGCAGCATTCATGAGGCTGGCTGACAAGGGGTGGTGGCAAGGCTGGGGATGCAACCCAGTCTACAGGGGGTGTGCCCCCCACCCCCGGCAAACCCCAGCCGAGGTCTGGGGCCAGAGAGGGAGGTTAAACACCCTTTTCCCTGCTCAAACTTACTATTGGCTGAAAGTGTGGACTACAAATCCCAGAGGCAGCTAGAAGCAGGAAGAAGTGATGAGCAACCCTGCAGAGTCCTGATGCTATAATTCTGGGTTGCAAATCCCAGAGACCTCAGCAGCTGCAGGAAGAGGAAGTGAATAAATGGTGCATAGTGACTGTGCGCCAGATAGCTGTACTCTAACACCCCCTGGCTTCTGTCCTGATCCACTAAATCATAGATAAATGTCTGTTCACTTCTGTTTCAATTTAATCTGTGCAGTTTAAAATAATCTGCAATGACTGAATCGATTCAGCCTTGGGCTTTTTGACTGCCTGTACTTAGTGCAACAGAACAGAAGTTTGGTGCATGTAAACCAGTTCAAAACAGCTGTAACTGGTTTACAATAAACTTGGCTGAATGTAGTAGCAGACTTAACTAGTTTGGGTCAAACCAATTTATGGAGCTTCTGTCCCAGACACCTTCCTGGTTCATGTTAAATGGTGGCAGGGGCACTTTAACTAAAGCTTGTTCAGTGAGCTTAGTTAGTACCCCCACTGCCATTTTGAAATGACATAGAGGCTACTGGAGTGTGCTAATTAGCATGCTTCAGAAGACTTGGATTAACTGGGGATGCAACCCAGTCTACAGGGGGTCTGCCCCCCACCCCCGGCAAACCCCAGCCAAGGTCTGGGGCCAGAGAGGGAGTGGGGACTACTCTAGGCCCCTTCTGACCCTAGTTACTATGAAACTATGAAACTAAGGCTGATCCAATGCATGCTAATTGACACGCATTGGAACAGATGTTCATCACATGTATAGGTGCCCCTAGGGTGCATCCCACCTGGCCCTGCTGACTTGAAAGCATCTAGGTTCTCTAAGTAATCCCTAATATGTTCTTCTATAACTCTAGGCTGTTTATCTCCTCCCTATTTTTGCTGCCAGCTATACTCACCATCTGGTTGCTGACCCTATTTGTGAAGACTTAAGTTAAAAAAGGCATTAAATACCTCCGCCTTCTTTATCACCTAACTAGAATTCCTTCCCCGTTCCATAAGGGCCCTATGGTTTCTTTGGTTTTCCTCTTATTCAAAATACTTTAAGAAATATTTATTCCATTTTATGTCCCTGGTCAGTTACATCTCCAATGATGCCTTAGCCTTCCTAATTTTCTGCCTGTATACCTATGCAATACTCTCAGACTCTTCCCAGGTACTATGACCAAGGTTCCACTTTCGGGATCATTTGAACCCAGCAGACTTTCTGCCTCTGGCAGCTGGGCTAGACTCAATGATCTCGTAAGGTCCCTTCCAGCCCCTAATGTCTATGAAATCTATGAAAACGGTTTTGATTGTGACCGCTCTCCATATCATCTTGATCCAATGCCTAGATAATTACAATGTATATTTACACTATACTTATAACTAAGACAATAATCAATTTTGTATCAAATGACGCATATGTTTTAAACCACCCCAGTCAATGAATAGGCTGATTACATTTTACTAGTCTAGGCTGTGTAGATGGAAATTAGGCACCACTAACAGACTTTCTTACCACCTCTCTCATTCTTGGAACAAAGCTAAGTGAGGTTTACAATTCCCATGCAGAAGAAATGTTCCCTTAGGGAAACAAAAGGCACACTCAGACTTTCACACACATACCAGCTGCTGCAAAGCTACAGCGTTGTGTCATTTAGAATTTATAGAGATTTCTCTTTAATCTGAGAGGAAAAAACTCTCTCAATCCCTAATTCTGGTCAAATGCCATGGAATTGCATAAAACAGGACAGCCTGATTTTTGCTTTGTCAAACACAGAGTATGAACAGCATTTTACTGATTGTTGCAGGAGAATGTTAATAGATGCATTAAGAAAAACTTGGGAGAAGCCACATTTCAAACACTATTTCAAACAGAAATCCTTAATGAACATGCAGCAAGTCAGCTCATGCCTCACAGAGCTATTGGAACAGGCTTTGCTATATACAATTTGCTTTAAATAGCTAGGTAGGGGTACTCAAACATGCCTTGGCAGGAAAGGTACAAAACTGGGGCTTATTATGCACTTCAAGTTTAAGTTTTTGGCATGTATCTTACCGCTCT
The DNA here is from genome assembly GCA_030014935.1 of Caiman crocodilus. Lineage (NCBI taxonomy): Eukaryota > Metazoa > Chordata > Crocodylia > Alligatoridae > Caiman > Caiman crocodilus. The sequence continues at coordinate 44,366,167 of JAGPOW010002514.1, read as the reverse complement.
GTATACACCAAGCCATTTACCTTACAGAAGGACAGTATCATGAATGTTTGGGCAAATACAGTAGTCATTTTGCATCAAGTAACATCTTATGGGCAGATTTGGGCATTTACAATTTATTTTTCTGGTAGACAGACAAATATTTGTAAGACATTGGTAACTTCCCATTCTTTTCCATTGCACCTAATTAACAGACATTGCATTGACTTCAGATGAGCTGCAACTGTGTAAATAAGGACAGAATTTGCCCCTTAGAGCTCATTGACTTCTTGTCATTCCAAGAGTTCAGCAGCATTGGTGGGCAGGTTGCTTCTTCCTTCTCCCATCTGTTTCTATTATCAGATCCCAGCATATTGTCATCTGCATCATCATCATGTGGTATCCCATTGACAACAGAGCCTTACCATCTGAATGACATTTTGTCACCACTGGGTATGATTTTCTGCAAGGCAGATAGTATCTGGATGGGGGAAAGAACTTTAGATTTAAGAGGGTATTGACAGGATTACCTTTGAGGGCATCTTCTTAATTGCCTCCTAGCTCCTGGAGCATGCAGAAAAACCTGAACCAAATGCTACAGATTTAATTGTGGAAGCTGGTCATTAAGCTATTTCACCTGTTCACATCGTCTTGGACAGGCCAGAAGGTCTTCTGTGGACTCTTAGAGCAGCATGTCAGTGCTAATCTTGTCAATCCTCCTTGTCAATCCTTCACAATGGATTCATAGTTTTTGGTAGTTCTTCTCAAAGATGTTAGGAAGGTAATGGCCCATGCCCATTGTAGGCCCATTGGTGACTGATCAGTCCAATTGCAGACAGGCAAATCCTGCTGCAAAGGTTACACGTGTATGGCTAATTGCTGCTAGATGAGGGTGCAACTTTCCTTCTACTCCTCTTCTCAATGCTGACTCTGCACTGACATTTGAAGAAGATGGTTGCCTTTTTGATTTGGAGCTATTAGGCATCACAATCTGCAGCCTGTTTCCCACAGTCTGTGGTCAATACTGCAGGAAGAAAAGGACCTCTTCAGAGTGTCCTTGAAGCACTTGCACGAGGCCCCTCTGTTGCATTTCCCAGTCGTCAGTTCCCTGTACAGCATGGCCTTTGGAAGGCGGTTGTTATCCACCTGGGCCATGCGGCCTGCCCACCACAGAGGAGTCTGCAGGATAATTGCCTCCATACAGGTGGTATTGGCTCTTTGTAGCACCTCACATCAGTGACATAATCCTGCCAGCGGATCTTTAGAATGGTGTGGAAGGAGCACTGATTAAAGTGCTCAAGGAAGTACTGTATACATGGTGCTGATACAAGACCTATGATTGGCACCATACAATACGGTGGAGTTAAGTACAGCCAAAAGCACAGATGGTGGCCAGATTTTGGCTGAGAAAAGCTGGGTTTGGGACCCACAGAAAATAGCCTAGCTGAAGGTGCTGGAAAGCCTTAATTTAGTTGCATAAGAAATACCTTTATCTGGTCAATTTTTTTCATGAAGCTCTGGCAATAGAAAACCAAGGTTCTTCAATGCTGAACACCGGTTTCAGCATTGACTATCTTAGAAACTTCATAACAAATTGTAACATCTTTCCTTCAGAACTGATTGTTCCTGTTTGCCCAAGGCTATGACTTTCATTTTGGCCAGGTTTGCTTTCAGGGCCTATGTTTCATAGATTTCATAGACATTTGGGCTGGAAGGGACCCTGGAGGATCATCATGTCCAGCCCCCTGCCCCAGGGCCAGGAAGTCAGTAGGGATCATAGGATCCCAGCAAGATAAGTATCCAAATGTGCCCTGAAGGCATTCAGAGTGGGTGCTTGAACTGCCTCCGGTGGCAGTCTATTCCAAACCTTGGGGGCTCAGTGAAGAAGTTCTTTCTTATGTTCAACCTGAATCAGTCACAGTGGAGTTTGTGGCCGTTCGATCTTGTTATCTCTTGGGGCGCTCTGGTGAGCACCCCTGATAAACTTATAGGTGGCCACCAGATCACCCCTGAGCCTGCGCTTTTCCAGGCTGAATAGCCCCATGGCTCTCAGCCTCTCATCATAAGGACGCAGTACTCCAGCTGCAACCTCACCAAGGCCGAGTACAGCGGGAGAAAGATATCCTGGGATTTGCTTGAGAAACATCTATGGATGCAAGCCAGGATTTTGCTTGCTTTACTAGCTGCAGCATCACACTGAAGACTCATGTTCATCTTGTGGTCAACCATGACCCTCAAGTCCCTTTCATCTGTAGTGCTAACCAGCATAGCACTACCAAGCCTATAAGCATGCTGCAGGTTTTTCCTCCCAAGGTGGAGAACCTTACATATTTTGGTGCTGAGCACTGTTGTGCACTGATTTCATCAAATCATTTAAGTATCATCTGTGTAAAGCCATGATCAGATTAAAATAGAACCGCACTACTGGCAAACACTGATTTTGTAGGACATGGGGAAAGAAATCCTTTTGGAACTAGACTGAACCACCCATTTGTCTCAATACATGGTCCATGACCAGGACAGATATGGGGCCAAGATGTCACCTTCCATAGTGCCTGTAGTCATAGGAAACAGCTCAGTGCTCGAGTTGCCAAGTACCACAGCAGCACTGGAATTCTCGGGGGTACCCTGACTGCCCTCGCTACGGGATGTAGAATCCAACAGTGCTTCAGAAAGCCAGCTATAATTGACAGTCAAATGAGTTTGAGACACTGACAAGACTGCAACTAAGTTGTCTGTCTTGACCACATTTTGGGCACATGCCAGAGAACAAACTCAGAAATGTGCAGATCATCGACCTACATAAGTGGTGCCCCTCAAAAAAGAACAAACCTCACCCTCCCCTTATGAATGACCTCTTAGCACTTAGTTGATGTGAACTACTTCAGCCTAACCCCTTCGAAATTCAGGTCACAGGACTGGCACTAAGACTTCAAAATCCCATTAGAAGTTTAGGTTCTATGAAAAATCCTACAAGAGAGGACTTTAATCTCCAAGAGCACTTCTGTGTGCAGCTATCTTTTACTAATCTATCAATCTATCTTTTACTGCATTTGGGATAGAGGGTAGTCACTTGAATTTCCTTAGTCTTCAGCCTGACGGAAGTCCACTGGACTCAATGGAAGCCTTTCCATTGAAATCAACTGATTTTGGATCAGGCCTTATGGCTGAAAAATCACTGGGCTCCATTTGGATGCTGTTGCAGTACATGGTTTAGAACAAGCAAACTTGCAAGTCTTTAGATCTAGCTCACAATGTGACAGTCCAGTTTTACCATTCTACTTATCACTTGACAACACTTGGAGATGCAGGGGGGAACTTGGATTCTCCTGATAAATGCAAATTCCAACAGTAATCTGAGATGCTGCTGGACAGCACTTATCACAAAGCTGATTGGTACTAGATCATTCATTTAAAACTTCTAATCACGGCCAATACTTAACATTTGGGTAAGCTGTTAAGTCATCACCAGGGATCCTGGTTTTCCCTGATAAAAAATAGCAAATTCTGTGATTAAAACCCCCAAATCTGTGATTAAAATTAAAGGCCTCCCACAGCCCCCTTGCCCTGGTCATACCTCTTCCCCCATCCCCTCATCCTCACAGCTTTGCTGGTGTCCCTTCCCCCCCAACCACAGCCCCTGCTCCCCCACCCCTGCCAAGAGGGGGGGCCTCCAGCTGCCAGGACTACAGACCTGGGACCACAGCACCCTGCCCTCATGCCCCTCTGCTGCAGGCTCAGGTGAGGGCTGGCTCAATGCTGGGCCACACACTCCAAATGGGGGCTGGGGGCCTATGCCCCCCAGATCTGTGTGTGAGGAAGCTGTGGGATCAGGCTCCTGCTCTGCTGCCCTCAACCCAGGGCCTCCACAGCCCCCAGATGCAGCCCAGCACAGCAAGAAACAGCAAGGTCATGCAGAGAAGCTGCCCGCCAGTGCAAGCTCTGCTCTGTCCTGGTGCCACATCCCCTGCATGTGGGTGCTTTGAGGGGTGCAACCCTACACTGCTGCCCTCACTGCAGCTGTGCATGCAGGGAGGGATGTTGCCAGGGCAGTGCAGAGCTTGCAGTGGCAGGCAGATTCTCTGCATGGCTCCACTGTTCCTTGCTGCACCAGGTTGTGCCCATTGAGCTGCAGAGGCCCCAGAAGGTGACAGGGTGGGACCCTGAGCCCACAGCTGCCCTGCACACAGATCTAGGGGGTGGCCCCCCTCATGTACATGCCACAGTGGCGAGCCAGCCCCAAACAAAAAAAGCCACCCACGGCCCCATCTCACTCCCTGCTAGGGCCTTGCAACCATGCATTGCTAGCCCTAGGCCTCAAGCTCCACCCAGCTGGACAGGAGTCCCAGTCCCACCCAGTTCCTTCCCTCCCAGGACCCGAATCCTCCCCCCGGCCCCCTCCACCTGCAGGAGCTGCTCTCCAGGCTGCCTAGGGCCAAATCCATGTACATGCACATGTTGCTCTCTATCTTACCACTCTCCTCCTGCTCTCTCCCAGCCCACTGGAGGCTGGAACTTTGCCAGCCTGCCGGGAGCTCATTGCAAAACTGCAAAATCCATGGGTTTGTCCGCTAAAAATGAGAAATCCAGGATTGCCTCTCATAAAAGGTAAAATCTGCTCTTTACTATATTTTTTCCAGAAGGAACAGAAAACCTGGATCCCTGGTGATCACAAGCAAACATTTGCAGAAATGTATTCATCTTGCAAGTTATCCACTACAGAAATATCCAGGTTAGCAACCTTAAGTCTTTCCTTACTGACCACTTCTCATCTCAGTGTCACTGGAAGCTTGGTTTAAAAACAACAAGGTTTTATTAGGGTCATTTATGTACCTAGGTTGAAAATTATGTTGTGACATTATTCTATAGAATCACTACTGAGTCTTATTTACAACTTAGAAATGTTCAAAAGAGAATACTCAAAAGTCATACTTCCAAGTAAGACTTGACACTAAACTGAATGAAAGGGTAATCATGGCATATAGCTATTGTAGCAAAAATACATATTTTGACCCACTAATAAGGTGGAAGTGTATTTCTTATGCAATCTTATTAATTCATATCTACAATACAGAACAACCAAATGAGATTTTGATGTACACAATTCCTTTAAAAAATTTTTTCCATATTTGTTGCCATTGCTTTTCAGGAGTCACTGACAATTACACAATTATACTGATGTGCCTGTGACTGAACTTAGATCAAGTTTTCATAAGTGAAAAATGAGTGTACACTTGTTTTGTACACATACTTAACATGTGTGTGTCTGAAATTACAGTATGTATATAGGAAGATCAGCATGCAGTTGAGTACAGTTTACTGTACTTAATTTTGCTGAAAATATTATTTTTTTATATAAAAAACAGGTGGTTTCTATGTACTTATTACTGCGAAGCATTAAATTGAAAAACAGAAACAACCACCCATACACTTTTGTCAGATATCCAGAGTGATTGCAGACAGTGTTCTTCAACAAGTCTTATGTTTGTTAGCATTTATAAGAGTATTTAACACAGTTACCTGCTTGATTTTCTTTTTAAACTTGGTTTAGTGGGCTCTTCTTTCTAAGTAAAAAAAAAAAAAAAGAAAGCTTCTCTGTGCTACTGTCTTTGGATTGATTTGCCACATCATTCTTTGGCTAGCTGTCAGCAAACACTGCTGAGCTGTACATATTTTTCAGATATTCTATATTGGCTTATACTTGCAAGCACTTTAAGAAACTCTAAGGAGAATTTACAACCAGTGCCAAACATTTTCCACTGACCTACATTTTGAATGCTGATACATGTAACTGTCTGGCTGAGTTAAAAAAAATAGGAAAAAACAATCATCAAGTAGCTGATGAAATAATAAATATATCTACAGAAATGATTTAATACTGATACTGAAAAGTGAAGCTGGAACTAGAGTAACTTACAAGAAACAATGGGCTTAAATTGCAGCAAGGAAGATTTAAGTACTCAGAGGGCATCTCTACACAAGATCCTTAATATGCAGAAGACTAATTCTACTGCACATTAGCATGGCAGGAAAAGCCTGTGCTAATGCACAAATAGATTAAGTGTAATGTGCAGTAGCATCACCAAAGAACTGTTCATCTGTGCTAATATGCAGTAGCACCAATTACGGCACGTTAAGTTAGCACCCGTCATTGCAGGTATTAAACTTAATGTACCATAATTATGGTGCGTTAATGAATGTGCAGATGCTCCCAGAGAGAACTTCCTAACTGTAGAGATATTTAAGCACTAGAATAGATTAACTAGGGAAGTTGTATAATTTTTAATGCAACTTTAAGAGCATGTTAAATAAGTGCATCAGGAGCAAGTGAACTACAGTTGATTCTGCTTTGGTAGAGGGGGGTGAGCTAAATGACCTCTCAAGGTTCATTCAAGCCTCATTTCCCATTACTCTGTGATTCTGGAAGTTGTAATGCCCCACAGTGTAGTGTGCAGTGAATTTGTGAGGTGTGGTTATTTTCTCTAAAACTTTCATTTTCAGAGATGGTGCTACTGTGCAGCATACCTAGTAAAATCTTTTCTTTTTCATTTTGGGGAGCACTGTAGCATGTTCCCTTTCAAAATGATACTGAATCTAATTTTACATTCCAAAGCTTAAGGCTTTTTTTGTGGGGAGGAGATTGAAACTCATACCTAGATACCAACATGATTTTCAACATGCCCCAAACACCAATTAAAATAGCTTCAAATCTCAGAAGTGTTGCCATAAGGATTCAGAATCAATTTTTAGGATTAAGATTGATTGCTATGTTTTTTTTGGTATCATCTTCTGCTCTCTACTTGCTGGAAACAGCTGCAGCGTGACCAGGAGCTAGGAGTATTTGCTTATCCATTCCTCCCCCCTCTAAGGTAGATGCAACTTATACTAACGTTCATGACTTCTGGTAAACAGAAGTTCAGCTGGAGCAAAGAAACAGTGTATGGTGATAAAAGGATGCATTTTAAGTAGGCCAAGGCCAGCTAATAGGTTACAATTACTGTATTCTAAATAGATTAATATTGTAAAGTTGGAATGATAGAGAAACTTACTGCCAGAAGCAAAAAATTGAAGGTTTACATGGAATATATAACTATAATGGAATTTAAATACACACAGGGACTTAGATCTCTGCTATACCTGTGGTTTCTGTGACCGCAACCCAAGGATTCAAACCTAATTTAAATGAAAGTTAAAATATCATTCTGTCCCACACATGGTGCATATATCCTTAAGAAAGCTCATTATTTGTAGGGTGCAGCCTACATGTACTTTGTGGAGGAAGATGTCCTTGGAAAAAACTTGTGCATAGTTAGACAACATCAACAACAAGACATGACTAGGAAGTCATTTAATAGTCAGCACTCAGGCATTGTTCCAGAGCAAGTGCTTGATCAGTACCTCACTTATCAATTGAACTACAGTGAAATTGTTTTTGAAAGCATCCATATGCCCCCAATAGTATATTCAATAGGCTAGTTCTAAGAACTTAAATTTTAATATTTTCCAATCTGAGTACACTACAGAGTCATATTCTGAAGCAGCAATATCCTACTGTAGGTTTGAGACAGATGGGAAACGGGTATGGCTGCAAGACAGGAATGTTCCACACTTGACACTTCCCTGTACTTGGTCAGTATCAAGACTCAGAGATCCACCCCAGCATCTGCCATGCATGGTGGTCAGAACTGTTTGCCATACTCCTGGCCTTCCTCACCTTCTCTGTCTCTCACCTGCAATGCATTTGATGTCATCAACAACATACTAGTAAGGCAGCCTCTAGAAGCTGGGAATTGTTCCTTTGGTGCTTCCTCTCTGGGCCCTACCCCTGGGGCCTCATTCCCCTAAACTCACTGGTTTGCTATGCTTCTCCAAAGGCACTCCCCTTTTAAAGGCAGTTTCCTAGGGTTTCTTTGCTCATCAAGAAAAAAAACATGGTTTTGCAGACTGTAAACATGCCTGCTGGACCCTAGGAGTATAATATGCCCTTTTCAGGAAGGATAGGGTGGGGAAAAGAGGCGGTGGGGTTGTGCTCTATGTCAAGGAACGCTTCTCTGCACTGAGTGTTAACTTGGGGGCGACTGAGGACCAGGTGGAAGCGATCTGGGTCAGGCTGCAAGGAGGACGAGTGGAAAGGGACTTAATGGTGGGTGTCTGCTACAGACCACCCAACCAGAAGGAGGAGCTGGACCTCCAATTCACT
>JAGPOW010002514.1:44323279-44340784 GCA_030014935.1 Caiman crocodilus | reverse complement strand
GCCGCGCCGCGGCCGGGTTGGGCTGGGCCTGGCGCTTCTCCAGCGGGTGCCGCACCACAGATTTCAAGCAGAGCCATCGCCAGATTTGGGGTCAGGGAGAAGTTTCAGCCCACGGACAGATGGGAGCGGACCCTGCAACCGTCTTCCTGTACCCTGGGCTGTGGAGTCCCGGGCGGGCTGTCTTGACAACCTTTCTTAGAAGTGGGACGCTGTCAGTCCTGGCCCCTGCGGGCGCCAGGGCCCTGTTGTGTTGGGGTTGGCGGGATGGGATGCTTTGGATAGGGGCAATTTTGCTCTGGGCTGGGGTTGGACGATGTCCGCATTTCTCCACAACCCAAAAGTGGGTTTCAAGAGTATATGAAAGGGTCACGGACAAACTTGAGAAATGGATCCTCCTTTAAAGGAGGAAAACGCGGGGTTTCCTCTTGCAGGAGTTGCAGCCTGCCAGGAGCTGCTGGGGCCCCCCCCCTTCCCGACACGCTGGGGCGTGGGCAGCGGGTCAGGACTGGGGGGCACCAGTCTGGGACCAGCCCTCGATGTTTGCAGATGGGTCCTGGTACAACAAAGGCTGAGGCCTGCTGTAGTAGATGACCTCGAGGTCCCTCCAGGGTGGCTGTGCTAGGAGTCCATGAAACCTTCCAACCGAGGGGTCTTTCTGAGTCCTTTGCAGCAGAATGGCTCTATTAAATACACCCCCCCTTCGGTCAAAAACCAAGTGGAAACTAAGAGGTGGCCTTTTCTGAGAGGTGCCTTTAGTCTAACAAGGTTGGGAACTACTAGCCTAGCTCTTTGTGGTCCCTCTGGTCAGGCATGCTGCCAGGGCACCCTCACTGGCACTGCACCAGGGAGCTCAGGAAGGAAAGTGTGGGGGACCCCCAGAGCAAGGTTAACAAATTAGCTCACCTGTTGCTTTGCTGCTGCCTGTGCCAGACATAGTGCGAGTGGAAAGGGGGGACGTTTAGTCTAGTCCGCCTTTGCCCCATAGCTGCGCTTCCAGCCTTCTCTTGCCTCCTCTGCTTCTGAGAATCTAGGGATTGGAGGTATAACCTGTTCAATAGCTGAAGCCATCAGACCTCAGTCTAGAAATAAGGTGAATGTTTTTAACGTGGGCATAAAGGATCATTTGGATTCCTCAAGTCACAACTGGATGTCTTGCTGAAACCAATACTCTCATTCAGCCATAAGTGCCTGCTCCTTAGGGATCCATGAGTGTAATATATGGCCTGTGTTGTGCAGATGGTTATGCTAAATGATCAAAGAGTCCCTTTAGCTTTAAAATCAGTGAATCTATTTCTTTTCTGTTTAAACTGTTGTATTATATCAATGTATTCACTCTTTTTCACTCTTCGTATCTCTCATTTTTACCAGCTGTGGCTTGGAAGATTCAAAATGATTTTTCTTTATTGTTTCAGATTGATGTACAGTTATACATTATGTCCTTTCTCTCGCCCCAAGACCTGTGCCACTTGGGAAGTACAAACCAATATTGGAGGCTAGCTGTACAAGATCCATTGCTATGGCGATATTTTCTCTTGAGGGATCTCCCATCTTGGTCTTCTGTTGACTGGAAGTCACTCCCAGATGTGGAAATCTTTAATAGAGCCTTTTCTGAGATAAATGATAATATACTCTATGACTACATGGCAATGTAAGTGTCATAGTTTCAATGAATGTGTCTTAATCCTGTAAAACTTAATTACTCTGCTTTTGTACCAAGCAATTAAAACTCTGCCAAGCCCCAAAAATACATTGCTTGAATCTTGAAATGTTTTGGATCAAATCTAATTTTTTTTGGAAAGGTAGCTTCCACATTCTAAACTAGTGTGTCTAAGCATTTATATTTTACATCCCTGTTCTTTCTAAAATGTCTCAAAGAAGTTTGTGAATCATGCATATAAAATACTACATAAATGGTGTCACCCTAACATTGCTACCCAGTAAACGTTGAGGGAGGAGAAGACTGGTGCGAACCACTACTTCTACTAAAAGTACTATGGGATTCTTAACATAGGGTAAATGTAACTTTAACTCTAGTTTTTATGAAATGTATTGTAATTAACCCAAGTACAATAAATTATATGGCACTCTGTCCATACATAGCCGAAAACGACCTGAAAAGGTTATTAATATTATAAAGTTGGGTACTCAAAAATGGGCCATTAGGCTTTGCTTTTAAAATGTTATTTAATTTTATTTATTAAATGTCCTTTTCTAACTTCCTGCATCCAGGCTCTGAGTTGAATAACAAATTAGTTATTTCTCCTGGCTGCTTGTGTGGAGCTTTGCCCACAGATCCTAGATTCTTCACAAACATAAATTAATCTTCACCATACCTCTCCTGTATGACAATATCCTCATTTTGGAGTTAGCGAATGAAGCCCTAAAGTGTTTTAATCTGGTATGGCTGATTTAAGAAACCTAGTGACTGAGGTCTTCAGAGGATTTAGCATTTGTGTGTTAAAATCAGCGATACAGTTGGGTACAGAAGAGCATTCAATTAATGACAACCCATAAAAAATGAAGTGCAAGTGATTTGTGTAGCATCATGTGGAAGACCTGTGGCAGAGGCAAGGATAGAATCCAGTTCTCCAGGGTGTCATTGTAGCTGCCTTAGCCACAAGATGATTAATCAGTTTCTGCAATCCTCTGCTTTACTATACAGTACTTCCAGTTTCTACAGCAAATGAAGTTTGTTGCCTGGTGAGCTCCAGTCCATTTACAGCATTGGTTGATCTCCAGAACAGGTCCATCATATTTGCTGAATGAGGCAGGTCTTATACAGAAAAGTTTCATGTTTTTATGCAGTTAGTATCATAATGAATATGCGAAGGCACCCAGTTTACTTAACCTTTGTTCTGATATATAACTTGGTTGCAACCTTATTGTTTTAACCTTTTTTTAGATGTATTTTTCTAACTGTTAATAAAAAAAGTTGAAAAAAAAGGCCGCCATGTAGGTATGTGTTAATTCCAAGCGTGGCATCATCCAGGTCTGGATATTCAGGCCCACAGCATAGACCAATAGACTAACTAGTGGTAGTAGCAAGTGTTAATTCAACAGATGGATCAAAGACAAGAGGGGAGTAAGATGTGTGGTTTGTTTGTGGGTTTTGCAGCTATGTAATAAAAACACAGGAATATGGAGAATGAAGAATGCAAGATTTGGTTTTAGGTTCTGATGGTGATTGTGGTCTAGCATGCAAAAGCCCTTCTTCTCCTTTACTCTCAGCTAGCTCTTGGGCCCAGCCCTTTTTCCCTTCTGTCTTTATATTCTGTCTCTTGTCTCTGGATGTATTGATTCCCTTACTCTTCTACTGCTCTGCACCCTCTCCACTCTACCCCTCCAGGGCCCTACATTCCCAGTTCTCCTGAATCACTATCCAGGCCCTTAAACACCAACATTTCTTACTTGAATGAGGCTTCTTATTCTCTTGCTAGGTAACCACTGGCTTTTTAACTGCTCTCAGATACTACTGACTTGTGCTTGAGTTAATCAGCAGATGACACCATTTGATTAATATCTTTTCTGTATTTTGTGTTTAATTTCTAGTTCCGTCTATTTTACACAGATACAGAAAGAGCTGTCAGCAGATGAGGAGAAGTCTGAAATCAAACCGCCCCAAGTATAGAGCTGTGACTTCCTTTTTGCAGTCACTCGTCACACAGGCAGAGCCTCGCTTTGCCATGTTTGGACCAGGTTTAGAGGAGTTGGATGAATCCTTGGTGGTAAAGATGATGACTTGCCCAGAGACATTGCTAATAGCAGATTTGCCTCTAAGACAAATTCACGGTAATGCTGTTTTTCTTCAAAACCTTTCCTATAAAAGTAAAGATGTGTTTGGGGTCTCTTTTATAGCCCTCCTTAAAATGCATTTGTGTTAAGCCAGAATTGCTTTTTCTCTTTGACTTCTTGGAGGAATTAAATGAGAGGCATGTGTGCACAACACTTTGAAGTGAGCTCAAATAATTTTGCAGTACTTTAACTGTGTCAGTATTTGCATGCCTTGACAGCGTATTGTGCATTAATTTCAGCCGTTGTAGGAAATTCAGCATTGTAATGTGCCTTAAATGACTTGGGGTGCAGCAAACTAAAACTCCTCTGACGTGTTTTAGTTTGTTGCCCTATAGCTGCAGAACGAAGCTTGGGGCTCCGTGCAGCTCACGGGCTCTGCCAGTAGCCCCAGAGGCAGCCTGGCAACAGCTCGGGAAGGCAGGCTCCACCCAAGAGAGGGAAACAAACAAACAAACAAAAAATGTAGTGAGCCTGATTCCTCCCGCCGCACTGGAGCCTACCTGCCTGAGCTGCGTGGGGACCCAGTGCTTCCCGCTGTGGTGCCCCCTGGGACTGCCCAAGGTGGATGCCTGCAGGCGGGTGCCACAAGGGCAGGGGAGCCCGCCGCTGTCGCGAAAGGAAGCACCAGCCCCCTGCCCTGCAGCCCAGGGACCACTCTGCCTGCCGGCAGCTCACCCTCCCCGCCCTGCCGCCAGAGAGGCAGGTAAGTCAGTATGTGCACGCAATGGGGGTTTTATCAGCTGTAAATTGAAGTGGTGTTTTTAAAAACCCACTGCTTCAATTTAGGGCATCCGTTTCATCTATACACGCCCAAGGATGCCACATTATGGACCAGTCTGGACAGTAGTTAGGTGATGGACTACATGGTTTTTAAAGCAAAAATGCAGGAGTGCAAAAAAAAAAAATCACATGGATGAAGGACCTGATTTTCTGCTGTACTGTCCTACATAAAATTGCAGGAGATATGAGATTAGCCATAAAAGAGCAATGGCTGAAGAGGGATTCAATGATTAATAAATAGGAAAAACATTCACAAGCAGTTGCTTTAAACATCTTTCATTTATCTTTATTCCAAATCAGAATACAGTATAACTTGATTGGAAACCAGTGCTACTTATTTAGTCATAACTGAATTGGGGTCTAAGCTAAAGTTTTAGGTAACACATGAAAATATGTTTTATAGTACTGTTCTTCTTTCTTGTGTCTTGATGATTGCATCTTGCCTTAAATTAAACAGAGGCTTTTCAGAGACCCTTTCTGCATGCATGTTTTTAGAATAGGTAACAGATCCAGACCATGATGGGGAGTTTGTGGTGCTACTGCCATAAAGCAGTTCAATGGCAATTTACCTTGTGTATTAGAAATTGATAGTAGTGTCACTCAGTTTCTTACCTCAGTACTGAAATAAATTTACACCAGCAACTCTGTACGATCAACTCAGTGTATATTTAAAATTCCATTCTGAAGTAACAAATGTATTTTGTTGTAATAGACATAAATACATGTTTAGATGTATTTCTAACTCTGATAGAATTTTCAGCCTTGGCTTTTGCTGTCTGTAACTGAATATTTTGATTCCTTATGTTCATCTTTGCCCTCGTAGGGATTGGATCAGGAATCAGTTTTTATTTTAATAACAATCAGAAATTCAACATTCTGACATTGTATTCGACTACCAGGTAAGGTTTGTTCTTTACAAAAGATAGCATTGACTTTTCTTAGGTATTTCTGCTTTTCTTCTTGATCATAGTAATTGATGTTGCTTGGAAGTCCAGGTTCCAGATTTTTTTTGTAATGGAAACATCTTTGGTAAAATACATCAACTGCAGTTGCACAATCTAATTTATCTTACCTGAAAACTGTGCAGATAAAATGTCAGGCCTTGTTTTCCATACCTACCCCAAAGAAGTGTCAGTCAGTCACTATGGGCCTGCATGAGTTGATGGCTAGAAAATGATATTTAGATGTTTGGTTTTGGGAATTGGCTTGTAGGTAATGTAGACATTGCATTAGAACAATGATCCAGGGGAATGCAAGGGTTAATTGATTTTCAAAAGCCTGTTTGTGACAGTTTCCTTTAAGGCCCACTGTGTCTGAAATCAGCAAACACATAGCCTTGAAAATTGAAGATGTACCATGCTGTTCCACAACAAGAGATAAGGTGGCATTGGGTCACAGTGCCAACTGCAGAGTCCTTGGGATTTCCAGCTTTGATGAAAGAAGACTAGTAAATACATAAATTAAGATTTGTGTGCATATGATGGGTTTGTGAAACAAAGGAATATGCTGGCAGAACAGAAAGCAGACAGTATGATGAGCACAGGGAGACCAATCCATTATGCTCAGAGATGAAGAGTTATCAGAGGAGAGAGAAAACAAAATGAGGGATTTCAGAGCAGCAAAGGGTTCCTGAAAGGGGAGCCCAAGGCCACCAAGAACAGAGGCTGCACAGTCAGCCAGGTCACTCACCCCAGTGGCTGGGTGGGGGGCTCAGCCCTGGACTTCCAGGCTGCTGACATCTGACATTCAAGAGAGACCCTCAGAATGAAGCTCACATACTGGCCAGATGTACCTTCCCTCTGTGACAGCTCTAGGACTGTTAGATACAGAATCGGGAGCAGGGGGTTATTTGTGTTTGCCTTGCCTGCTTTATTCTTATCTGCTATCACTGTGTAGCAATAAAATTCACTTCTAATTGAATGGAGAGGTTGTGGTAGGTCTGCTGGTTTGGGTCCTTCTGGAAGGTATCTGGGTCATAAATCCAGTGTAAACAGAATCAGGTGCGTGGCTAAATGTGATCACCTTTTTGAAACTCTTTCCAAACCCATCCAGGGCTGTGTTTTGCGAAATGGGCAATCAAATTTTGAGGATGAAATTGCTCTGCATATTTTAGCTATTGCCCTCTCCCTTTATTATGTTTTATGTGCTCCAAGCTTCAGCCTTCCTAATGTTCTTCCAAAGCAAACTGGGCACTTTGTTTAGGTGTTTTTCTGTCTTTCAGCGTGGAAAGAAAAAGAGCAAGAAGAGAACAAACAGTTACAGTCAATAAGATGTTCTACCAAGAGAGCAGCGTTGAGGGCAATCATCAGGCAGTTCATTATAATGTAATTGCCCAAGTTAAAAAGGTGTGCGAAGTAGTTGATGGATTCATCTATGTTGCTAATGCAGAAGCTAATAAAAGTAAGGAATATTTTAACTGTATTGACTCATTTCGTGAATGTTTAAGATGCCACTAGTATAAGAGAATTTATACCTGAACAGTTAGATTCTGGAAATGTCGTTCACTTGGAGTGCAGCAGAGTATACTAATCGTCATGAAGGATTGTAAAATTTTGGCTTCAGTGGAGTTCATAAGAGTTGTTTTGAAACCGCACAAAGGAAAACTACTGAATCTGCTGGACAGTTGAGGAAATAAATTCTACAAGGACACTAATGAAGAAACTATATGATTTTGTTACAGTATAAAAACAAAAAGAGTCAGTTACTCTTTTGTGTAAATAATTCAGTATGCTGTTTTAAGTCTAAGTGAAAGATCAGACCAATTAGATGAGGACTTAAAAAGGTCAAACAGAAGAACTGAGTTTGTTAATGGGTTGTTTTAAGGGAGTATTAGAGTGATGTTGTAGCCATGATCCTCTAGAAATTATGTAAGAGGCAAGGATTTTCTTAGAGTGATATTTTTCATTAGACCAACTAGCATTGTTTTAAGGGCACTATTCATTATGTAATGTTTGATAAAATTGTATTTCAATATGTACATTAGAAGAAATTATTAAATATCTAATTTTTCACTGTCTGTCAATATGCTGGCATCTTATTTTGGTGAAGTATTCTGAGGTTCTTTTTTCTGTTTGCTTTCCTAACAGAAGAATACAATTTAATTCTCTGATCTAATCTTAAGTAGTTCTGTATTTCTGATTTACTAGTTCATCAAAGGGAGGTTGATATTCAGTGCATTTGATTTGTGATGTATAATCTAACAAGTTTCTCTAATAAGAATCTTTCAGTTTGTTCCTAGCAGCTAATTTCCTTTTTAGACAACATAGAACTATAATGAAGTAATATGTCCTGAATATTTTAATATTATAAAAGACTTAATCTGGCTGTCTGTATGTTCATAACACTTTATTCCCATTCTGATTGGCTGACAAACAGATGGCAGGGACATAGGGGATGGAGGTGGGAGCCCTGTTCCCTGGAGGCAGCAGCAACAGAGCAGATGGAACCCGCCCTGCTCCCTGCAAATGATGACAGTGGACCAGAGGGGAGGGCCAAGGCTGCTGGAGCTGGCCTTGCCCCCCCTCCCATTGTGGCCACCTGCAGGACCGATGTAGTAGCTGTGGGAGGAGGAGTGAGCCTGAGCCAGGGGAGAAGCTGGCCTGCTACAGTGGAGGGGGAGCAGCAGGCCCAGGCTGACGTGGCTCGGAGGTGTGGGGGAACAAGCCTCCTCCCCTACCCTGTGTTGGCCCCAAGCCCGCGCTTTCCCCTCCCCGCCTCGGCGGCCCAGCTTCTCCCCACCCTCAGGTCCGGTTCTCCCCCACATGGGGCCCAGGCCCACTCCTCCTCTCTGTCCACTGCTGCAGCAGGGAAGAGGGGAGCAGGCCTAGACCCCAAGCTGCAGGAGGGAAGGGGAGAGTGGGCACGGACCTGGGGGTGGGGCCTGCTCCCCTTACCTCCCCCATCTTTCTTGACAGGCAATTGACTAGTCTTTTAATACCAGAGCACTTACATTTTGTTTGATTCTTCATCTGTGCTAAACTGTCTAGAGGAAGGAGTAGAAAGAGAACAGGAAGGTGGTAAAGGAGAGTAACAGGATGTCTAAACTGTGTCAGTGGGAAATGAGAGAGATTTCTAAAATGGTCTGTTGTGACTTGGGTTATCTCTTGGGAGGTATGCATAAAACTACAATGCTGGGTATCTTTCTAACAATAAAAATAAATCTGTAATGAAATTGAGCTTTACCGTACAAGTGGGTTTTGCATACAGTTTAATATTCACATTGTAATCTTTTTCTTAGCACACGATCGTCAAGATGAACTTGCCCATATTTTGGCAATGATTGATCCAGCTCTTGGGCCCCCAAACAGACCTGTGCTGTTTTTATCCTGTATCTCTTATGATGGTGTTAAAAGAATTCCATGTGTTTACATGGCACACCAACTGCAACTAAACCAGCTAAGGCAGCCATGGATGGTATTTCTATTTTTAATCTCTATTATTCTTTTTAGTTGTTGTCTTTATAACTTTTTCTTTGAATAAGAGACACAAGATGCTTTTTCCTACTGTTTAATTATCAGTATAGCTGTTGACACACTAATATCTGAACAAACAATAGGAATACATTATAAATCTGAACAAACAACATGAATTTAGCATCTCAGTGCTTCTGTGACAGGAAGTACTATCGCAGTGATTTAGATGAGAAATTGAAGCATAGAAAAATGAAGTGAATTGCCTAAAGTCATACATGAAGGTTATGGTAGAGCAAGTACGGAATGTGGGCTAAAATCTTGGCTTTATAGTCAGGAGCAAAACTTCCACTGATTTCAGACTAGATCTCTTTAATCCCAGCCCAGTAACTTAACCACAAGCCTCTTTTTCTTGTCATTTGCAGAAGCTTATTAGTTGGTCAGCTTACACGTACCTGTCTGTATCCTGTGCTGCTTCTAGTCTTTTTCAGTGCACAACCTTTATTCAGCACTTGAGGTCCTGAACTTATTTAACACTTTGACTTGCACAAAACATGTAAGTGTGGTAAGGTTTGGGGAGAGTAGTGTTTTGCAAGTATGCCATATTTCAATTAAGCATTCAGCCTCAGGACTGAAAAAAGGCTATGTACGTACCTGGAATACTCCCATATCCAAACTGAATGTAAGTAACGCTCATTAAGTCCACAGTGTTGTGTGTAGCACTAGGATCTCTGAAACTTTCAAGGATTCTCATAGCAGTTATGAAGGTACAGGGTTGTTATCAGAAGCTTTGAAAATGATGGGAGCTAGTCAGTCTCACAGCTTATTAGAAGTCTTGGAATGAAATGAAGGGAGCTAGCAATTCTGAAATGGACTATCAATTTCAAGGCTTCCCATAGTAACCTTTTGATAGCTGCATTTCCTTCAGAGCACAGTTAGTTTACAAAGTAAACACTGAAGCTGAAAGATGCTATGAATTTAAGCAGTTTTTTTGCTTGCCAGCTATATAAATACCTAACTGTGTTACAGTGTAAGCAGTAGGATCCTCTGGGAGGTCAGTCTGAGGGGGAAAGGAATCCAGGAGAGCTGGCTGTATTTTAAAAAAAACCTTACTCAGCGTGCAGAAACAAATCATCCCAATGTACACTAAAAATAGCAAATATAGCAGGCAACCAGCTTGGCTTAGCAGAGAACTCTTCAGTCATCTTAAATACAAAAAGGAAGCTTACAAGAAATGGAAGCTTGAACAGATAACTAGGGAGGAGTATAAGAGTATTGCTTAGGCATGCAGGGATGGAATCAGGAAGGCCAAAGCACAACTGGAGTTGCAGCTAGCAAGAGATGTGAAGGGTAACAAACAGGATTTCTACAAGTATATCAGGAACAAGAGGAAGATCAGGGAATCCCATACTGAATGGGGGAGGCAACCTAGTGACTGAGGAGGAAAAGGCTGAAATACTCCATGGCTTTTTTACCTTGGTCTTCACAGACAAGGTCAGCTCCCAAACTACTGCACTGGGCAGCACAGTTTGGGAAGAAGGTGAGCAGCCCTCAGTGATGAAAGAACAGGTTTGGGCCAATTTAGAAATGCTGGACATGTACATGGGGCCAGATGCAATGCATCCAAGGGTGCTGAGGAAGTTGGCCAATGTGATTGAAGAACCGCTGTCCATTACGTATCTTTGAAAACTTGTGGCGACTCGGGGAGGTCCCAGACGATTGGTAAAGGGCAAATATAGTGCCCATCTTTACAGAAGGGAAGAAGGAATATCCAGGGAGCTACAGACTAGTCAGCCTCACCTCGGTCTCCAGAAAAATCATGGAGCAGATCCTCAAGGACTCCATTTCTAAGTACTTGGAGGAGAAGAAAGTGATCAGAAATGATTAGCATGGATTCACCAAGGGCAAATCATGCCTGACCAATCTAATTGTCTTCTGTGATGAGATGACTATCTCTGTGGATGCAGGGAAAGCAGTGGATATGATACCTTGACTTTAGCAAGGCTTTTGATATTGTCTCCCACAGCGTTCTTGCAAGCAAGCTAAGGAAGTATGGGTTGGATGAATGGACTGTAAGGTGAATAGAAAGATGGCTGGATTGTTGGACTCAACAGGTAGTGATCAATGGCTCAAGATCTAGTTGGCAGCCAGTATCATTTGATACCCAGGGGTCAGTCCTGGGCCTGGTTTTGTTCAATGTGTTCATTAGTAATTTGGAAGATGGGATTAAGTGCACCCTCAGCAAGTTCGTGGATGACACTAAGATAAGGAGGGTATAGTAGATATGCTGGGGGGGGTAGGGCTAGGATTCAGTGTAACCTAGACAAATTGCAGGATTGGACCAAAAGAAATCTCATGAGGTTCAGCAAGGACAAGTACAAAGTCCTGGGCTTAGGACAGAAGAGTCCCATGCACTGCTACACGCTTGGGACCAACTGGCTAAGTAGCTGCTCTACAGAAAATGACCTGGGGGTTACAGGGGACAGGAAGCTGAATATGATTCAATATTGTGCCTTTGTTGCCAAGAAGGCAAAAAGCATACTGGACTGCATTAGTAGGAGCATTGCAACAGACCAGGGAAAGTAATTATGCCCCTCTATTCTGCACTGGTGAGGCCACAGCTGGAGTAATGTGTCCAGTTTTGGGTCCACCACTACAGAAAGGATGTGGACAAATTGGAGAGAATCTAGCAGAGGGCAACAAAAATGGTTAGGGGCTGGGGCACATGACTTAGGAGAGGCACAGGAAATTGGACTTGTTTAGTCTGCAGAAGAGAAGACTAAAGGGGGATTTGACAGCAGCCTTTAACTACCTGCAGGGTGGTTTCAGAGAGGATGGAGCTAGTGGTGCAGGTGACAGAACAAGGAGCAATGGTCTCAAGTTGCAGCAAGGGAAGTTTTGGTTGGATATTAGGAAAAGCTTTCTCACTAGGAGGGTGGTGAAGTACTGGAATGGGTTACTTAGAGAAGTGATGGAACCTCTATCCTTGGAGGTTTTTAAGACTTGGCTAGACAAAACCCTGGCTGGAATGATCTGGCTGTGGATGGTCCTACTTTGAGCAGGAGGTTGCATTAGATGAGCTCTTGAGGTACCTTCCAACCCTAATTTTCTCTGATTCTGTGAAAGCAAGCAGAATTGACTTTAAGAGCCAACTTGTAGCATTAATATACTGTAACATGCAGTATTAATATCAATATAACACATTGGCCTTTCTTGTTTCTACAGGTGCAGGATACTGTAGCTGCTAATTTAAATGGACTGCTAAATGGAGTTGAGTGGTTACTTGAAGAGGTTGAACATAAAAATGCACAGTGATCAATCTTATTTTGTCATCCTGTATAAACTAGAAAGCTTTACTTGTATTTGCAAAGCACATGAAGGGAGACTCTCACCCTGACATTGCACTATCTGATCATAAAATTAAAAGGCAGGCCCTGCATTTTTGCATATATTTTAAAAGTTAGCATTCTTCTAACACAGATTTGGATTATTGCAACCATAAGCAAACATGGCTTGATGCCATTAAAAAAAATATCATGGGTTTGGGTTGGTTTAGTTTGGATTTGGTTTTAAATTGCACTCTTTGTAGTGCTTTCCTTTCCCAGCACTTTTTATAATTTAAATCAGTGGTACTCACAGTTCTGGTCCTGCAGGTTAGATGAATGCTGCAAGGCTGATCTGCAGGCCAGATCAGGCTTCGTGCGCCAGGATCAGGCCCTGGGGCTCTGAGCTGCCTTCACTCAGGCCCTGAGGCCTGATTCTGGCCAGGTAGAGGTGGTACAGGGCTCTGTGCCATCCCTGCCTAGTCAGGCTCCATGCTGTCCCTGCCCAGCCAGAATTGGGCTCTAGGGGTGTCATGCTGCCCCTGCCCACCCCACCATGTACCAGGATTGGACCCTTTGCTGCCCTGCATCCCTGATCTAGTGTGCAAGGCCACAACTTGCAGGGTTCCTCACAGGATCCATGGGGAGTCTGTAGGCTAGACGGCACAGCCCGAGGGGCTGGATCTGTCCCACAGGCCGGGGGTGAGCACCTCTGGTTTAAACCATTTTGTAGATATTTCAGCCACTGTTAGCTTAGTGGCACAGCCCTCTCCTTGTAAGCGTAGCCAGATTAATTAAGTGTATTTATTCGAGATGGCAGAAATCAGACACCTGACTCTTGCATAGTGTATTCCTTAAATGGTTAACAGAAGTGTGCTATATACCATAAATACAAGAACTCTTTGGAGGAGTAGTGTCTAGACCTGTGCTTCTCAACCTTTTTTTATTCAAGGTACCCTCCATAATTTTTCTGAATTTGGCAGAATCCCACTTGAGAAGCACTGTTGTACTGATTCAGCTTACCTCTGCTTCTCAGCTGAGGTGCTGCTGCTGCCACTACTGCTGCCACTTGGTGAAGTCCCGTGCTTATCTTGGGTTGAGTGCAGAGCCTGATTGGGAAGCAGATGCCTGCTTGTGCTACAACACTTCCCAGTTTGGCCACCCAAGTTCTTCCTGATATGGGACAGTTCTTTGTGGCAACAACAACCTAGATAAATGCAAAAAACATACAGATCCATCTCCAGGCTGTTTGTCTACTACTGCCAGGTGGAACTGCCCCATGGGCCTGCATGCTAAATCCAATATGTAGGTTTGTTCCAGCGTGGGTCCTATGTACAGTGCATGTGCCAGACTGCCCCCACTTATTGTGTGCAGTGCGCATGCCTGATCCATCTCTGTCCAGTGTGCAGGGATGGTTTGGTGCATGGTGCATACAGTGTGTGGGCCCAGACTGAGACCTGAAGGCAGCACCAAATGACAAGGGCTAGATCTGGCTTGTGGGCAGTATCTTTGAAGCCCTTATTTTTGTTATTACTGGATGGCATCATCATGACCCAAAGCAAACTTCTTAACTACCAGGCTCTCGTCATCCCTTCCCTGTTGTATGGTGTGAAACCTGGACAACATATTGGCACACCTGAAAGCCTTGTAACCTTACCATCATCAATGCCTTCAGAAATCCTCCATCCAGTTGGAAGGATGGAATGGATATCAGTCGGAAAAAAATGAATGCCAGTGTTTGTCTCAAGCAAACACCACCAGCACTGAAGCCATGTTTTATGGCACCAGTTCTGTTGGACAGAACAGATCATAAGGATACCTGTCAGCCAGGTCTGAGAACAGGTCCTATACTCAACTTGCCAATAGTCACGGCTGTAGAGGAGGGCAAAAGAGATTCAAGGAGACCTTGAAGGCTGATCTGAAGAAATGCAATTTTAATACCTGGGAGACTCCAGCATTGAATTGTCCTCATGGTGCTGTGAAGTGCAACAAGGAAGTGCAACAAGTCATCAACCATTTTGAGCAAACTTGCCTCACTATGGAGGTGAATAGGTGAGAGAGACAAAGGGAAAGAGCTGTTTTGTGTATGTAAGGTTCTTCTATAAGATACTTTATAGGAATGTATCTGGTACAATACTCTGTTGCTATTCAGGATAAATATCTTAAAGTACATACAAATAAGCATAATTTGTAATGAGACTGTGTGAATTCCTGCCAGTTGTAAATAGCAATAATAAGAATTCTGCAGTGGCTTATTCTGTCCTGTGGAGGGGATGTATATCACTCGCTAATTCTTCTACACTACCACAACAATGTGGTTTGGGCAGGAGAATTCATTCTCTTTTAAGGCTGGTGGAAATCCTAAATCACAGCCTCTTTCCCTGGAACTTGTGCTTGTTCTAAGTTACAGCATTTCTGACTGATTTTTTCCCCTGTGTGTCTTCATTGGCAAGGTTTACATCTGATTTTAATGTTCTGTTTATGCAATAATTATTGTAAAGGCATTTTTCATGTCCCCCCCCTCCCCCCCCCAAAATGTATTGATAATAAATTATTTTTAAAGGTGGCAACATCTATAGATCTTTCTCTTATTTGTATAGGTTTAAAAAATGCTGCAGAGATATTTTTTCTTTTTTCAGAAGGTATTATGAACAGTAGAAAGTGAGAGACAACTTGAAAAAATATTCTTTATATTTTCCAGCATATTTTTTCTTTGTTATAGGTGCATCATAATAACAGCTTCCATCTTCCAGATGTTGGAGCACAAAATACATAAAAAACACTTAATGCATATAAACTATTACTGATATATTTAGGCTTTAGTAACTATTTACGATTGCAAGTAATGGCAATGTTTTGAAAACAAGCTGATCGTTGAAGACAAAATAGTGCTGTTCTGTTCATAGGTACACCTTTTAGTTTTGCATTGAAACAAAAGATGAACAATTATATTTTCTCACATATAGCGCACATCTGAATATAGTGCACACGGCTTGTGGAAGGCCCAGAGGAAAAAGATATTGCCTTGGAATACAGCTAAATACCTGCAATGTGAGGTCTTTGGGTCTGGGGCTGCACACTGGGTAGTGCTGTGGACTGGCCCTGTGCAGTGGTCTGGTCCAGCATGCCAGGGCTTGGGGCTTTGTGTCAGGGCTAAGGCCCCCCACCAGGTTCAGGTGTGGACTGACCCCACACACTGACCAGTGCGGCCCTTAAGGAGCTGGAGATTTTTTTAGTGCAAGAGAGTGGTAGGAGCCATGGCAATCAACACTGCTACCACTCCCTCACTGCCAAATCTCTAGATCTGTAGTTGTCACATAAAGTACACGCTCACATATCACCCAGCTGGTTTGGGGGGAAAATGTCTTTTGTGAGAAAATATAGTACATCTAATTTTTTTTCCTGTATTCTCTAAGTGAGTCTTTCTACCCCTTTTGATCTTGATTCTACAAAAATATCCTTCTTGTGAGCTTAAAGCAGGGGTAGGACATGTTTTTTGGCCGGAGTTCCAAAAAACACCACAACGCCTACCTTGGAAGGTGCCGCAATGCTGGCGTGCCAGAAAAACAAAATGAAGGCAAGGGGTACATGGCAGGATGCCCTGCTTGTGCACCTTGCCCCTCATCCAAAGTCTCTGCCCCTCAGCCCTGCTGCCCTTTGCTCCCCACTCAAAGCAACTGACCCCCAGCTCTGGGTAGCTGCTGGAGCCCGAGGCTGCTTCCAGCAGGCAGCTGGGATGTTGCAAGCCCTGCTGGCAGCAGCTACCCAGAGCCGGGGCTGGCCCTGGTGTGCTGAGCAAAATGGCCTTGCATGCCATGTTCGGTGTGCTGGGGGTTGCTGACCCCTGGTTTAAAGCATGCATAATTATACATAAAACTTTAGTAAGCCTACATTTTGAAAGAATTATGTAGAAAGATCAGTGCTATTCCTGCATTAGAGTTAAATATCATTCGCCCTATGCTTGCTTACTTATGTCCTCTAGTAACTACTATGTAGTCTGGACTGAATTTTAGAAGCTGAATATGGTCGGTTGGTCAGTAAATTAAATTGCTTTATGACTGTTTAGAGCCCTCTTCTGAAGCGCACACTGAGGCTTCATTTTCTCCAATCTTATATCTGAAAGATGGGAAATCTAGTTAAATTACTAGCTGTTGTGGTACATAGAAATAAGCTAGATTCCTCAGTCAGGGAAGAAGATATATCCCCCCCCCCCCATTTCAGTCTATCATTTTTCATTAGTTGCTATTATATCAAGCACTGGAGGAGTGTTTACAAGCTTTATGAAACTTGGAGATTGGGCCAGTCTAAACATGCGCTGAAAAAATATTCTTACCTAATTGTTTACTTGAACACTTGCTGTAATGAGAATAGGAGCATGAGATGAAAAAAGGGAGGGAGGGCTGCCAGGGAGAACCAAGAAGTTTGGAAAACTGCTTTATGCTGGGTTTAGTGAGGGAAGTGATTTATCTCTGGACTGTCAATTGGGTAATTCTTTTGTTTATGTATAAAGGCAGAACACTTCAAAGTCGTACATATGGGTGTCTGTTGCAAGGTGGGCATCCCTCGCTAGCCACAGCTAGCTCCCCACCTGACTCTGGGCACGCCGCCCGCCTGTCTTACCTGCCACGTCTTGTTGGTAATAAATAAGAGTTGCTAACTAAGACAGGAGGCTGCCCATTGTTGCACCCTGATACTAGGGGGTATCCACAGCTCTGTACCACCCCCACACCGTGGCCCAAGCCTTGTAGGTGGCATCTCAGACAGTTAACTGAACCTTTGCCTTCATCCATTAGCTGTGGCCCCCAAAGAAGCAAGTCAGGGCCTTCCTAGGCCTGGCGGGTTACTACCAAGGATTTGTCCTGGGGTTCGGGGCAAGCGCAGCCCCGCTGCACGAGCTGACCAAAAAGGGCAGCCCGGACCTGGTGGTCTGGACGCAGGGGTGCCAGGAGGCGTTTGACACCCTCAAGGCTGCCCTGGTCAAACAACCGATCCTGAAGGCACCGCTCCAGGATAAACCCTTCTACGTGGCAACCGATGCCTCCGATGTTGGACTGGGAGCCGTGCTCTTACAGGAGCACCAGGCACTCTTACGCGGCACCCCATGGCATACCTCAGCCGGAAGCTGATCCCTCGGGAGCGGAGCCTGTCCTCCATCGAGAAGGAGTGCTTGGCCATCGTCTGGGCCCTGAACAAGCTGAAGC
>JAGPOW010002514.1:44294431-44319439 GCA_030014935.1 Caiman crocodilus | reverse complement strand
TGCTGGCCAGCTCAAGGAGGCGGCTAGGACGAGGGATGTCATTGTCATGGGTGATTTCAATTACCCGGACATCTGCTGGGAGGAGCAGTCGGCCAAGTCAGAGAGGTCCCAGAGGTTCCTGGTGGAGCTGCAGGACCTCCACTTGGTCCAGGAGGTGCATGGGCCCACCAGGGGGGATGTGCTGCTGGATCTGGTCCTGGCCTCGGGGGACAATCTGGTTAGAGGTCTCCAGGTTCGTGACTCCCTGGCAGATAGCGATCATCGCCTGATAGAATTTGCTGTCTGGCACAGTGTAGCTAGAGCCTACACTAGGACTAGGGTCCCTGACTTCAAAAGGACCAATTTCAGAGAGCTCAGGAGGCTAGTTGAGAAGGCGCTGAGGGCCTGTAGGGTTGAGGACATGGGCGTCCACGAAGGGTGGATGTTTCTCGAGGAGACGATCCTCCGAGCCCAAGGGGCGACCGATCCTGCCCGATGCAAGATGAGCAAAAGTGCCCGAAAGCCCCCATGGCTTAATAGGGATAATCAGGGGACCCTGAGGGCTAAGCAGCAGGCATACAACCTATGGAGGAGAGGAGATGGGAGATGTCTCCAAGGAGGAGCACTCCTCTTGTGCTCGGGCGTGCAGGAGGGCTATTAGGAAGGCCAAGGCGGGAGTAGAGCTTCGCCTGGCGACTAGGATCAAGGACAACAGGAAGTCCTTTTTCAAATATGTGGGGAGGGTTTCAAGAGCGCTCGTATAACCGAGCCAAGGGCTCAGCAATCGCGCCCGCTAGCTCCCTCAACACCCTTGGGTGCAGGTCATCCAGACCCGCCAACCTAAAGACATCCAACCCTTCCAGAAGTCCTTCTTCCAGGTCTACCCTCACCCTTGGCCTAGCAATGATTTCCAAGGGGCAATTCAAGCTTCTGGCGGGAGGGATGTCCCGGTCCCCCCTCAGGAAGACTGAGGCAAAGAACCCATTGAAGATCTCAGCCTTACCATCGTCTGTGAGCGCCAGGTTACCTGACGAGTCCCTCAGGGGCCTGACATTGCCTGGGGCTCACTTTTTGCTGTAGCACCCAACGCTATTTGTTTCTTCCCTTCACTTCAACCCTAGGCTCTTCTCCCTGTATTACCCTGTCCACCCCAGCAAACATTTGTTTTCATGGTTGAATGTCTTTCTATAAATTGTGACTGCACCTGAAGAATGTCTTATGTTAACCCTCATCTTGACATCCTTGCTGAGGACTGAAACCCACATGACCTTGGCTTTCACTCCAGTGGCTCCCTGACCCGGCAATACTTACTTAGGATGACTGTCTCAGTCAAACCTTAGAGGCATCCATTCCCATGAAGAGAAAGAGTATTTGGGGATAAGTTTTTATAGTAGGTCTAGATAGAAACCTGTCACCTGCTAGTTGCTAGAAGAGTTAAAATCCTTCAGCATGTTGCAGGTCAGAGTCTAAAAGAGCTGGGGTTGCAAGCAACCTGAAGAGCAACAGTAACTCCCAGCAGTGGCAACCCTTAATGATAGTGAAGAGCAGCAGTTACCAATAGTGGTGGCTCCAACGGAGGAAGAGAACAGCAACAGACTCTAGTCTGGGAATCTCTACCCAGCACTTGCTGCTTTGGCTGGCATTGATGGTAGAGTCCCCAGAGCATAGCAACAACAATGATGAGCAGCAGAGGCCTCTGGGATGGGCCTCTGTTCTTACCCAACACATACCACTTTGTCTGGTAAAGGTGGTAAAGCCTTCAGATAGCAGCCCTGGGTGAATCTCACTTCCCAGTAGACTGGGCTAAATAGGAGCTCCTATTGATTTGTTTGGTGGTGACCGTGATAGACTGGTGACTGTTTGTGGTTTTAGTTTAGTTTGTGGTTTTGTGGTTATAGACACATAGATTAAGCTTTTATTGGGGTTTGCTCCCTTTTCCTCTTTATTAAACCCTGTTTATAGTTTATTATTGCTTGCTAATGGAGTTGTTTGTTCACTTTAGAACATCCAGGTATCATTTATTTTTCCAGGTTTCTGGGTGGGGACTTGAGTCAAAATACAAAGTTCATGTAAAACCCCTGAATTTGAATCTTGACTTCATTTCTGATGTTCAGTGCCTTCTAAAGGAAGCTAGACATAACAATTTCTTAGTGATATCTTTTATTGGACAAACTGCAAATCTGGGATAGGCTTAGACACGCTTTTGAATGAAGACATTCTTCAGGTGCAGTCACAATTTATAAAAAGACATTCAACCATGAAAACAAATGTTTGCTGGGGTGGGCAGGGCAATAGGGGGAGAAGAGCCTAGGGTTGAAGTGAAGGGAGAGAATAAACTCTGTTGGGTGCTACAGCAGGAGTGAGAGGTAGAGCGGATGAGGTGACAGTGTGGGAATTAGAAGTAGTATAGAAAGGCATGAGTCTTGGAATGGAGATGTTATATGTGGCAGTGCTTCCCAAACTTTTCCTCAGTGTAACCCCATTTATAACCCCATTTTCTCAGCATGACCCCTCTCTCCCAGACTACAGCCACCCACAACCCCAGGTGCCCCTCATTCCCCATCCACAGTCCCCTGTCCCTGCCGTTGCGCCTCACTCCCCAATCACAGCCTCCTGCCCCCTTGGTGCTCCAGGGCCAAGGCCCACAACCCCCTGCCCCTCCAGAAATGCCTGAGCCCCAGCTGCCACCCTTAGGAGGTGGTGGCTGCTGTGGCCAGTGTGCAGTGCAGAGCCTGGCTTCCTCTCTGCCATGCCTCCTTCCCTATTAACAGCGCTGCCAGAGCAGAGCCCAAGTTGAGGGAGGATGTGAGCTGCCTGCTACAGACTTGGGGTTCCCCACCCTGCTGCCCTTCCCCTGGGGCTCTGCAAGCCAGTGAGCAAGACCTGGCACAGGAAAGAGGGAGCACTGAGCTTCCATGGCTGCCAAGCTGAGGTGCCCCCTGCTCATTCTGCAGCAGCATGGGCACAACTCTGCACCACCACTGTTGTTGTGGCTCACCTTGGTGACCATAGTGGTGTGGCACCCCTCCCACATTGGGACCCACCTCCTAGGCTACAGAGGTGGCTCCTGCCAAGTCCTGGTCCAGCCTGGCTTCAGCTCCACACCCTACTGTGGATGCAGAAATCTCAGGGGGTATGTTTATCATGACCCCGTCTGCTGATGTTATGACCCTATTTGGGGTTGCCATTCACAGCTGGGGAACTGCTGATATAGGGTGTGATGCAGCTGGGATGCTACACCTACAAAGGAGTCCTTTAGCCCCAAACTTTTCCCCACCATTTTCTGCTTGGCCACTGAGAACAGAGTTTTGACAAAAGCCCAACATTTTAGTCAAGTTCACCTCAGCTCCCCCTGTCTCATTCAGTCCTTGACAGCTGTAGCAGAGGAAATTCTGTCAGCTTAAAGAACCATTTGGTCAGGGTGCAACTGATCTAGGGCAGGAGGTCTAAGACAGTAGCAGAAGCAAGGAGGAAGAGAGGAGGGTCCAAGCCAGAAGTTCAGAACATGGAGTCATAAGTCATAGGCTCAGAGCATTGGCAACATGTAGGGGGTGCACTAGGGTGCATGTGCATCCCCTGAGAATGCTGGTGCGCCCTCTGTCAGGCCATGCTCCTTGCTTAGGCGATGGGCAGAGGGGGCAGCCAGAAGAGCTGGTGCCCCCCCTGCGAGCACCGGCACAAATGAAGTGGTGAATAAAGCAGCTGCGGCACTCCTGGAAGTGGCTGTGGCCGTTTCTGGGAGCACCATGGTCACTTTCAGGTGAGTGCTATTAGCCACAAGGGAACTCCCTTCCTCCTGGTAGGTGAGACTGGCTGCAGGCTGCCCCCCTTCCCTTCCTTCCCAGTCACTGACTGGTCCCTCGGGGGGCATGTGCCCCACCTGACTCAGATGGCACCAGTTGCCCATGGTTCAGAGCACAGAATCAGATTTAGGAGTTCCAAGCAGGCCAGAGGCACAGCAAGGCTGTCTGCTCCCCTAGAGAACCTATTGCTATGTGGTCTGAGCTCATGTAGACCAGTGTGCCTGGAACCCACTTCCTGAGGGATGACTCAACCTGATTGCCTGATCTGTTCCAGCTGGGGCTTGCGACTGGATCTGCCCCACCAGAGCTTAGGCTCATTACATCACTCCTCTATATAAGATGCTTTCTGGGTGCCTTGGGGCCAACCAGGACTTTTAATATGTTAACGGAAATCACAGGCCCAGGCAGCCAAGGAAAACTACAAGCTCATTTTCATAACAGAGGCCAGTAATGACATGTTACTAATTCCTTGGGATCAATAATAAAGAAAATGGGGACAGGAATGGAGGTCAGAGGTTAATAACTAATGAGCCAAGAGGAGACACTGAGCAGAGCACACCAAACAGAGCCCACTGGCCCTCCAATGAGTCCAAGCAGCCAATCGATACTGACCAGTTATACTCTTCCCAGAGACGAGACAGCATGAAAGAAATGAAAGCAGCTCCACAATCCCTGGGAATCCTCCCAGCCAGAGCCTCTTTCCTAGGAAAATATACAGCCAGTTTAGCCAGGGCCAGGAGGAGTTTGACCTGGAGGTCCCAAGGCTTGGCGAGGCTATGGACAGGGAGTACATAAATAGGTGAGTGGAGAAGTACAGCCATAACTTCAGCAAGAGGCTCTGGAAGAGGCAATGCAGGGGTTGCAGGCCCAGGCAGGACTTTTAACAGGTCAAGGAAAAACATGGACCCAAGCCCACCAAGGACTTGGGGAATGTCTGTTCACCAGAGCACCCCAAGGGATGACAAGGTCGAACAAGTCACAAACTCCTCCATGACTGTTTCAGGCTGGATGTCAGCAAGAACTTCTTTACTGTCTGAGCCCCCAAGGTCTAGAATAGACTGCTGCCGGAGGTGGTTCAAACATCTATTTTGAACACCTTCAAGAGACATTTGGATGTTTGTCTTCTTGGGATCCTATGACCCCTGCTGACGTCCTGCCCCTGGGGCAGGGGGCTGGACTCAAAGATCTTCCAAGGTCCCTTCCAGCCCTAATGTCTATGAAATCTATGAAAGCTAAGGAAACTATAAGTCCCCTTTAGTACTGGGGGGGCCACTAGTGACATGTTACAGATTACTTGGGGCAAATAATCATGAAAATGGGGACAAGAGTGGAGGTCAAAGGTTAATAACCAGTGTGCCAAAGTTGGACACCACGCAGAGCACACTGGACAGTGCTCACTGGCCCTGAAACAAGTCCAAGGAGCCAGTGGACACTGCCCAGTGATACTCTGCCTGGAGATGGGATTTCACATGTGAAAGAAAAGTAGCCCCACAGTCCCCAGGGACCCTTCCAGCCAGAGCCTCCTTCCTGGTAAGATATGCAGCCAGCTTGGGCCAGGAGGAGGTTGACCAGGAGGACCCAGGACTTGGTGGGGCCGTGGATGAGGAATGCATAAAGAGACCGGTGAGGGGAATAGAGCAGCCAGAACCTCAACAAGAGGTTCTGGAGAACATGGTGCAGGGGCTGCAGGGCCAGGCAGGATATTGGGCTAGATTAACCATTTGTGTGATCCAGGATGGCACATAATTTATCTTCTCAGGTTCTTATGAGATAGGAAAGAAATTGGAAGCTGCCTGATGAGCTGCCCGATGAGCTGCCCTTTCAGCAATGGTGTAATAAAACTAGAATTAGAGAAGAGAACAAGATTAGCCATGATAGATATTAACCTGCTCAAATTCTTATCTTGTCAAGAGTCTCAAAGCTTTGCCTAGTCTGCAGGCTTCCATAAAACCCCACATTAACCCATTGAATTCTCCACCCTGGGCTTATAGCTGCCTCCCCACATTGCTCTTTACCTCCTTTTCCGCCTGTCAAGCCTGAGCCTTCTGTAGAAAGTGAAAAGGAACAAAGTGAGCTCCTCCAGTTCCTGGTGCCTCCCAGAGCTGTAAAGGAAGCCCCTTCTGTAAACTCCTAACAGTTTGGGTCCTGAAGTGATTTCCAGTCATGGACTAGGGCCAAGGTTCCTCTGTATAGGATCAGAGACCTGATTCCAAGAGCCAAAAGCTTGTGTAATCCTAGGGGGAAGGGACTTGGATGTTATAAATAGAGTAACTGCCAGTGAGGAAGGTCATTGTTAACTGGGGTGGAAGTTGAAGTAGGCAAGGCAGCATGGCTGGATTTCATGCTTGCAACGTTCTGGTGACTGGGGCCAATCGTGGACTTGGCTTGGAGCTCATCAAGCAGTTTCTGGAAAAATCAAACCCACCTGAAAGAGTCTTTGCAGCCTGTCGGAACCCAGAGGGAGCACAGGTGAGATCAGACCCTGCTAAGATTAAGTTTGCTGAGTCAGTGGGAGGATTTTTGTGAGATATGAGCAAACCTCAAGGGGCCAGAGGGTGGTAGATTATGAGACTAAATAGCTCACTGACACCTACACTGCTGCTATCTCTCTTTCTCTCAAAAGGAAGAGAGAGACATAGATAGCCATATTACTGTGACGTCCAGTAGAAGACAGATTTGCACCTTATAGATTTGCACCTTATAGACTAACCAAAGTAGGTGTGAGTGTGTGCAGATATAACGTGTATGTCTGTATATATAGCATAAACTTTCTTGAGTTGAAGCTCACAGCATCTGATGAAGTGAATTTGAGCTCTTAAGTTCACATCTCTGACTCAGACGTATGGGGTGACAATGAGACTTTTCCTGCAGGACCCAGAAAAGGCAGGGCACCATGCAGGGAGATTTTGTAGAGCCAAAGTAATATTGACAGTGGCATCAGTGCCATAGCAATGACATTTGGCTCCCAGGGCAAAGCCCACAGCGGCAGCCTGCCCTTGCCCCTCGCACAGATCTGGGGGGTACATGTGCTCCCATGTTTGCCTGCGAGTGCATGCAGTGGCAGGAGATGCCCTTCCCATAGGCAGAGGGAGAAAAAAATTATTTGGGGAGACTGAGTGTGATTGCGCAAGCATGCACCCCCACCCCCCCAGCAGGTAAGTCTGTGGGGGAACAAGCATGGGGGGCCAGATCAAGGTACCCACATTGAGGGATGGAGTGAGGCAGAGGTGAGGCAGGGGCTGGGGTGAATGGGGCCCTGGCCGGGCTTGATGGTGGGATTACTGGAACCTAGGCAGGTCATCCAGGGGCACAGGGGGGCTCCTGCCTCTGTGTGCACCCTGGCAGAGGCCCAGGAGGCACATGCCCCCCCAATTTGTGCACAGGGTGAAGGTAGCTGCTGCTGTGTGCTGGGCTCTGTACCCTGCTACCGCTGCCTTAAGAGTCGGACAACACCACGTGTGCCCTGCTGCTCTCCTGCCCCTGCCCCCCAAGCCCCTTCCCCTTCACAGGGTAGACTAGTACTTGCCTGCTGTGTTGCACAGCCAGGATGTGATCCACATGGTGGGCTGCGATCCTGGCTGCACGCGTGCCCCTCCCCAGCCCTGCTGCAGCCTCCCAGAGCCCACAGCCGGGCTGCCTTGCGGCCCTACCCACTGCCCCACATCTGAGCCCTATTAGCCCTGGCCTTCCACCTCCTATGGCCCTTCCCCCATCTCCTTGTCCCCCCCAAACAAGCTGCTTACAGCTTTGCTCCACACCCTGCCCCAGCTGGGCAGCACCTATTGGCATCCTTTTGCTTTGGTGCCTGGGGCAGTCACCCTGCTCACTTCCCTGCTCCCTCTCCTCTTGCTATGGCACTGAGTGGCTTTGCCCCAGGTAGAAGCTGAGAAGCTGGACTCTTCCAAGAATACCCTGACCACCCTCCCCTCTCTCTCTCATCTTTCTTCACTGGGACATGGATTAATTTCTGTTGTCCTCTTTCAGGAATTGAAGTATTTGGCCTCCAAGCATCCAAACCTGGTGATCATCCTACTAGGTAGGTCTCCCTACCCCAGGCCTGGAGAGCCAGGGTTCCCTTGCTTGGAGTCACCTTCTTTCCTGTCTCCATCTCCCCCTCTCAGCCCCTGATCCTGCCTTGGTAGGAGCTGCAGCCATGGCAGTCTGTTAGCCCAGCCCTGGGATACAGCTAACAGGGACTTCTAAACTCAGTCCATCTCCTGGTTGGGGGCTATGGTAAAGACTCTTTCCCCACCATGACTGCAAAATCTCCAGTGTAGTTGCAGATATGCACTGGCAAAAATAACATTTGGAGGATTGGGCATGAGAGGCAAGCCCCAGGGATGTCCATGGGGATGGAGACTGACCCCAGGGTCCCACTCTTTGGCTGTAGTATAAAAGGCACTTTCCAGAAAATTATGAAAACAAAATCCTGGATGTGAGGATTTCACAGTCTAAACCAACAACAGGTAGAGGATGAAAAGGGACTTATACTGAATGTAGGTTGAACTGGGGAGTTAGAGTTAACCAGGACATCACCATGGGTCTCTGAAATATCCTCAAAAGGTTGTTAGCTCTTCCCTGCTGAGCAGGCTGAATCCTCTGTTATCCTGCGACAGGCATGTGTAACAGGGAGATGGGAGGGAGCTGGATTATCACCAGTGACATACTGAAGCCCCCTGTTTGGTCTCTGTAGACGTTACTAACCCAGTGAGCATTGAAGCTGCAGTAGCCAGAGTTGAGAAGAATCTGAAGGGCTCTGGGCTGAACTTGCTGATAAACAATGCTGCAATTCTGAGGCTGACTACACTTGAGTCAGAGACAAGGGAGAACATGTCTGCAGTATACACAACAAATGTGACTGGACCTCTGCTGGTGAGCCAGGTAAGGGCCCCCAAAAGAGAGTGATTCTAGCCATACTGAATGTGCCAATAATGGAAGAAGCTGCAAGACACCTCTGGGGACATTTTTTTTGTTCTGAAGTCCTGTAACTAAGACAGATGGCCATAATATAGTTCAGAGCATCTGCCCGACATTGCTCCCTCTTCTAGGATTATGTTGAGTGTTTTAGTGGGTATGGACAGCTCAGCATGTAAGAAATGGGTTTTTTTTTATTATTTATACATTTTCATAATTAAAATGTAAGCCTGGGGCTGTTTTGACATTGGTAAGTTCTTGCATAGATGTGTTTTTTGGTGTTTCTTGTAAAAGAGCTTGAAGAACATTATTAAAGAAAACAGGGCTCCAGCCAGAGGATTGATCACAGGTGGGGCTGGGCCCAGCTTGTTTTGGAGAGCAACCACTCCCTGTTGAGTTCCTTTCCTCTAAGCAGATTCCATGGGGGTTCTTTTCGCCCCTCCTCAGGCATTCCTGCCCTTGCTAAAGAAAGCTGCTCAGCAAAGCACCCAGAAAGGACTGAACTGCAGCAGGGCAGCCATTGTCAACATGTCCAGTGAAGCTGGCTCCATCAAGAATCTTTTGATCTGGGATTTGGGGCATTTCATCTCTTATCGCTGCAGTAAGGTATGGCAC
Organism: Caiman crocodilus; assembly: GCA_030014935.1. Taxonomy (NCBI): domain Eukaryota; kingdom Metazoa; phylum Chordata; order Crocodylia; family Alligatoridae; genus Caiman; species Caiman crocodilus. The sequence goes on along the minus strand of JAGPOW010002514.1, from coordinate 44,310,128 downwards.
ATGTTCTACAGGGCCAGAGTCTAAGCGTCTTCTGCATACAGGCAGTGCCAAAGCAAGGTTGGGAGGGGAAGGGGAGGCAAGCAGGGACAACTACCCTAGGTGCAGAAGCAAAGGTACACCAATGGGCACTGCCCAGCTGGGGCCAGGCATGAGACAGAGTTGCAAGCGGCTTGTTTGGGAGGGCATGAGGGATGAGGGAAGGGTGGCTCCTGTCACTGCATGCACTCCCAGGCAAGCATGGGCAGGGGATGTGACCCCCAGATCTGTGCGTGGGGCAAAGGTGGGCTGCCGCTTTAGGCTTTGCCCCAGGTGCCAAACTTCATTGCTACAGCACTGCATACAAGATCACTTACCATGCAGGACTTTTGCCACATCACCAGCTCTGCTACCCAGGCTTTTTAGTTTTTGGTGCTGTGTCCAAGGTAGAGGCTGAAGTTTGGCTTTGCTGAATTCAGATTTGGCACTCCTGGGACCTCCATAAAGGAGTTCATGCTCAGATAGGAATCTCCATGATCTGTATCTCCCATTGGTGACTGCCCCGTCCTGGAAAGAGAGAGTGGGGCTCCTCACCTCTCAGTGATGGATCCTGAGTACAAGAGGGGAGGCTTGCTTTGGAACCATGAATTCTAGTCTTTTGCAGCAAATACACCGATCTCCCCCCTCTCTCCTGCCAGTGTCTTAGACCTAGGACATTCCCTTCTTATGTGCTGCTGTTGCTGTTTATGACATGTTTCACCCACAGGCTGCTCTGAACATGCTCACCAAATGCCAGTCTTTGTGCTATGCAGAACAGGGGATCCTGACCATCACTTTCCATCCTGGCTGGGTGAAAACTGACATGGGGTCCTCAATCTCTGACCAGGTAGGTGTCTCACTGGGAGAGAACAATTCTAGTTTCTTTTCAGTGAGCAGATGTTCAATACAAGAGTAATGGTTACATTAGAGCCCTTTCCCTTCCCAGCCCATGCCCTAAACCATTCTCATGAGGACTTCCCAGGGCTGTTGGCAGCCCTCATATTCTGAGGTTTTGTTTCCTGCCACTGCCAGCGCCAAAGATCTTCCTGATCTTGCTGTCGCACAGCAAATACCAGGAGCTGTTAGCATTTCTGCCTGGGAGAACTCCAGGACAGGCACAGTTATCCCAGTCACCTGTTTATCAGCCCCTCTTGGCAGGCGTCTGTACTGAGCACTGGCACCAGCTCCCCGTCTAGCCACAGGAGATGCAAAGACTGGCTAAACCCCAATCATGACAACAGGGGTTAAGGTGAACTGGTCAGATCCCAGCTCCATTCCTCTTGTGCGCCAGGGCACATGGGAAATGGGGCAGGTACCTCTGTAGGTTTCTCTTCCTCATTCCACTTTGCTCCTTGCAGGCTCCACTAACACCAGACGAGAGTGTGCAAGGTATTTTGAACACCCTCCTCATGCTCTCTGAGAAGGACAATGGAGCCTTTGTGGACTGGAAAGGGAATCGTCTTCCTTGGTGAAATGCCTGCCCAGCCATTGGCCAGGAGTCCTGCACCAGGACATTCAAGCGCCTGGGCTCTCAGCAGTACTTGTCTCCTCAATAAACTTACTGTTCCTAATGTAATGGCACTGCCAGTGCATTTATTTCATCTCCTGCTTGAACTGTGTATTTTGCTGCAATGGTTTGGGTAGCTCTGAGCATAGTGTTTCTAACCAGGGAGAGAATTTTTGTTTCCTCCCTCCTAATAAGGGCACACATTTAGATGTTGAGACATTTACCACACAGTTAATTAGCCAACTATGCAAATGTCTCGTGTAGATTTACCCATTGACTACTCATCATCTCAATATCATTCATAAGAAGTCAGAGACTGGCTAAGATTTTAACTGATATAGGTGTCTGAGTAAAAAGGTAACCAAACGCCAGCCCACATGCCAAACTAATGTGAGGCACAAGAGTGAGGTGTGTTCAGTGCGTGGAGAACGCATGATCACAGGGCTGACAGGCGCGTGATCAGACGACCCCAGCGAATCAGAAGCTGCATGAGGCGTGTGGCTGCACGGCCAGCAGTTACACTCCTCTAGCTGAACACCAGCAGCATATCTGATTGGCGCGGGAGTTAATAAAAGGGACAGAGCGCCAGAGCGCAGCGACTCGGGGCGCCACACAAACCGCTGGAGAGGACTGAGCACCCTTTCCCAGAGCCCGTGTCCCCTAGGTTGTCTAGTATACTCGTTACCACACGTGTCGAACACGCTGAGCTCTCAAGCAACAGTTTTCCTGTTGTTACCCACATTTGTAATCGTCGTTAGTACTTCGTTATTGTTATTCTGCTATTCTGTTTATTATTTGTTATTCTGCTGTCTACTTGCTGTTTAACTGCAGTTTTAAGAGCTTCCTGTCATCCTGCTCAAGTTGTTGTAAGTAAAATCTCAATTTCTTTGCCACCTTTACTCGAGTCAGTGTCCCTTTCGCCCCAGCCTGATCGTACGGAGGGTTGGTCATCCACCCGCCGCACCGCGCAATTTACCTCAATAGGAGGAGAAAGGTCTGGAGCTGAAAACCAGCTCTGTGAGTCATCCCCACAGAGACGGTCATTTGTTGAATTTGTGTTTGTGGTTCAGATTACTCAGAGGTAAGATATAAAAAGAGGAGAAAAGGCACCAGCATGGAAAGCTGTATCCCTTGAGGAAATGTTGAAGTCAAGGAGAATGAAGATGGGGTCCTGTCTCTATGCTTGTGCAAGGAAAAAGTCATTAAACACTTACTGAGGGCATTTTCAGTTGGTGCAAAGGACAATAGAGATATTGGAGAGAAGTGTAGGATGGAACTGGAGGAGAGAAATTCAGAACAACTGCGGAAAACTATGCACGCACATTACTGACACCAATGCTGCCTGTACCAGTCTCAGAAAGAATGTGGCAGGTATGTTTATGGCAGAGCTGAGTAACTAGCTATTCAGTAAAGTCTTAGCATCTACACATGCAGCCCTATTAGTAAACTAATAAATGCTACCATAAGTCAGCACTTGTAAACACAAGTACTATCCTGAGGCATTTAGTGCACCACAGTGTACGTGTAGATGCTGACAAGGCTGGCTGAGGCACAAAGGTGCCTTCCAGCTAGCTACACCCTGAGGTACACTCATACCCCAGCCAGTCCCTCCACAGCACATTGAGCCAGGTAAGAGCAGCCCCAAGTTGGCAAGATGATTCCCCCCGCCCCTTTCCCCACGCCTCCTGCCAGCCAGGGTTGCTTCAGCCTAACTCAACATGCTGCAGTCTCCAGTTCATGTGGAAATGGGGCTCCTGGGAACAATAAACTCTGGTGTGAAGTGTGCTAGAGTTTATTCAGACAAATTAATTTCATGCATAGACAGGCCCATGAAGAAGTATTTCATGTCTCTGATTCAATTAAGGTGAGACAATGGTACTTTAAACGTGCAAGAGACAATGACACATCCTGCAGGACCCAAACAAAGCAGAGTACAGTGAACAGGGACTTTGCAGAGCCAAAGCTATATTGACATTTTACCCCAGGTAGAAGTTGGACTCTTTCCAAACTGACCTGTCTTCCTCTCCAATGATTATAGGCTCTTTCACATTATTGACTTTAGGATTAAAGAATTTGGCCTGCAAGCATCCAAATATGTTGTGCTAAGTAGGTCTCTGTCTCCCAGGCCCAGAGAACTGGGGCTCCCTCACTTGTTCATCGGTTAAGGTTTTCTTTAAGGTTGTGTGTCAATTCCTTTTCCCTCTATAATAAATCCTATTTTAGTTGAACATTGCTTGTGAGCTGGGAAATGCCTTTATCTTAGTATGCCTAGTTAATACTTACTTTCCCAGGTTTCGGGGTGTGTGCTCAAGCCAGACTCAAAAATATATGTTAAGCCCCTCAATTTGAACCCAGACCTGGTTACTCCCACCCAAAGCCTAGCAGATGGGTTACACACCTACTGCTTAGACAAGCCCATGGTACCCAGTTCCCCAGCACTAGGTCCTTGACAGCCCTAGACCCTGTACAAATATATCACAAAGACAGGCTCTATCCAAAGACCCTGCTGAAGCCAATGGGCTAAGAGGTCAAGTGAATGGACCTGTATAATATGCCTAGTCATATGCTAGTATGAGCAAACTGCTCCAATGATCACAGATCACTGCTTCCCCATGAGGAGGTCCTGCCAGGCTCAGACCTAACCTTTTGCATCACACTGCAGCACTGCAAGAGGCTCTGGGGTCCAGAACACTCTCTGGAGCCAAGCAGGGCTCAAAGACATCGAGAATAAATTAATCCCAGATTTGAACAGAGTTTGGGAAGGGTCAGATGCTGTAGTCTTAGTGATAGGAATGATCAATCTCTGATGAGAGGAATTCTAGTCCATTGGACAATGCCCCTGCCTAAATTGTTATAGATGATGTTTGAGAGCATAAGAGCTTCTGCTGGGCAAGTGTAGTAGTCACTAGGCCCATGCAAAGTGGCTAGTATTCAGATTCGGCCAATTCAGGGGACAGTGATTCAATTTGGTGATTCAACTCACTGTCCCAAATCAATTCAGCTGACTCTGATCAGCCAAATCTCCGAATCAGACAGGCCCATCTCCCTCAGCCTGGCAATGGCTGCCCCCCCCCCCCCAACTCCTGGCACTTGTTTAAAAAAAAAGCCCTGGCTCACCAGGTGCTGCTGGGTGAGGGGGCGATCCCTGCTGCCCCCACTAACCCCCACTGCATGGGGGCCTCTGCCACAAGCCTCCTGACCTCTTCCCCCATCCCACCCCCCCCCGGCGCAGCTCTACACCACATGGGGGTTCTTCCATGAGCCCCCCGAAGAACTGAGGCCACTGCAGGAGTGGTGGGTTCTGGGGCTTTTCTCCTTTTTTTTTTCCTTAAAGGGCTGGAGCTGGCCCAGGTGGGGAACCTGTGTGGGGACTGGAAAAGCTAGGAGGGTGGTCAAGGGCTTGTACACAGCCCCCCATGCAGTGTGGGGCAGGGAGGGCAGCAGGGATCACCCCCATACCCAGGAGCACCTGGTAAGCACTGGGGCCTTTTTTTTAAATGCCAGGAGCTGGAGCAGGTAGGGCAGCCATGGGGGGGAGGGGGCTGAGGGAGCAGGTAGGGGCTGGGGGCTGGCAGGGGTCCCCCCATGGTCCCCTCCCCCTGCCCCTAGTACTTACCAGCTTGGAGTCAACTGCAGTTCCCTGATGCAGCAACTGGGTGACTGCCCGAATCATCAAAGCTCTCCAAGTCTCTTCCAAAAATTCAGAGAGGTTGAATCAATTCAGACCTTTTAATTAGTCCCCTGATTCGATTTGGAGATTCAGCCACTGAATCGGGCTGAATCGTCTCCAAATCGAATCACCACCCAAAGCTTTGCTCAGGCCTAACAGTCAGTTCAATCTAGAAGGGCATCTGGGGTCCCCCTGTGGCCAATCACTGAGCTGGCAGGCACAAGGTGGGGGGGGGCAGTGTTGTCCCTGGCAGACCTGGAAGTGGACCGGAAGTACTTCTGGTCCACTTCCAGGTTCGCCATCAAGCACGTGGAGGCCCCCCCCACCACTCTCCTGTGGGACGCTCCATCCACCCCAGCATCTCAGTGTTCACAAGCTGTGCTGGTACCTTGAGGTATGTAGAAAAAACTTTTAAAGCTGTGTCTGTCCAAATTGCTAATTCTCTGAGTCAGCATTGAATCTTCAGATTCGGATTCAGCCAAATCGAACTGGGACAGTGATCTGAATCAATAAATCAAATCATTGTCCCTGATTCAGGCCAAATCTAAATTGAATAGGGCCTGCTTTGCATACCCTTAGTGCTAGTATCCACCTGCTGAATGCTGAGTGCAAGGTGTGGGGCTGTGTGCAGTAATATAGCAGCATGTGCACAGGCATTTTCTTAGGGTATGGTCTGAGCGATAGTTAGATATAAAGTTTTATGATGGGAATTGTTGCAGACTGAGGTACAACAGAGGCATGTGGGAATTTGATTGGACAGTATATGGTCCAAATGTGTACTTCATACTGTTGGCTACAAATGTCCAATTTGGGATCCTTGAAATTCTGGTTTATTAGGTGGATTGAAACACTGTAATGAAGTCAAATCATAAACCTTGGGGCTGGTCCCCACACACACACACAGATGCACACACACAGTAGCAAGCTACAAGAGTCAGGTATACTTATCCCACAGGCACTGGAGTCGGCCGTCGATGGCCAGTCGAGGCTTCTTTCAGCATGGTGTTATCCTCCAGAAGGGGGTTGCCGGCTGGTCCTTCTGGATGGACAGGTCGGGTGCTGGTCTAGTTGGAGATCAAGAAGGCACCCCTGAGAGTCACATTTCACTGCTTTTTATCTGTCCTTGGCAGATTTTGGTGACTCCCCAGTTTTCAAGTTTGCCCAATCCAGGGGTCGTTGACCCTCATGAGACTTCCCCCTTGGTGGCTACTGGATGGTATCTGTCAGCCCCAGGGATCGTCTGCATGTACATGCAGGTTTGGGAGTCCATTGATGAATTTTGAATAGAGCTCTGGGAGCAGTCGATTTGGAGATATTCAGCCCAAAAGTTGGTCCCTGGTGTTGATTAACTCAGACCAGGGCTTCTAACCCTTGAACAGTGAAGTTTAGAGAATTCCCGGTTGCTACATTGATTTCTTCAGTTGGTTGATCTGCAGTTTCCCTGGGTGTTAATTGCTGCTTGCTACTGTGTTATGCATTCAATCACTGATTCACTGCTCTTTCAGGGGCCTGCCTGATACAGGGAAGTAGCAGTTTGATTCCTGCCCTTGTTAACATTGTTACAATGTATAATTTACTTCTGAAACTAAACACATTCAGTTAAAAAATGAGGAGTATAAAATACAAGCTACAAGAGTAAGGCCACGGCACACAAATAGATAAAAATACCAAAAGACAAGGGGAGATACAAAATACATACATACAAACTTTAAAACACAATTCTTTATCTTGAAGTGAAAGAAAGAGGAAGGAAAAAAAGGTAGAAGAGGAAAAAGGTATCCAAGGAGGAGAGAGCAACTTTAGGCAAGAGGAAAAGGGGGCTTTCTGCTACAATACAAAACTTTATGATGAACAAGCCAGAGTGTGAAGTGATTGGATGAGTAAGATGGAGTGATTTGGGTATAAGAGTCTAAGTTTAGCTTCTGTGTTGGAGAAAGGTAGGGGTGGTAGGGAATCTGCTCCCGAGAAAGAGGTTCTGATCCGTGAGGGGTGCTGATTCTGTTGCTGTCCTGGGTGGTAATGTGGCAAACTCTTGAAGAATCCAATTTGGACATAGTTATTCTCTAATCAAGCCCTTGGTAATTTCTCTGTGATGTCTTTAGAGCTGCAGGGATTATAGTTTGTGGTAAAGTATCACCCTGCCCCTAATACCAGGATGGAGAACTTAGCCTCTGCTTTCTGTTGGGGGAGCCCAGAGAAAGTGAAGCTAAGGATCTGGAAGGCAGGAGGGATAGTGTGTATTTCCCTGATAGTCTGGGTGAAATATTTACCAGAGTGGGTCAATATTTGACTATAAAAAGGTTTAATGTGATATGTAAGTTCTGTAATAGTTAACCATTTGAAAAAGAAGAGACTGTTTGTTTTGCATGAGAGAGATTATGAATTTGTGAATCTGTGGGCCACTGGCCAAAGTTGTGAATCGAGACCAACTTATCTCTGTTATCTAGACTTGTTATCTCTGTGTTTCTAGACTGAAGGTTGCTGTGTGACTGGTATATAGTTACATAACTTTTCATTTTTACTGGTATAAGCTGTTTTAGAATTTATATTCTATTATATCTAACAATAAACTTACATTTAGTTTAACATATTCCTGTACATGTGTTTATTTTGTGCAAATTCTCACATAAAGCCCAGCAATATCTAGGCTAAACTTTAACTTTTAAGTTACCTGGATAAACCTTATGGCTCTTGACCACTCCTTTCACCTTAATATTTTAATTAGATGCCTGACCACTCCAATATAAATTAATCTGTGAACTCTAGTTAAAATACTGACAGTTAATACCTCACTAACATACCACTCAGTGCTTTTGGTTATCCTGTGATAGCCCCACAGCTGATAAAGTATACTGTTGCCAATTCTTGCAAGTTCACTGCATATCTCCCAAAAATCAGTGGTTTTCTTAAAGACCCAGCTTCTGGAGTTGTGTGATTATATGAGAATCTCAGCTTGCATTGAATAAATGTTTCTAGCCCTCAGAATTGCAATGAAAAGCTTGAAATAGTGACTTCTAAAGGTTCAGAATTCAGAAAGAAAAGAAGAACTGCTTGAGATGGTAACTTCCTGCACTTCTGGGGCACATCCATGCATGCAAGCATGTACGTTTGCAGCAGCTCAAATAGAAGCAGTGCAAATTTGAGCCAGGCATTTTTGCCTCAGTGCACATGCCTGTACGTGCACTTCAGTGTGGGACAAATTGTGCCACTTGGAGCAAAATAACCCTGCCTGGCTCCTCTGCAGCCCCACCTTGTTGAGGGGCCCACTGCACTGCACCAGCATTTCTCTGCCTGGCCAGCAGCTCAGGGCTACTTGCCCCCAAGAGCTGCTGGGGGAGGAGCCTCTAGGAAGAAATTGGCCATGCCCCTTCCTGGCCCAGGTGGTTGTTGCTGCTTGCTGCAACTTGGTCTCAGGAGCTTCTGGAGAGAAGATGGCCAGGCCCTTTCCTACCTCTGGCTACTGCTAGCTTGGTCTTGGAGCTTTTGGGAGTAAGTTGGCTACACCCGTTCCTGTATTGGGCTGCTGCTGCCCCCCCATGGGGGGCTTCCTTAGCTGCATGCTGCTGCCCCCCTTGAGGAGGGGCTCACTACACTGCACCCCAGCTTCCGCACCCCTCTTCCAGCCTGCTACCCAGCCTGCCGTCAAGCTGCGGTTGAGGGACAGCCTGGGGAGGAAGCCTGTGCTGCCGGTGGGCCCCTCCTCCCACCATCACTCCCATAGCCTAAAGGTGCCTTGCCTGCCCCAGCTGCCTTGACAGGACAACCCCCACCTTCACCTCCACTTTTACCAGAAGCACACCCTGAGTGGCTGAACTGGACAGCTCCTACCAGCACTGCTGCTGCCATTGTTTCTGCTGCTGCCCCACTCTCAAGAGAGCGGGAGATTCCCTGCTGTACCACCTTGCACTACCTGACAACACACCTGCCCTAGATTACTTCCTAATTGACTGACTGCTCCTGCCCTCCCTCACAGCAACCTCACTGCATCTGATCCTGCTTTGTCTTCCTGCCTACTGCTCTGTTGTTGAGCACTTATGGACAGATTTTCAACAAACAAAGCCCCTCCACTGCTCCAGCCATCTTTTACACCTATCTCAGCAACCTTTCTTGTGTGTTCTTACCCTTGTGTGGTAAGCCCTGTGGTCCACTCCCCCTGCCCTGGTATTTGTTGTGTGGCTGAGTAAGCCAGCTCAAGATTCCCCAGTCCTTGTGTATGTGTGTGTGTTTCCACAAACCCTGCCCCCCACATTCTCAAAACATAGCCTTCCTGTTTTTTTCCTGTGTGGCTGTAGCTCAGTAAGCTTCAGCCCACTTCCTTCCTCCCTACCCCAACTTCTCCGCCACAATCCCAGCCTGCCCCTACTACATTCACCAGCTGCACTGGATATTTTGTTTTTCTTTATTGTCTTCCCTGCCTTCATATGCAACAGTGGCAGGGCAGGAACCTTTGGGGGGGGGCAGATTCCCCCACAGACCTTCCTGCCCAAGGGGATGCATGCCCCTGCAGCCTGGAGGCAGAGTCTGACCAAACTTCCCAAGCCCCTACTCCTGCCACCAGGGGCCAAGGTCAAGGGCAGTGGGAAGGGCTTCTCTTCAGCTCCCTCCATAGCTGGGGGTGGGAAGGGCAAGGGCCCTGCCCCCAAGCCTAAACCACCAATACCTGAGGGGACCAGGTGCACTACACCAGCCAGCACACCCACTCAGCCTGTCCCCAGTCCTAGCCCTAGCCCCACCAAAGTGGCCCCCTGGGGGGGGGACCACAGTTATGCACAGGCAGCTGTGGGGAGACCCAATGCTGGAGGGCATGGACCCCTCCACTGCCGGCCCTTCCAGCTCGGGCAGCAGGCCCCCTTTCTGGCACTCACCTGCAGGCATGGGGTGAAGTACCAGCTGCCCAAGAGGGAGACCCTGTACTTTGAGACTTGGGTGTAGGCTCAGGCTCAGGTAGTGTGGGGCCTCCAAGATTGTGGTGGCCTCCCACTTTCATGGCAAGGGGGTTTTTTTCCTTGCCTCAGAGGCCACCACACAAAAGGCGGTAGAGAGGGGGCTCATGGCAGACAGCAAGTATGTCCCCCTCAAGCCTGTAGAAGATCTGGGAACCAGGGTAGCCTTCAGCTCCATCCCTCCCTATATCCCCAACTGGGCCCTGCTCCCCCAGCTCCAAACCCTGGGGAGAGTTATCTCCTCAATGATGGCCCTCTCACTGGGGTGCCAAGACCCTGGCCTCTGCCACGTGCACTCTTTCCATCACCAGGTCATGATCCAGGAAATGGTGGGAGCACAGCTGGAGGCTGAGGGGTGCCTGGTAATTCCTTATCAGAGGGCCCTGGTGAGGATTTTCTATACACTGGGGGACCTCTGGTGCTTCTGGTGCCATGCCCCAGGGCACTTACATCATGAGTGCTCCATGGGCCAGGCAGGGAGGGCATCTGCAGGTCCCACTGGAAAGATGGGTGCCTCTACCACCAATGCCCCATGCCCCTCAGGCCCCCCTGGCACCCCAGCCACAATTATGAGCCCACCTGGAAGCTCAAGGGACCCTGTCTGCCAATCAAGTTTAGCAGAGTCCCAGAGAGGGCACCAGCAACAGAGGGAAGAGAGGAAGCAGAACCCCCCCCCCACCCCTAGTCATAGCTATAGATAGTCATCATGGCTGCCCCACACTCCCAACCCTCACCTCTTGCTGGAGCCTGTGCACCTGAGGACCACCCCATGGCTGAGTGGGTGGCAGGTCCCCTCCAGGCATAGAGAAAAGAGGAAGGCCCAGGCACAGCTGGGGCTCTCTGATGTGGGAGACTCCTCTCCCCCTCCCACAACTACCACACAGCGGGAAGGAGTGGCCCAGCCTCCAGGGGCCTTCCCAGCTGTGCCTGACACCCTACCCCTGGGAAAGATCAAATGGGTGATCCCATGGAGGAGATTTCGGGGCTTCTGGCTAGTCCTGAACAGGAGCCCATGGGGGAAGCCCTTCATTCTGCTGACCGAGGCCTACCTCCTGAAACCATGGGCACTGAGGCTGAGGCCTACCTAAAGGAAAGCCTGGCGACAGAGCCTCCTCCCTCTGATCTAGGGGATACAGAGGCCCTGGGGCTCACTCTGGCGAGTCCTGAGGGAGGAGGTACCCTTTCCCAGGATGCCAAGGCAGATGCTGGAGCCACCCTGGTGCCTGGCAGGTCTCTTCCCTCCCCATTCCAGGAAAACCTCACCTCCAGTCTGTCCCATAGTCATGCACCAGAGGGGGTCACGGTGGAGTCCCCTAATCAATAGGCCAATCTCATTGGGGACCCTGCACAGACCCCCCCAGGGCTCGAGCTCTACCCCACCATTTTGTGAAAGAGCTTCACCCTTACCACCGCCTGTCCCAGAGGGCTGCAGAGCTCTTCCAATCCCACCCAGAGTCCAGGGTCTTAGCAGACCAGGGGTTTCAGATGGTGCTGAGGAGCCTGCTGAGCTCCAGAACCAAGAGGAGGATGTCCAAGAACCAGCAGGCTCCATGGACCCTGCAGACCTCTCAGTCCCAGAGGTCCCCAGGGATGAGCTACTTGCATTTCTTGACCGTGACTACACCCCCTGATCCACCAACAAGGTACAGCTGGCCTTGGACCGCTAGGGAGATTTTGACAGAGTCCTCACCACTGCCAGGGCACTGGTCAGGGAAAGCAAGGAGCCCAAAAGCTGCAATGCCCAGATCTATAGGCAGGCCCGAAATTTCATAGGTGCCTTCCATACATATGGGAGGGCGCTATGTGAACTGGTGGGCCCCACACTGGGCATTGAGATGTGCAAGGCCCCTGCTGAACCATCTACTTCACACCCCCAGCCATGAGGTCATTTAAGATCACCACCTCTAATGTCCATGGCTGCAGGAAGGGTCTCTGGAGGTGCCTGGTGATCTCCTTCCTTCTGGAGGAAGGGTACCCCATGGTATCTTGCAAGAGACCCTGACAACTCCAGCAGATGAACCAAATTGGTGGCTGGAGTGGGGAGGCAGGGTCTTTTTTAATCACCTCTCAGCCACCTCATGTGGGGTGGCCACCCTGTTCTCCTGAAGTTTGCAGCCGGAGGTTCTCCAGGATGTTGAGGTGGTGCTGGCCTTCCTATCCCTGGACCAGAAGAAGGCATTTGACCGAGTGGCTCATGGGTACCTCACAGGCACACTGCAGGCCTTTGGCTTTGGGACCTGCTTCATGTAGGCTCTCCAGGTGCTGTATGCCTCTGCAGAGTGTTTGGTCATGCTCAACTGGACCCTGATAGAGGCCATCCCATTCAGGAGAGGGGTGTATCAAGGCTGTCCGCTGTCAGGCCAGCTGTATGTCTTGGCCTTGGAGCCCTTCCTTGTTCTCCTGCGGAAGCGTGTTGTGAGGTTGATGCTCTGGGAGCCGTCACTTTGGCTGATCCTGTCAGCATATGCTGATGACCTACTCTTCATGGTCCAGGACGAGGCAACCTGGCACAGGTGGAGGCCTACCAGGCTTTGTACTCGGCAGCCATCTCTGCCCAGGTCAGCTGGGTCAAGAGCTCTGGCCTGGCAGGGAGGCGGTTGGCAGGTGGGCTCACTCCTACCTGTGCTCTGTGGGATCTGCTGGAGTGTGGGCTAGCTGCTCTACTTGGGGGTCTACCTGTCCCCCACAGACCCCTCCCTGCTGGAGGCAAGCCACCAGCTGGAGGCAAGGATTTGCAAGCAAATTGTGTTAATTTCCTGATGTGTTTAGGGAAATGGAACCCTCTACCTTTGAAAATAAGCAGGATTGTAACAAAGAATCATCCAAGTCTATTAGCAATGTCTCTCCCTCACCAGAACAACCATTGTGGACACAGACTTTGGCCAGCTGCTCAGGTCAAAAAAATGAATAGCAACAAGAAACTCTGCTTCTGTTCTGCAGGTCTGTGGTCCCCATGCTACAAGCTCATAGGCAAAGTGGCTTAAAAGCTTTTGGGATTGGCCCTTGCAATTGTAACAGCCAGATATGTATTAAAAAATCCAGTGATGCTGAAGTAAATCATGCCCCACAGAGGTGGCCTGGCCAGGACAGTAGCAGTTTGAAATTCTCTTTCTACTAAAACAAGGATCCCAGAACAGAAAGTTTACCTTGGGAACCTAAGCTGATTGGCCTTACTAACAAAGAAAACAAGAAACATTTTTAAAGTATTGTCCTCATTTCCTGGATGTTGCAAGAAATGCAGTGTAGAAATTTGACTACAAAACTGTGGGCATGGCTACACACCCAATTAATGCAAAACAATAAACTGCAGAGCTTATTGCACCAGAGTTTATTGCTCCCGGGTGCACCATCTGAATAAGCACCTGGAACTGCAGCATGTTGAGCCAGACTGGTGCAGCCCCAGCTGGCAGGGGAATCCAGGGGTCAGCCTGCCAGTCCAGACCTGCTCCCCCCAGTTCAATATGTTGCAGAGGGGCTAACTGGGGCACGAGGGTGCTTCAGCACAGGGCTAGCTGGCAGGCACCCCTGCACTGAAGCACCCTCCTGACCCAGCCACCCCCCCCCCCAGCATCTACACATGAGCTGCTGTGGAGTAAAAAAACCCATAACAGAATAGTACTTGTATTTATAAACACTATCCTGCTGCAGAGTTAATTAGTTTACTCCAGCCTAATAGGGACACATATGTAGATGCTGAGATGTTTACTGTAGAAATCATTAGTCAACTCCACAGTAAATGTCTACTGTAGACTCATCCTGTGAAAGTGAAATTATAGGCAGAGGCTGGCCAGGCAGTTAGAGCAGCCTTGCCTGAGCTGCCAGTCCAAGACAGAAGTTTCTTCTTTTCCAGCTTCTCCACTGGATACAGCAACAAAAAGACCTTTCTGGAGCCTTTTGCCCAACAGATATCATCCCTATTTGACTGTGGCTCAAAGAAGTGTTCCCCCTTTCTATGGTTCCTAAGAAATGACAGCTACTAAACAATGAAAACAAAGTCCTGGGGACTGATGATGATGAAGCAACAGGATTTTCTTTCGGAAATGTTGATGGAAAGAAGAGTGAGCGAGCAAAGATAAGAAACAAGGGCTATGTCAACAGTTCAATAGGGGGAAAAGCTTTGGAGCCAGAGCTCACATGTGATAGCTCCTTTCCATATGGGAGGATGTTTGGGCAGGAAGAGATGCTTGGCCCTAAAGCAGTCTCTTTTTTTTTTCCCATGAAATCTCCTGGCTGTCCCTGCTCCCAACAAGACACAGGCACTGTTCTGAACTACAAATATAAAGCATGCTAGTGAGGAAGCTGCCACAAAAAGTGTGCTCCTCTGGTCACAGGAGAATGGTAGCAAGCCAAGGCCCAAGACTGAGCCAAAGGTCTTTACATATTTCTAACTATCCCTCTCTCCAAAGAGCTATTCTAGCAGCTCATGCTGTGTTGCCCTGTTGCAGGGGTCTTTTTTGCAGACTTCACCTCAAAATAGTCTAGCCAGCCAGGGAAGGTAAAATTGGGTTCCCTCTTGTCTTCTGAGAATTTCTCAGTTCACAACTTTTTCCTGCCTTAGGTCTGTTTTTGGAGGGGAAAGAAAAGGAGACTGCCAGGAAGAGTTATATACAAGCCACCCAAGCAACCCCCAACAACCAACCCCTTCTTGCAATGGTTACACGCATGGTGGGGGCATCCGGGACCCAAAGCCGCCACGCAGCACTGGATCCACAAGACCGGTGGACCAGGAAGAACAGAATATAGGACACGTGCCCAGTGAACCCTTGCTTCGCAAGCGTGCCTTCCATGTGCGAAAGAGAAACCCCACCCGCATCGTCACCAACAAGGAGCACTAGACCGCACTTATTTTGCACTGGGAACAGTTTGGCAAATAGACTTCATGGGTCCTCTGCCATCAAGCGGGACCCCAAACAAGAGACTTGTAACTGTCGATCTGGGATCTCGCATCATTAATGCTTTCCCCATAAGAAAGACTACTGCAGCCACCCTCATAACACGCTCACTCACGCCTTTGTATCCTGGGGAATCCCTGGAACCATCCACACAGACGGCGGCCCACCACTCACCTCGTCAGCCCTTGACCGCTTCTTCACAGAACATAACGTCCATCACCACCTTCACCTCCCTTATCACCCCCAGTCCAATGGAGTCGTAGAGCGATACATCGGGCTCTTAAAAGAAAAACTACACCTCCTTGGAGCCAGAACCTACAAGAACTGGACAAAGCATCTTCCTAACGCTCTTCTGTCACTGAATGACGGAAAAAGTCTATAGGCCAAGAGGCCTGCTAAGGTGGCCCCCAATTGGACTGCGAAATTTTCTCCTCACGACTCAGCATGGGTTATAATCCCCAGCCACACACAACGCCACCCTACGCCGCTCCCAGGCACCGTCATAAAGCCTGAAGTGTACCCCAACACGTACACTGTCGCCCTCGACAATAGCGACGACACAGATCAACCACCAAAGCCCATCCTAGTGCATCATAATTGGCTTTCCCGCAGACATAGACCAAAGCACCCGTCTTAATTTTTACCAAGTTTTGTCGTTTCAGGTAGAACT
>JAGPOW010002514.1:44262087-44272747 GCA_030014935.1 Caiman crocodilus | reverse complement strand
TGTCTGAGGTCTTGTGAACCCAGCATTCATTCCTGCCTGTGGCAGGGGGTCAGGCTAGATGATCTGTTCAGGTCCCTCCTGACCCTAGCTACTATGAAATGCCTCTGGTTGGTTGACTGGGCAAAGTGCTGATGCTTCGGCATCATCTGAACCTCCCTACTGTAGTAGGGCCCCCAGGTGCCTTGGGGCACCACTTCTAACTGGCCCTGTCCAGGCTCTCTGCATCTGCTGGCAGGCTACACTGTTTGCAGGCTCCTCTTGCTTGTGTCCCTTGCAGGGTGCTGTGCACTTTGGGCTGACCTGAGATTGCTTGACATGAGTCCCACACTCTGGCTTGCGGCTCTCTGTGGTGCTCTTGGCCTGTAGTTTTCCCTGCTGGTCACGCAGTGTCAGCTAGTTGTCTTTGTACAGCTCTTGTGGTTGCTCTCTTGCCCAACCTCACTGCACTGCCCACTCCCTTCCCCACCTGACCTGCGCATCTCTGGTCAATCAGCATACTCCTGGTCAGCAAGGCACTGGCCAATTGGACTGCAGCCCAGCCACCTGGGCCCAGGCTGACCCAGACCAGCTGGGCATGTGTCCCCTCAAGCGGGGCTGCGTGCTTTTCTTTTCCCCTGGGCTTGTGCCGACCACCAGCAGCTTGGGCAGGGCACTGTCATACACGCATTTGGGAGTTAGAATGTAAAACCAGAATGAGATCTCTGGGTAGGCAGTTTAAATCATGACCCTAACAGCGATACTGTCAAAGTTAAGTAAGATGCTGAACTCTGAGGTGACATATTTTGTAGCTGTACAGAAAGCTATTTTTTGGATTTAGTGAAAAGGTTTCTTAGGACACTTTCTTACTATTCATTCCAGACTATGATTTTGATTTTTCTCATTTAATTTGCCCCACTATTTAATATTTTCATAATTCTTTATCTTGGTATTTTTAAATCTAAGACTTTCCTAAACAGTCATTTTTTATTTTTTTTGTTTTAAATAGACTATGAATTCCCTCTTTGCAGAAGTTTCTGATTTATCTGTAAAGATTTTCTGGAACAGCCAACCTTTTGGGCACATAGAGCTTATTTTTATTTGGAGTAAGCAAATTATTTGGCCTTTTTCGCTTGATATACCTTGAACATGCTCTTTCTCTCTTGTCCCTGTTCTTAAAAGATGATTCCTCTGTGCATATCAAGAAAAAAAGTTGAAGTGAGTCTCAGAACAAATCCAGTCTATTTTCTTCCAGGCTTTTGAATAGTAATTAGAGACACTATTGCAAAATTCATTTTAACATGACAGTGCCTAATTAGACCTAAGAAAGGGTATGTAGATTTCTGCAAATATTAGAGCAGAGAGAAGCAGTTTTTCATTAAGCATATGTCAATGTGGATCATATTCTAGATGTGCATGTGTTTGCAAATGAGATGAGAACTTTTTCAGAAGCAAATTTCACTGAGCCTTCTCTCGCCTGTGCATGTAGTCATGGTTCCTGCCACATCTCTAAAACCGGTGGTTGCAAGCAGACTGTATCTTTATGCTCACTGACTGTAGGAGCTTGAGAAAACTAGCTTTGTTTGCCTGTTATTCTTAGGCCCCTAACACATTATATTTATGTCAGGGCCTTGGATAAAATATGCCCAAATGGCGTGAGCACTTGAGGCATCACATCTACCCCGATCCCTAGCCTTCTGTGGTAGCAAGCAACTGAACTGGCTACTGAAAGCTCCACTTACTCCTTTTAAGTGTATGTGGAGGCTCAGGTGGCAGGCTGCAGATGCATCTGTTTTGGCAAACAGGTCACTGCTCCTTCTGATTCTCCTGGCTCTTGGCTCAGCTTTGACTTTTCCCAACTCTAGCCTCAGATCTATTCTGGAACGGGGCACTGGTTCTTATCCCTCGTTTCTGATCTCGGCTTGCTTTTTGGATTATGCTTCTTGGTCCCCCTGCAACTTGGTCCTTGTGTTCTCAGTCCCTCAGACCTAGACCCTGGCCTGATGCTCTGGCAATCTGTACTTCCATCTTGCTGTCTCCCTAACTGCTCCTAGGGGCCTAGCCACAGGCCTGGCTGCCTATATCTTGTCTGAACCCTGACAACTTAAGATATGATTAACCAGCTAGTCACATCTTAAATTGTGACCCAGCCACATCTTCAATAAATTAATGGCATGATAAAATGAGGAATAAGCTACATTATTCTACAAAGATTGTGTAATAACTTTGTGGCTGGTTCCTATCGCACCATTAATTGAATGTGTGGCCGGATGCTTCCCTGTGGCTGAGACCCCTGTTGATGGGGCTTGTTGCCATGGGAGTGTCCAGTGCTTTCCACAGATGCATCTCAAGCAGGTCTAAGGAGGTGATCCTCCCTCTCTGTGCAACACTGGTCAGGCCACAGCTGGAGTACTGCATCTAGTTCTGGACACCGCACTTCAGGAGGGATGTGGACAACACAGAGGGTCCAGAGGAGGGCCACCCACATGATCTGGGGACAGCAGAGCAGACTCTACAAAGGGAGGCTATGGGACCTGAACCTGTTCAGCCTTCGCAAGAGATGGCTGAGGGGGGGACCTGGTGGCCATCTATAAACTCACTGGGGGGACCAGCAGGGTTTGGGAAAGACCCTGCTCTCCCTTAGCGCCCCCCAGGGTTACAAGGAATAACGGACACAAATTGTTGGAGAGTAGGTTTAGACTAGACATCCGAAGGCACTACTTCATAGTCGGGGTGGCTAGATTCTGGAACCAAATTCCAAGGGAAGTGGTGATGGCTCCTACCCTTGGGATATTTAAAAGGAGGCTTGATATCTACCTGGCTGGGGTCATTTGACCCCGGTTTTCTCTCCTGCCCAGGGCAGGGGGTCAGACTTGATGATCTACAAGGTCCTTCCAACCCTACTTCTATGAATCTATGAATCTATAGCTGGGAGTCTGCAGCTGACAGCTTGTGTGGTGGCCCCACAGCTGTGAGCCCTGTAAGTATAGCCTCCCAGGTGTGGGAGTGTACTGCTTGCTGTTGCAGAGGGATCAGTGATCCTGGGCTTCCCTTGCACTGGCAGTAAGGTGTGATTGGGTCTGATTCTGGATCCCACAATCATGCCTCCTGCCATGGATCATGCATCAAATCCTTCTTGTCTTTATCTGAATGTCTGGCGGGGCCTTAGTATTTTCTTCATTTACAGTGTTAAAGCCCCTTCTCTGAACTTTGTTGACTTCTATTTCATGTAAATCAAATTCAGGCCATTCAAAGAAAACAATCTTGCAAGTAGATAATCCATCACTAACTTCATACAGTTACTAGAGTGTTTCAATAATTTAGCAGTTGTAAAACCCCAAAATAGATGTACTTGTCACCAAATGTCCAGGCTTTTCTTCCCTAAAGTATCTTGCATTACAGTGGAAACAAAGTCTTGTAGATGCTTCCCCACTAAGTGATACGGTGACATACAAGATCATGTGAGACAAAGCCACAATTCTGACAGACACCTTCTCCAGATGGCTATGGAGGTCCCATTCCACTTCCAGACCCTCTGGACATAATATCACAAAACCAGTGTCTGAGGCAACATCAGAACTGAAGTCAATGCATCTGATAGCCTGTATGCTGGATGGTTGAGCATCACTGGTGACTGTTCAATTATACATGCACCTTGAAGAGGACCCATTCCATTCAATAGAAAAATATTTCAGTTTGGGTTCAACACTGTTTAGAAACAACTGAAGTCTCCTAAGGAGTCTCAGCTATAACCTGTATTTGATACTGCAGATTTTAATTCAGTTCCATCAAAATACATCTTAAAGTATTTTCTACATTTCACCCACTTGCTCAGTTTTTTTTCCTATCCCTAAATTATCCAAGTCACTAAACATATTATTAGGTACTTACTTACTAGTAAAAAACCCCTTTCCTGCAAGTGGCCTCAATAAAGTTCTTGCATACCTCCTAGGGCCTCTTTCAAGGCATTTGCAAAACAGTTTTCAACTAGTTCAATGAAGTAAATTTTCATGGTTCTTGTTACCAATTTACTTGTTTTCTTTCCTAATACTTATTCTGTACTGGGAGAAAAGAACTCTGTATTTGAGACATTTCAAGGGTTTATGTTTTACCTTGACAGGCTTTGACAGTCTTCTAGATTGTCCTGTTTCCTTGTTGCCATTCTAGTGTTTCAAATGTCTAAGCTATCTCTTCCCAGAAGATATCAAAATAAATAATGTACTGCCTGCCAACTTGCTACCAAACAGCTGATGTACCTCCTCTTTCAAATGTTAAGGGTCACCATACTAGGGTGCAAATTGCATCTCTTGCTGGTTTCAGAAACATCCCACACCTGACCTCTGCCAGATGGCTACATGGGGGAACCCCCTGACTTGTATGCCTTTGGGGCACTAATTTCTGTTTGTTTATTTGCAGGGAGACTGAGGAGTTCTGGCATGGCAAATAGGATGTTGCTTATCAACCACTTACAGTAGCATCCACACAGACTGAAAGAAGAAAGAATAGCTACAGCTCTTAATTGTAAATATGATTATGGCAATGATGATGATAATGATGTCAGTTTGGATTCCATTGTCTGCACTCTGGCCCTCCTTTTCTGGACAGGTCTTATTATCAAGGGAATGGATGTACAACTGGAGAACTCTCTCTGGGTATGCCTTCAGATTGAGTGGGTTGATTGTTAAGATAGTCACAGCACAGGTGCAGCCCAGTACACAGTATTCAGAAGATTTATAATCATGTGTATGCACACTCACAGCAACCCAAAGAACCACTGCTACTATGAGATAAATACCATTCTTTCTTTTTTTGAGTATCAAATTGTTCTCTCCTTCATGGAGTTTAGTCATTCCCTGCAGGCTTTTCATGGGATTTGTATGGAATTCTCTCTCTCTCCCTTTCCGGTTGGTTTTCCCACCCTCCAGGTTTCTTTCCATTCTATTTAACCCAGTTAGAGCTTTTTTCAAATATTTCTCATGGGATTGAGCTGAACCTTTTAGTGTGGAGTTGACAAAGCAGTTTAATAGGATTTGGACATATCTAGCTCTTAAGCTTTTGGGAAATTGTAACCTTAATCCTGTTGGCTGCCTGTTTGTCTGTGAAAGCCAGGGTAGAGCCCAGGAGAAGAAGGTAGTTCTAGCACTGCCAGAAGCAGCTCAAGAAATAAATCTTTAGAACCCAGAGGCAATGCTACTACTATATTGTTTTGTGTTTATGGCAAAGGAACTTGAACCCTACCAGGTACAATGTGGGACTTTCCAAATGAAATCAGCACAGTTGGCAAAGACATTTATGATTTGACCAGCCTGTTTTAACCTGTGGATTCTGTAGTTCCTGAAAGTAGTTATAGTGGAACAGTACAGTGGGAATGTAGGTACTGAGCATTTGTAAGTGAATGAAGACTCAGTTATCCAGCAGTCAGTCATCCTTAATGTAAGAGAGTCTGTCTTCCTGTGTTTTGAAAATGTTTTTGCGCTACTATAATCTGAACAATAATTACACACATCAGAACTACATTATAAGAACATTATGAATATTGCAAAATCAAGCACTCAGTATTAGTTATTCTAATGTCAGATTAAAGTTGCTGAAGGAACCTTAATTCAGCTTCTATTTTCATATGCTTAATACACTCCTTATTTACGTATAAAAGTATATTTCTGTAGCAATCGAATCATTCAATGCACAGGATTGACAGTGCTCATTTAAGGAGCAGATATTTAGGTTTCTTTTGTTTTCTTTTTTTCTTTTTAGTTCAATGTTCTAGGAGGTAATAAACCCCCCACTGATACAATTAAGTATCGGGTAACAAAGGATCAAACAGCAGATTTCCTCAAAGCACAACAAATGAATACAGCCCCAGGCCCAGAGGGAAAACCAGTGAAAATTTACATTGATAACATCAAATGGTGGACTCTGATCTTGGAACAATGGTATAAGTCTATAATCAAGTTGGGCCAAATCCCAGATTCCTGGAAAGGGAGTATTATTGTACCAATTTTCAAGAAAGGTTTAAAAGATAAATCAGAATTGTATCATCCTATAAGCTTGATAGACATTTCAGTTAAAATTGTTGGGTGCCATTTTTTATATCATCTCATAACATGGGTAAAAGAGGAAAACATTTTACATGAATATCAGACTGGATTTAGGGACAGATATTCCACTATTGATAACATATTTATTCTTCAATTTTTGAGACATAAGTATACGCAAATGCACAAATCAGCACTGTATATTGCATTTGTAGACTTGTTAAGAGCTTTTGATAGTATAAATAGAAGTAAACTTTGGGAGAAACTGATAACCTATGGGATTGACCCTTCTCTTTAGCATTTGTTGATACAATATTATAAAGATACATGGATCCACATTAAGTGGGGCTTGAAGGGTGAACTTACACAAAAAATTCAACTACAAAAAGAGGTTAGACAAAGATGTATTTTGGCCCCTTTGTTATTTAATTGTTACATGAATTATATTATTGGAAATATGCAGGATGCACATTTCATCCCCCAAATTATTAGCAACCCCAATTTCTATTTTAATATATGCAGATGGCACTCTTATATTGTCAAGAACTCCTTTTGGATTACAGAGAGAAATTACAACTTCTGAGTCTTCCTCCCTTAACTCCTGCATCTTTTTCTGAGATTAGAGATGGGAATGGATTCTATTTTAATTAATATTATTATTATAATGGTGCGATTTTGGTTTAAACTCCTGCCCCTTGTACCATCTTGTCTGCTTAAATTTTGCTACATAGAAGATATTAATAATCCCCCTCTTCTCCAATCACCCTGATTAGCTTTTCTTTCCTGTACTTTTGCACTTTCTGGGATGGGATACTATCTCAAAGATAATGAAAGATCTTTCTACCTCATATAAAAGGTTCAGGTTTTCCAGAGGACATGAGATATTGCCTGGCAGAATGATTTTGCAGTGGCTAGGGCTACTCACATTGCACTTTTATATACTTTTTGGAAATTAGATTGTGGGGGGGAAGAAGGGAAAGGTATTTGCATTTGGATCTCAATAATAAATGGCAATTCCTTTGACTAGACTCAGGACCAAACAGGTGCCCACAGCTGTTCTGGCTGGATGTAGATCGTCCATTCCAAGGACTTAAAGATGTTTCCCTGTCTGCCTAGGAGTTTTGGAAGATACTATCCATTATGTATTAGAATGCTCTTTATATAATGATACAAAGATAATCTATTTATTACCGTACTTG
This sequence comes from Caiman crocodilus, assembly GCA_030014935.1. NCBI lineage: Eukaryota > Metazoa > Chordata > Crocodylia > Alligatoridae > Caiman > Caiman crocodilus. Next base: position 44,265,537 of record JAGPOW010002514.1, on the reverse strand, counting down.
CAGAAATTGATACATTTCTCAGAGAGAAATGAATCTGGCTTTTACAGCAAACAGATCCAAATGTAGTAAACCGTCTTGCAATGTTTGTTTCCAAGGCTGAGGCGATTAGAGTTAAATATCCTTTATTACTGATATGAGTGATACATTTTAACATTAGACATGATTTTATTGTTTCAATTCTGGATCTATGTACAACAATATTATAGATTTATGTCTTGATTTACTACTATATTTATATTAATAATGTTTTTATGTTGGTGGGCTCTATTTTTAGTATATTTGTAGTTCAGTTACCCTGTTCATACTTATTTATATTATGGGTGTATGTGTGTTATGTTGTCTTTGGGAGCATGGCATTTAGCCAGAATCCTTAATAGTAAATTGAATTGAATTGAATTAGTTCAATGTCTGTCCTCCAGCTCTATTAACTGCATGATATTCAGACCCTGCTCTGAAGACAGAATTGTTCATTTCCCCATGGGCTTTTCTGTGTTGCTTATCAGTAATAGTGTGTGTGTTCCACAAGCCTTAACATTTATTTTCATGAAGCCCCTGTGAGATAAGGGCCAATATAACCCCAAATTTACTGAGAGGGGCCAGAAGCTTAAGCAGGTGAAAGTTAAGAGCATTCATTCCTTGTGGATGTCCAGTTCGATTTACAGAAGACAAAGAACTCTCATGTTTAGACTTAAACTTCAGTTGCAGCTGTGAATGCACAGTACTGCATATCAGGTCTTGAGGCTTTGACTGGAAACATGCTTAGTGACTACTTGTGAAAGTGTTCTTTTAAAGGACTCCACTAGCAACACGAAGTACCCTGTGGCAGTGGCAGGAACAGAATTCTATTTTCTAGAATGAATGAACTTCTATGCATAAAATGAACTTTTCCAGCAAGGATAACTTGCATCACACTCCAGCTCTCTTGTAAAATGTAAAATTTAATTTCTACCTGGGAGAAACTTTACAATCTTTGCATTCACCTGTGCCTGAGGAAGGGTATGTGTGCCCAAAAGCTTGCAATTAAAGAAAATTATTTTTGCAACTATCTATTTGGTCTAATAAAATATATCACCTCTGTCACTCTGACTGCTCATTCTCTAGAACAGCTTTTAACTATTTTAACCAGGTGACCTTTGTTTCTTTGCTTGTAATCTCTTGCCTCATTCAGTTCATAGCTTTGAACTTCAGCTGAAACAGAGGTCCTGTAGTCAACAGTCTTCTTTCCAATGCATCCTTGATTCATCCCTAGGTCAGTCTTAGTGCCATTCTGTGCACTAAATCAGGCCAGGTTCCTATGGAAATCATGTGATCACAAAAATAAATACTATCATAATGGCACAAGGGCCACATCCCAGATAAGTCCCTGGGCAACAAGGCTATTAGCTCTTTTGGTGATAGTGTTTTCCATTCTTTCCTGTGGGGGTGGAACCTGGGGCCAGGGGATTGTGGCCAGGCTGGATTTGGGGGGAGGGGAGTGCGCAGGGGCATGGGCTGGGGCCGGGGTCAGGAGCCAGGCCAAGGAGCGCCCTCTGCCCAGTGCAAGGCTAATCACATGGCTAGGGCTGGCATGGCTGGTGGTTGCGCTCAGTCCCGGCCTTTGGTAATGGTATGAGGCTCTGGGCAGTGTCCTGGGACAGTGGGGTGCAGCTTGGGGGTGCCCAGCTGGGAGCCATCCCCTGGGGGCAGTGGTGGGCAGTGCTGATAGCTGACGGTGACATGGCTGGCCACACCTCATGGCTGGGGCTGTAGAGCTGTTGCAGCAGGCACTGGCTTGGGCTCCCTGTGGAGCAAATTTCCCTGTGGCTGGGGAGCTTGGTGGGACAGGCTGCTGCAGGCCCGAGGGGCCCTCCCTAAGTGACACGTCATTGCGTGTGCCAGGCCAGGGTGAGGGCTCAGACACGTAGCTTGTGCTGCTGTATACAGCAGGGCTGTGGCCTGGGTCCCAGGGCATGAGGATCACTGTCATATAGGTCATGGACTTATGGGTGCATAAAGGGCATGGCCTTACAGACACTCCCCAACTGGCGATTGTGGTTAGTGATGCTGACTCTGTGTGCCTGCAAGGCCTTGACTTTTACGCAGCACTTCTGTGCTGACCAGTTGTGCCTGTGCTCCCACATCCAGCCTGACACCCCCTTTTAAACATGGGTGTTGGAGTGCCCACCCTGCTCAAACTGGTATGGCACCTGCCTCACAGCACAGTGCCACAAGGTTGCCAGTCTCCTTCATGGGCCAGTTGGGGCCTTGGGTGGCAGGCATGGGTGTGGGCGAGGACAAGGCCATTGGGGCTCCCATGCTGGCTCTCCAAGTCTCCAGGTGGCTGTCCCTCTGCTGACAGGCTTGGGCAGCTGCCTTCAATGTCCAGCACAGGGGCATGGTGCAGGACTGGCAGCCGTGTGGTGAGGCAATGCCCACAGCACCTGCAGACCCCAGGCAGGCTGTGGGGGTGGTCTGCAGACAGCTGCACCTGGCCCTGGCAGCCAAGAGCTGCCTGCTGCACCCTGCCATCCTGAGCAGCATGGGACTAGCAACCCTGTGGCACTGCAATGCCAGGCATCAGCATCGGGGTGCAGGCAGCCTGCCCAGGGGGACACAGGCCTGGAGTGGCCTCAGGCTGTTTGCATGTGCCTCAGGACTCAAAATGCCTGCAGGCTTTTAAGGGCCTGAGGCTGGGGCTGCCATAGAGGTGGCCAAGCCCTGGGGCAGGAGAGGCTCCCAGCCCACAGCCCTGGGGCTAGTCTCAGACCAGCTCCCTAGTGGCAGGGCCGCCCGAGAGTAGACTTGCTCTCGGTTGGCATCTACACATATATTACTAAGCAGTAACTACTCATGAGTAAATTCGCTATTTGCATTTGCGGGTACCAAATGTACTTGCGAGTAGCATCATTTTCTGCGCAGTAGACTACACTACTGTGCAGTAAAGTGTCCCATGTAGACACACCCCCAGGGTCTCATAAACTACCACATGGCTGTTGGTTAGAACGTTTCTAACATCTCAATCTGTGGTAGGCCACGTCTATCTGATTCAACAAACACAATCATATTTTAAAATGGGCCTATGCACCAGAGGCACCGCCCAGTTCCTGACATTTCTCCTGACTAGTTCAGGGTAGCGTGTGAATAAGCAAAAACCTTGACTGGCTAAAGCCAATGTAATGTGGTGTTACAAATGCCCCAAATGGGAATTCCTTCTCCGTAAAATTACTAAAGGGCAGTAGTACTCATCTGCTATTAACTATCTTCAAGTGTGTAGTTTACCCCTCTGCCTCTGTGTGGGATTTTTAATAGATTTTATTTAGAAGTGTATTAACTGCATAAATACCCATGGTTTTCTATCTATTGATCTATAGATCTATCTAGATTTGATAACTCTTAATACATACATACATGTATTTGCACATACTACATAATTACATAATGTATGCTTACACACACACACACACACACACA